>ML120467.1:275131-390407 GCA_003788595.2 Choiromyces venosus 120613-1
AAGGAAAGCAGGAGAGAAATGGTCTTCTTCATATCTTCCCCTGTGGTTGAGAGAAGAGAAGGAAAGGAGGAAAGGAAGGAAGAAGGGCTGGGTTTATATACCCTACACACATAAGGTACGCACATGCGTACCTCATGTGCACACTGCACGTGTGGACCTGACGTGTGCACCTCACGTGTGTACTTGATATGCGCAAGGTATATAAGAAATGATGCATATGTGTTTGCTGGTTTGTTTGTACACCCTGTTGTACCCGCAAACAACACTCATACATCTGACCATGTCTGAGCATTGTTTGAGTATACAATGGGGTGTACAAACAAACCAGGAAATACATACATGGGGGATAAGTATCTATTCTTCTGTATATATAATATATTTAAAAATCAATTGTAATATCTACAAAGAATAACTTGTCAATAAAAAAAGTAAAATGAGCTTTTAAGCTACACTAGTGAAATGACCCCGGGGACGTCGTACATCACGAGTGCGGCTCAAAAGCTGTCGATAAAAAAGAAATATATGCAGCGAAACCTCTCCGGCATCACAACAACAGGACAGCCAAAAGCCAATTTTCTTTTTTTATTCAAAAGATATTTCTATACCATAATAGGTATAGAAATATCTTTTCCATAAAAAAAGAAAATCGGGTTTTCGCAGTATGGTTGTCGTAATGCCAGGGATGTCGTACATCAATGCTGCTAAGAGGTGTTGATAAAACAGAAATATATGTTATTGATACCTCTTGGTATCACAACAACAGTATGGCCAAAAGTTGATTTTCTTTGTTTATTTAAAAGATATTTCTATACCATAATAGGTATAGAAATATCTGTTCAATAAAAAAAGAAAAAGGAGTTTTCACTGTATTATTGTCGTAATGCCAGGGACGTCGTGCATCGATGCTGCCAAGAGGTGTCGATAAAACAGAAATAAGTTATCGACACCTCTTGGTATCATGACAACAGTACGGCCAAAAGCCGATTTTCTTTTTTTATTCAAAGGATATTTCTATGCCATAATAGGTATAAAAATATCTTTTCAATAAAAAAAGAAAATAGACTTTTCGCCGTACGGTTGTTGTGATGCTGGGGACGTCATGCATCAATGCCGCCAAGAGGTGTTGATAAAACAGAAATATGTTATCGACACCTCTTGGTATCATGACAACATTACAGCCAAAAGCTGATTTCCATTTTTTATTCAGAGGATATTTCTATGCCATGATAAGTATAAAAATATCTTTTCAATAAAAAAAGAAAATAGAGTTTTCGCGGTGTGGTTGTCATGATGCCGGAGACATCATGCAGCGATGCTGCCAAGAGGTGTTGATAAAACAGAAATATGTTATCGACACCTCTTGGTATCACGACAACATTATGGCCAAAAGCTGATTTCCTGTTTTTATTTGAAGGATATTTCTATACCATAATAGGTATAGAAATATCTTTTCAATAAAAAAAGAAAATGTGGTTTTCGCCATACAGTTGTTGTGATGCCAGGGACATCGTGCATCGATACTACCAAAAGGTGTCGATAAAACAAAAATATGTTATTGACCCCTCTTGGTATCACGACAACAGTACGGCCAAAAGCTGATTTTCCTTTTTTTATTCAAAAGATATTTGTATACCATGATAGGTATAGAAATATCTTTTCAATAAAAAAAGAAAATAGGGTTTATACCGTACAGTTCTCATGATGCCAGGGACGTTGTGCATAGATACTGCCAAGAGGTATCGATAACAAAGAAATATGTTATCAACACCTCTTGGTATCACGACAACAGTATGGCCAAAAGCCAATTTCCTTTTTTCATTCAAAGGATATTTCTATACCATAATAGGTATAGAAGTATCTTTTCCATAAAAAAAGAAAATGGGGTTTTCACCGTACGGTTGTCATGATGCCAGGGACATTGTGCATCGATGCTGCCAAGAGGTGTCAATAAAACAGAAATATGTTATTGACACCTCTTGGTATCACAACAATAGTATGGCCAAAAGCTGATTTTCTTTTTTTATTTAAAAGATATTTGTATACCATAATAGGTATAGAAATATCTTTTCAATAAAAAAAGTAAATAGGGTTTTCGTCGTACGGTTGTCATGATGCCAGGGATGTCATGCATCGATGCTGCCAAGAGGTGTCGATAACACAGAAATATGTTATCGACACCTCTTGGTATCATGACAACAGTACTGCCAAAAGCCGATTTTCTTTTTTTATTCAAAAGATATTTATATACCATAATAGGTATAGAAATATCTTTTCAATAAAAAAAGAAAATGGGGTTTTCGCGGTACGGTTGTCGTGACACCGTGGACGTCGTGCTGTATATAATTTCATGAAATAAGCTTTTAAGCTGCACTAATGACCCCTTGGTGTCACATCACTAGTGTGGCTTAAAAGCTTATTTTACCAAAGTTAGTGACAAGTTAGACTTCGTAGATATTACAATTGATTTTTAAATATATTATATATACAGAAGAATAGATACTTATCCCCCGTGTATGTGTTTCCTGGTTTGTTTGTACACCCCATTGTACACCCAAACAATGCTCAGACATCGTCAGATGTGCGAGCATTGTTTGCGGGTACAATGGGGTGTACAAACAAACCAGGAAATGCATACGCATTGTTTCTTGTATACCCTGCACACATCAGGTGCACATGTGTGGTGCACACCCTATGTATGTAGGGTATATAAACCCAGCCCTTCTTCCCTCCTTTCCTCCTTTCCTTCTCTTCTCTCAACCACAGGGGAAGATAAGAAGAAGACCCTTTCTCTCCTTCTCTCCTCTCTTGTCTCTGTTCTCTACTTCACTTCTTCCTTCTGTCTCTCAATCGGAGGCTCTTCCCCCCCCCCTGCCTACAATTGTCTTTTTTCTTTTTTTTTTTTTTTTTTTTTTTTTTTTTCCCCTTCCTCTAACTCCGATGGCGCCTCAGACGTTCATCAGGCAACCAGCGAACAAGAGAAAGTAAGTACACCCCACAACACCATTGACTGTCTGGAGTGAGCAATATTAACATTCCTTTTCCTCTTAGATGTCCTGCTGTCTCTGTCATTCCTGCTGCCCCCATCCTTCCTGCGGTTCGACCTCGGGGAAGTGAAGTCTGGATGGGGAAGTAAGTAGAGTCTGTCTAAGTTTTATCATGTGAGAATTACTAACCTCTCCTTTTTTTTCTTACACGTCCCACTGCTGAGCCTGTCGAGCTGCCTGGTCGGAGTGGGAAACGGAGAGCACTGGCACCCACAGTTGCAAACAGCCCGAGCCAATTGACTTCGTCAGAGAGGCTACCCTTCGAGCCGGCGGTGGAGGATTCCTTGTAAGTGAAACCCAACCTACCCTCATCTGTCAGAAACATTTAAACTAATACTCATAGGGGATGCTATGGTGATATAGCATACACCAAAGGTTGGTGTGGGTTCACGCACCCATGCCAGATGACTGTTGTATACAGTGTCTGGTGTGACCATGTTAAGGTGCACTTGACTGGTCACCCCCTGGACCTCCGCCCCCTGACTGAATCCGAATTGGAGTCGGTCATAGGGTATGCTCACTTCCTTCCCTCGGTCGCAGCCCGGCTCGTGCTTGTTAAAGACAAGCACTGAGCTGATGACATGTGGGAAGTGGAGTGCCACTTCAGCCTCTTGGTCCGTGACATGGCCAGGAACGTGAGGACATAGGACGGGCATTGTCTGGTGGAGGGAAAGAAGGTTGGTGGTGAGGTCAAGGGACCTCCAAGTAAGTATCACCCACTGCCATTTATTATATGCAATCCTCGTGCTAACACATATTGTCAGTGGCTCAATCAGATTGGGTCTCCCGTTATTGCTCACGGGCAATAAGGATCCATATCATTCGTTGGTGGGGTGCCTGAGAAACTGGGCACCCATTCCTTGGCTACCCATGGTATGCCAATGACTCCGACCCAGGAATCGCATGGGGAGTCATGGCATCACTGAGCATCGAAAGTGTGCTCAGGGTAGTCAAGCAGCAGTGTATGGAGGGGGCAATCCGATGCCCCCAATACCTCCTCGGGGCGACTTATGAGGGCGCTCAGCTACTTAGTCGGGCACCCTCTGATCCTCTCCCACTGTGGGAACTCATCTTTCTTCATGAAGATGAGGACATCCTGGCCTGGCTTGTTGCCAATGATTGTAAAGACCCCTTGAACCTGATGGTCCTGGAGCCATGCCTCAGTGAGCGAGAGGATCGTGACCTGACCCCCACGCCTGCCTGTGACAGATATCCCTTCTTTGACAGCAAGGTCTGGGATCACTGTGGGTGGGCTGGAGATATTGGGGAGGCCATGCAAGAGGAGGAGGTGGAGGAGGTAGATGTCAAGGAGGAGGAGGCGCAAGATCCTGGTGAACACGCCATTGTGATTAAAGACGTATGTTTCTAACCCTAACCATATTTTAGTTACCATCATAGCTAATCACAAACACATAGAACGAGGACGAAGAAATGGATCAGGAACAGGGTCCCTTGAGCTCGCCTCCCACCTCGAGCCCAGACTCCCCCCCCATCGCTGCCGGCGAGCCTCCTGGCCTGTCGGAGCAAGACCAGCACAGCAGGTTGCTTGATCTTGTCCGACAGCAGCCTTGGATGGCTGAGTTCCTTACAACTCCTGGTGCTGTCAGCAGCTCTCCCCCAGCTGCTTCCTCCCCAGCCCCACCAGTTGTCTGGACTATAATGCCCCCCCCTGTCCGCCGAGCCCCCCCTGTGCGCTGAGACCCCTCTTTGCGCCAGGCCCCCCTGCAGGCTACCTCTTGCCCCCCTACCCACAAGCCAATTCCTCCTGCCCTGGAGACCCCCCCTGCTCCCTGGCGAGGAACATGACACTAGGGTCGCTGTAAATAATCCTTTTCTAGCCTTTTTTTTTGTAGCTTATTTTTTTTTTTTTTGCCAAGTAGCTTTTTGTTTGGTAATTTTTAGATAGGAAGCTTTATCTCTTAGTCTAATAAAAAGAATTTAAAAATTTACTGACTAATGCAGGATCTTTCGTGATATTGAGTGCCTCTATATGATAGTAAAGATATTGTGGGATGCCCTTGCTTTGACCTCTCATATTGCTAGCCATTTTGCTCTCAAGTGCCTGGTATGTGATAATAGTGATAGCACCATGCCCCCTTACTTTGGCATCTAGTGTTCTCTGGATTTGGCATGTCTCGTATTGTCTATCATTAACTGGCCTTGAGTCAGCTCCTTGTATGTCAATTATTTAGTAGAATATTGAGGTTAGTAACGAGATGGATCGGGGTTTGATGTTGGTCAGAAATGGATGGGCTACAACTGCTGTCCGTCTCATCACAAACATCCATGCGCAAGTAGGTTAGATTGCTTGAATTCAGCCTCTCAGGTGTTCAAGCTGTGTTGACTTGACACCAGGAGATGATTTCAGACACTACTAGTGCTAGTTAGGCAATACGAGAATACTGTAGTGCCAATAGTGTCGGTAAACAATACCGTTCTTGGCTAGATTTTATTAAGCCACCCACCCTAACAATATCCTCATTTCGTCTAATTTTTTCATGCCGGAGTCTTGAGTCCAATCATAGTTGAGAATGCTTAGATTATTACGAACATAATATTGAACACTCTGAAAATGCCATTTTGCAGGAAAACCTTTTGCTTCAATAATGAGTGATAGTCAGTGATCCTATAACCCCCCTGGAGCCCTGTGTATTAGACTTGATGTGTTGTATACAACCCGAGAAAACTACACAAACTTCTCATCTCCACTGAACTGTTGATGCGATACCAAAAGGTAGTGGTAACGTATTTCTACATTACTGACACCTCATGGCGTTGCGACTGCATGATGTCCCATGGTGTCTTGGTTGCGACAGCACGACATCCCATTGTGCCATGGTCGTGACAGCATGACGTCCCATGGCGTCACGGTCATGGCACCAGTACTTGTACCCCGATCCTCACACCTTCTCCTGTGTACCTCCATATTCTCTTCAATGGATCTCCCCACTCCAGCTACGTCCTCCCACTGCCAAACCATTCCAGCAAGCCATTCCAATTTCTACATGCACCAGCCTCTTGGGATAACCTCCGTGATCCTTATTTCTGACCAACCACTCAGGGGTGGCAGAGGGAGAAAGTTACAAACCAGTGTACATCTCTTTATATAGGGCTTCACGGCTCGTATACCTTTGGGACTGTGGTACGAGATTTCTCAGGTTGCGAGAATTGGTATTCCGATTGGTTTACATCTCTTTGTGGAGCCTCTCCTCTGTGCCGATACTCACAATACTAGAACTGACCGTATTCTCAACAGACTACCTTGTGCTCCATGATTCTAAATGTACCATATCATGGTACATCTTTCTCAACTGCCCTGGCATTGTACCAATAATGGTAAACAGGGAAATCTTGTGTGTCCCCCCTACCACCAAACACCCACTGGTATAAGACAAAGGCCTAGGAACAAGGAGCCTGTAACAAGTGATACTACGCTTTATCCTACAGTGAAGTCCTGTGTCGATGGGGGGTCTGCCTCGATTAAGCTCTCTCAGCCCAAGGGCAAGCAACAAAGGCTCAGGCCAAGGTCTGATAGTGAAATGGCAGGCTGGTTTGATAAGGGAATGTCCCTGACCCAGGAGGACCAGGCAGCCTGTGAGGAGGCAAAGGAGGAGGGTGAGAAGGTATTCAGCGTTATTCAGTGCAAGTAAGGTATGCAATAGCAGTTGTGTAGTACATGTCGTGGAACACTCAAATAATACATTCTTAGGAAACATTATTAAAGTGTTCCTCAATATAGATATCGAGACACACAATTCCTGTCCACACCTGGCTGGCCTGCAAGAGGTATCTCTGGACCAATGCGATGCACTCAGTGCCTCATATCAGCAAGTCAACATTGGCGCAGCCTAGCTGTATGTAGCCCTCGATTGCAACTATCACCACCTTCTTGTTGTATTTGCCAATCTAGCCTCTGCTATCTATGGTGAGGAGGTTGGGGCAAGGATCATGAAGCAGGCTACAGACAACATTACCAAGTATTGTGAGATTCAGCCTCCGAGGCTTCTATGCAGCATAAGGCACAATCATGCTGAGGATTGGCTCCTGCACAATCCATGACACTATGACTATCCGAACTCGCGCTGTGGAGTGTTCCATTGGGGCGTTTAGGTGCAACAGAGACAGGAGGACCTAGGACCCATTTTGATTAAGGATACTAATGACGTCAGTTCAAATACATGTGGAGACCTATAAGTGCTCCTTGCCTCATTGCAGAATATCACACAACTTAACCAGTTGCTTCTTGGGGCTATTGATAGCCCACAACATGACACAATACAGTCATCTATTGAGCTACTACCCCATCACTTCGGAAATCTCTGGACCAATTATGACAATGAGTGCTTTTCCCTATGTGCATGCCTCATCAACATTGTAATGGAGCTGCACCTGGACCTGGGTGACCTTGACTGGATGATGAGTACACCATTGGGACAGTTTGAAGGGGCCAGGTTTTGCATATTCAATTTGGAATGGTGCTTTCACTGTCCTGCAGGTTCAATCTCAGGCATCTGTGGTCACAAGCTAATCCACTTTACAAGGCTCTGGACTGGTTCCCGACTCTGCTTGGTTTCGACTATGTATGGGTCCCTGCTGCACCATGTTTTCAGGAGTCAGACAGAGACAGGTGCTGGTAGGGGGCAGACACACAAGTGGAAGTATGATTGTGTGAACGGCACTGCTCTCTCTGATCTGCAGAACAAGGGTTCTGATTCTGAATCCTTTCTGAGAAATTAACTTACCTTATTTGTATGATGGGATGTTCTGCCCTCTGTTGTGTTGGATTACCCCGGAGGGCATGTGGCTGTACGGATATGTGGATATGTAGATTTGTGGCAGATCAGAATAAAAAAGATCATATGAGAACAATTGATAATGTAGCCAGGAACAACATTCCTAAGCCTAGTGTGATGTGTAACAAATATTCATGAAATAAGCTTCTAATTTGCGCAGGTGTCGTGATATGAAGTGACGTTGCATCATGGTCAATGAAGGGGAAGTAGCTTGTATTACAACAGAGAGGATGAGGTGATCTGATAAGATGGGGTGATACAAGGCGTGAAGCTACAAGTGCTAAGCCTGTTAGGATACTAGTTACAATTCACCATGTGCAAACCTCTTGACCCAGTAATCCACTGATATGTGTCAAGATCAATACTCTACAATACTCCTACACCTCATAATATATAGAGGACCCCCGAGATTGACTAGGTAGACTTTCACCATGGCTGTTAAATGTCCATTTTGTCACTGAAGATACGTGTGGGCAGGTGCATACGAGCAACACCTATGAACTGCGCACGTAAATCTGGACATCGTACTTGCCTCTACCATACGACATGCACCTTCCGTGAGTCCTTTTAATGACATGGAAACAGACCTATTCCTCGACCCAGATGTAAATTACAGAATGAATGGGCTGATTCAGACTATGAATCTAATCTGGACCCTGCTGAATGTGATGCCGACGCATTGAATAATGACATCTGGCATGAGTCTGATGCTGAAGTACTCAACCACAATATTTCAGTGATGGCCAGCAGACAAGCGCATTACCCAGGCGCCGGGGAAGCGATTGCAGACGTGAGTGGGTTTGAGGATGAATACCATACTCTGTGCCAGGATCCATGGACCCTGTTTGCCAATGCTCATGATTTCAAACTTGCATCTGGGTTCATTCAGAGCAAGGTCTTGAAGTCTTGAATCCATGAATTCTTTTCCAACAGTCTCAGTAGTTCTGCTTCAGTTGGCTATAGTTCAATGCATGTGGTGGAGAATCATCTCTAATCATTGAACACTTACAGTGCTTATCTACAATGGTTTGAAGGTGAAGTTGATGATGGCAAGAGAACACAGTATGTCTTCTATTGGAATGTCCTTGACTATGTCAGATACTTTCTTCAGCAGATAGCATACTGGGATGACTTGGTCTACATGCCATGGCATGAATATGAGCAGAATAGACATAGGATATATACTGAAATGCATACAGCGGACTGGTGGTAGGATGTCCAAGTACTGTACACCCTGCTTTGCAACCTCCTTCATCAGGGTACTGGCTGACCGTTTATAGGATACACTTCCACATAGTGCAACTCTGGTTCCAATAATTGGAATGTCAGATCAGATGCATCTTACCAACTTCTTGGGTGACAAGGAAGTGTGGCCTGTCTATATTACGACTGGAAATCTCCTATTGTCTAGGCGTAACAGACCTGGATCAATGGTGGTTCTCCTTTTTGCACTATTACCTGTCCCTCCCAAGTTCCCAGAGTTCTGTTCAGCAGACAACCTACAGAGACAAATCAATGCCAAGACACTACAAGGCGTATTGGAACTCATACTGTCACTCTTGCAAGATGCAGTGCTTGACGGTGTCTCAATTGACTGTGCGGAGAGGAAGGTCTGGCAGTGCTTCCCTATCTTGTCCTTGTAGGTTGCGGATCATATGGAAAATGTTGCACTACATGGAGTAAAATCTAACACCTGTCCAAAATGTGAGGTGCCTCCTGATGCATTAGGAACCAATGCACAGGAGACATATCAGACGCGAGATTATGCCACATACAAATGTTTCGAACAACAAAATGAGCATCAGTCGACAGACTCTGGATTGGAAGACATGAATGCCACGTTTGATGCACTTGGTATCAAGATGGGATAGAATGTTTTTCATGGGCTTCAACGGGTTTCAGCACCTGATCTGCACAAGCCAGATTTACTCCATACAGTTCATTTGGGACTATTCAAGCATATGATGGACTGGGTTCAGGTATTCCTCAAGAAACATACATAACTGCAGGCTTTTGACGATGCTTGGAAGGCTTTATTACCATACCCAGGATTCTTTGTGCCCAAAAAAGCATACCATGAGGTTACGCAGTGGCAAGGAAAGGAGATGAGGAACTTGGGGCATTATCTTTTGGGAGTTCTCGTCATGGTATTGAGGCAGCCTGAGAGTACGCAAGTATTACCATTCAAATGCGTGCTCGCCTGTGTCAGGTCATTACTTGATTTCACTTTGATGGCCGAATATAGAAGTCGTACACCTGAGACCTTAGATTATATGGAACAATATCTGAATCGGTTTCATGATACAAAAGATATCTTCTTGGAGTTTTGAATATCGAAGAGGACACAGGCAAAGGTTGATGAGCAGGGAAGAGAGCTACAACATCAGAGAACACGGGTACACCAATGTGTTGCGAAATCCAACTGGTGTCGGGTCCAGGAGCAGGATCGTGAAGAAGAGATCAACTAACGTATGGAACTAATCCATATGGAATCTCATTTCAACTTCATTAAGATGCATCTACTAAGTCATTTTCAGGGTCACATATACCGGTTTGGCAACATTCAGATGTATTCCACAGAGTTTGGCGAGGTCACACATAAGGAACAAATCAAGAAGGGGTGGCACCGTTCGAATAAAAATGATTCCACAAGACAGATCCTGCACAGTTATGGTTGCCAGCATACGATCCAAATGAGACTTTTGAAGCTGGATTCACTTCAAGGTCGTGGGGCTGCTCTCCCTGCCAATGTCATGGAACATTTGGATAAAACGAATTCTGTATCCATACCAGTCACCAATCGTAGGATCCTGAAAGAGCATTGTGATGATGTTTCCGATGTGATGGATTTTCTCAAGGTCTTGGGTATCTCACCTTTGAGCATCTGTTGGGAATTGATTGGATATAGTGGGAATAGCTTGCCCACTGAATGCCGCCTTCCTGAAGATCCTGCCATACTTTGATTCCTTCTGGTTGAATTACTAACACAACTTGAAATCCCCGTTCTAGCATTCCAAGAAACTGACATTTATGACATGCACTGGGCATGCTCCACTAGTACCTGACTCTTCAGGAACCAGGAGAGTTGCAATGAATGGGTTTGGGTACAGACAGGTGGTGAGCATATGTATGGTGTGCTCCGGGGCTGTCTCCCCGGAAAGCTCCTGGTGCTCTTCAAAATCAGAGACTACACGCATGAGGACACGGTTCGCAGGCTTGCATGTGTCCAACTATTGAATGCGGTTAACTCGGGACACGTATCCAATGTCCACGGCCTTGTCACAGTACAGTTAAGGGAAAATGTATGAGAGTTTAATATAATAGACATAGGGACAATCCTCAGCCTGGCACACTTCATTCCGGAGACAGACCAGTGATGGCTTGTTAACAGCCATATTGATTTAAGGACATTTAACGAGATTTATTGAGGGTTCATGAGAGCAGACAGTCGGGCAACAACTGTTGGCTTGGGCAAGTATTCTGCATCGAGGATGGTTGAATGGCATGGAGAATATTATAGTATCTTTCATTGCAACCTGTATATAGAAACCTCTATGTAGAAACTAATTAATAGAAACTAAATAATAGATACAACTAAAAGTACACAATGTAGAAAATTATGGTGGGGGATTGGTCAGCACTTGAGATTAGAACCCTGATGACACCACGCAGTGAAACATGGTGCGTCCTGATGTCGCGATGATGCCATGGGACATTGTGGGTCCCAACATTGCTAGGACACAGTGAAGAAACTAGACAGATTGCCACAAATCGCCGCAACATCTTGTGGCCTCACAGTGAGGAACCAACAATGGTGACATGTCAGGATGCTGGGAAGGTTCAGCACAGGGATGGGGACATCAGGGAATGGAAGGCATCTATGGTCGATGTTAGGATGGAGTTATGGCATCGCGATGAGAGACAGAAGGAATGTGACAAAGGCCGGCCCTGTGTGGCCACGCCCAATGGTACTCCCACAAGGCAGCAGCCACAGCCAGATGTCAGGTTATGGGGAAGAAGGTGCGACAGAGATGCAGATGTCAAGGGGTCATGAGGATGTCAACCAAATCTCAGGTAGTGTCCTGATGCCGCAAAACGTTGCTATGCGACACAGGATGCACCAGCTGCAATGTTGTGTTGCAACATACATCATGATGCATAGGGCGCAACAGGGGGTTGCAATGGAACTCAGAGTGCACCAGGCACACTGGGCACACGAGAAATTTGGCGTGCATTAGGACACAATGCCCATACATCAGATGTGGGTTTTTGTTTTGCTGATGAAGGGGGTTGATGGGAAAGAGTGTAACAATCTACCAGAGGGTGTCTTACAGTAAACTGTTTCTTACACCCATACTGGAGACCCTTAGGTCAATGCGTAAGGATAGTTTGGTTCACTATAGTAGATAACTATGCATGCTATAAGATTATAGTATAGAAGGTGGGTTCAGGAAAGGCTCCTGTAATGAGGCCTGAGTTACCATGACATGGGGGGTAGGTTACAGTAATATGGGGTCAGAGTTACCCTACCATAAGGTCCGAGTTTCCCTGACATGGCACCCAAGTTACCCTAACTAGCATATGGAGGTGCTTACTTAGGGCAGGGGGCAATCCTACAAGGATTGAGCACTCTAGGAAAATCCAAAGATTACAAACCTGGTAGCCTTTGGGGGCAATAGGAGGTGCTACAGGGCTCTGAATGCTCCAGGATTTTACAGAGGTATTTCTAACACTCCCCTGTAGTCCCAGCGTAAGGACTGCATGTTATGGGCTTATGATAGTTGAGTTGCTCCCTCCCTAACAAAAGGAATAGAGTGGAGGCACTCTTGTAACAGCGTCTAGGTTGTTACTGTCCATCTGACCGGATGCTGTCTGTAGGATATATGACAGGGCATAGTGTGTACTCCAGAAGAAGGACTATCTTCTGGTAATGAGTATGTGTAAAGTGGGCAAGAACTGAAGGAGTTACTCAGGTAATACTGGAAGGGTAGTCCAGAGCCTGATGGGTAGTCCTGGGGTGGCCTGGAAGATTGTGAAGTATCTCTAGCAGGTGAATTGCACATAGACACAACTTGTACCCAATTGCTGTAAGACTATTAGGGTTGTTTGAGAACTCTAAAAGCATGATTCTTATCATGGTAGTCATGCTTTTGGGGAGTTGACTGTGGGTAGTGCCCACTAGGCCAATCATCAAGGTACCCCACTTGGGGAGCTGAGTAGACTTTCCTATCAGGCAAAGACCTAACTAGAATGAAGTAGAAGGTTCAGCTCAATTGTGAGAGCTATTTCTACTAAAGGCTTGCATTGATAAAATGCATATAGGTATGAGAGTCCGTCAGTAGTATGTCTCCACAGTTGCATGATAGTTCATCACTAGCATGTCAACAACATGACGAGTTTTTCTCCTGTAGTCATATTGGAGATGCAGTGCTGAAATACTTCATATTGGAAGGAGATTTAGCCAGAGCAGCCCAACATCCACAAAGGAATAATGTCCTTGGTGGTGCGTATTGGTCAACTTAGAGGAGATTGGTGTGCTCTTGATTAAGTTAGAATAGTGATGTGTGGGAACTGTCAGTATATGATATTCTACTTAACCTATATGTGAGTCCCACTCTACTATGGCAATCAACTACCTTTCAAGAAACTTACTGAGTTAAGCTGTGGCTTAATGATATTAAGTTTTACTATTTTGATTTGTCTTTACTCGACTATTGATTATTACTTTTTGATCTTTGAGTCACTTCAGTGCAGTTGTGAACTTGCAATCCATCCTCCCTTAAAGTACCACTATTACAAAGGGTTGATCATAGACAATTCTTCATTACCACTGAGAGATCATGAATATGAGTGAAGAGTAACTCCACAACTAGGTAACCCCACCACCTGGCTCATGATACATTTGCAATTAAACATATCTCAGATCATGAACATTTCTGACTAGGGTCTGTACTAGCTGGGTAGATTGTAGTAGGGTGCTGACTGATCATCTGTAGGGGGGGTTTCAGGAGAGGAGTACTCAAATTATGAGAGCTACTATTAGATCACATGTTTGTATCTAACAAGTTAGCCTCTAAAAAATAGACAATAGAGAAGTCAACCATGGTCTGTTGAAGAGTCTTCTCCTACTGCTAACTATGTTACCGGCCATCTGTAGAAAGACAAAATCAGAAAACCTAACTGTATGATTCACTAAGTGAGGTAAAGTGAAAGTGTGGTAAAAGTGGTAACTAACATCATGCAATGCCAGCCAGAAAGAATAGATAGTGCTAAGAGGGTAGACATCATGAGAGAAGTGTGGATGGGATGCCAAAAGGCAAAGAAGAGATGAGAGGTATGTTTCCTGACCCCCCCCTAGGTGGGGTGGGGGAGAAAAAAATAGTGACGTTTTTCCTCACAGTGTCAATATTGAGTTGTTCTCAAATAGGAAATAAATTTGAATGGCTGGAGGTATAGTAGAGATAGAGGATACTATATAAGGGTCCCCAATCTCTGCTTTATTATTTGTAATAGATGTTTCTTCCCTTCCTCTCACTATTCCATATAGTATTGTGTTTTCCTATATTGATTTTATTATTACTATTAGTTCTTACAGGTGTAATACAGAAATATTTACCACTACCAATCCTCCCTGTAATACAAGGCTGCAGGCATGTGTGTTTCCTTTTCTATTTCTAAAATGAAGCTATGTTACTATTAGTCCACATGGGATAGAGTTCAGGACTCCACAGCTACAGTCTCACTAGATAGTACCCTTTTCTTCTGATCTCCATCTATCAGACAGCTTAGGTACTTATTTACAACCACCTGAGCAACCTCAATCCCCTTTATAAGATGAGTGGTATTAGCCTAAGAAGCCTTTGTAATCATCAAGCAACTCCACTGCTCTAGCTTTGGACTTCCTCCATATCTGAATAGATACCTAGTGATGGGCCTCATCCTACTAATCCTAATATACAGTACTAACCTCCTCATCTCCAACTCTAACATGTTGCACAAGATGTGAGTAATATAGAGTAAAGTAATGTAATTGGTCACTAACTGCTTCTACTTAATCCTAGTCACTATCTTACCATGCCAAGTATACCTTCCTCCTCTATCATGCCTTTTACCATGTAAACGAAGGATAGTTACCCTTAGGCTAGCCTGCTCCCTACCTGAGATTAACTCTGTGACAACCTGTATCCCACTATCATTTCCTTCTCACTCAAACTTCAATGAGAAAGACTCCAACTGATACTTAACAGTAGTCCTGAAGGGCAACAACATTCTCTTAAGATGGAATCAACTACACCTTACACCCATAGTTCACTCTCATCTTGCCATAGATAGTATCTGCCACCTGCTCCTTCCTCTCAGAATAACAATCACAGTCTTTCCACCCAAAGATGCTTACCTCTTAATAGGAGACCTCCACCTCCCTTAAGACCCTCTACTCTACACCTTTTCTTCCTTAAAAGTGAGAGTGTGTACCTAACTGGTGGATGACTGAGTACTTATACCAGGGGTACCCTAAGAGAGGATGGATTCCTAGTGTGCAACTGCACTGAAATGACTTCAATATTAAAAAATGATAATCAATAGTAGAGTTAGAAGAATCAAAATAGTAAAACCTAATATGGTTAAGCTACCACTTTACTCATTGGGTTTTCTAAGAGGTAGTTGATCACCAGAGTAGAGTAGAACTCCCATATAGTTTAAGTGAAATCTCATATACTGCTAGTTCCCACCCATGTCCCACAGGCTGACTGATACAAACTACTATGGACATTATTCCTTTATGGATGCTGATCTACTCTCTCTAAATCTTGTGCTGATACGAAGTATTTCAAGCACTATATCTCTAATCCAACAGCAGGAGAAAAAACTTATTATATTATTGACATGCTAGTGGTGAACTATGATACAACTAGGAAGACATACTCTAAAAAACTCTTTTACTCATATGCATTTCATATATGCTAACCTTGAGTAGATATGGCTCCTCTGATCAAGTTGAACCTTTTACTTCACTCTAATTAAAGCTTTACTAGATATGAAAGTCTACTTGGCTCCTCTGGTAGAGCACCTTGATGATTGACTTAGTAGGCACTACCCATAGCCAACATCCTAAAAGTACACCTACTATGACAAGAATCATACTTTTAGAATTCTCTAACAATCCTAATAGTCTTAAAGTAATGAGGCACAAGTTGTATCCATCAGTAAAAAGAAATCTGGCATCTGATGCATGGGCATTGCATCCTGACACAAGTTATAATTCTCATGCACCTGGTGTGCCTAGTACATCCTGAGTTTGGATGTCCCACTACATTGTACCTGGTGTATCCTGAGTTTGTATGGGATACTCAGTTGCATACTGAGTTGGGAAGCTACACTCAGTTGTGCCTAGTGCATCCTGAATTCTGCAGGGATGCTTGCATGACTCCTGAGTTTGGATTGAACACTTGGTTGCATCATGAGTTTCGAAGCTACACTCAGTTGTGCCTAGTGCATCCTGATTTCTGAAGGGATGCTCAGTTACCTCGTGAGTTTGGATTGAATACTCAGTTGGATCCCGAGTTCTGCAGGGATGCTCACTTGCCTCCTGAGTTTGGATTAGACATAAGGTTGCAGCCAACCACATATTAGCCACTGACTGTGAAAGCTAAACTAAATTAGGTACAAAAGAAGGAGAAAACTCAAATAGCATATTATCTTGTCAAATTGGGTAGTGCCAGGATAAGGTTTGATCATCCAAGTACATAATTAACAGTAGGTTAACAAAGGTTAAGGCTAGTTAACAGGAGTTAATATGATCTCTTTTGCCCCTCTTTGTTAAATTTTAGGCTCTATGGAGATTAGTTGTCTTGAAATGGAGATTAGAACCCTGTATGGAGATCCTTAATTTGATGAAATAATATAGTATACTGATATCCAAGTCTATTTCATTCTCATAACTCTGAAGGGAGTAAATATGACAGTTGCATTCATTGTAAAACCAAGTGATATTTGTGATATCTTAGGTAACACAGCATGTTATGTTTTCATACATGCATTTTCTGATCATCTATTTTAGTTACATTCAACATCTATATTTACTATTAATAAATCATACAAACTCTAATCTGGTAACATCAAAGACCAATATCTTGACACCCTGATCACCTGATGTGATGTCTGAGTCAGAGTTCTAAGCTAACCTTTAGCTAACTTCTAGCACAGTTCCTCATGATGTCACTGGCTCTTATGGAAATAGTCATTACTTATGAATATCTGCTAATTTTGAAGACAGTTATCTTGATGCCCAGACATTTGCTCATACCTCCCAGACATGTTCCTGAATTCCCTCGATGTCAACTTTCCAACACCACCTCCCATATCCTCCTCGCATCACTCTCCACCAAGCAACAAGCTGTTATAGAAATAGTCTTTACTGGTGAATTTCTGCTAAATTTGTAGACCGATATCCTCATGCCCATACATTTGCTTCCATCTATCAGATATGTTCCTCAATCCCCTCGATGCCAGCTTTCCAACAACACCTCCCACATCCTACTGGTATCAGTTCCTGCCGAGCTACAGGCTGCTATAGAAATAGTCTTTACTGGTGAATTTCTGCTAGCTTTGTAGAGAGATATCCTGATGCCCATACATTCGCTTGCACCCAACAGATATGTTCCTGAATCCCCTCGATGCCAGCGTTCCAACGGCACCTCCCACATCCTCCTGCTATCAGTCTCCACGATACTACAGGCTGCTATAGAAATAGTCTTTACTGTTTAATTTCTGCTAAATTCGAAGAGAGATATCTTGATGCTCAGATGTTCACTCGTGCCCATCAGACATATTCCAGAATCCCCACAATGCCAGCCTTCCAACACCACCTCCCACATCCTCCTGGCATCAGTCCCTGCCGAGCTACAGGCTACTATGGAAATAGTCTTTACCGGTGAATTTCTGCTAACTTTGAAGACAGATATCTTGATGCCCAGACATTCACTCATGCCTATTAGACATCTTCCTGAATCTCCTCAATGTCAGCATTCCAATGACGCCTCCTATACCCATCTACCATAAGTCTCTGGGAAGCTATAGCCTGTTAAGAAACCAGTATTCATTTGTTAAAGGAATGCTCATGTGAAATCTATCTTGCTCATGCATACTAGTTATAAATTTATATACAATAGATGAAATTGAAATAGTTTTATAAAAAGAAACTTTGTGACCTAAGTCCTATATATGGGTCACACTGCTGGTATTCTAGTGTCAGGAGTTTTGAATTTTAGACTCCCTCCTCAGATGTTATTATGATGTACTTGCTTAGGACCAGAGAGCCTTGGGATGCAACAGTTGAGGACCAGATGTCATCAGGATGCAACTGTGAAGTACCAGGTTTTGTCAGGATGCACCAGGTATAGGGGTCTGTGTCCAGACTCTGTCCAGATGTATAAGGTACATGTCTCGATGTCAGGATGCAATCTTACTTTGATGTTGCATCATGGTTAACAGTTATTATTATGTGCATCATGTATGTCAGATGCACAGGACACATCTAGCACTTGACATTATTTTTGCTGATGTCTACATACACTTGCCTACCTAGAGATACCTTGACATCTTCTAGACTACCACTTTGGTATAACCTTAGTCACTCCTTGAGGTCTGGTTCATTTTGCATGCCCTAGTATGAAAAGATAGCCCTTCTACTTGGACACACTCTATGCTCTTTCATATATTCTACAGACAGCCTTTGGTTGGATGGATAGTAATAATTTATACAGTATTACAGCAGTATTTCCAATGAATGTCTTTTATTAGGAAGCAAGCAACTCAACAACTGGAAACCCATGATATGTGATCCTTATGCTGGTACTGCATAGGGGTATTAAGAATACCTCAGTAAATTCTTATAGCATTTAGAGCCCTGTAACACCTCCTGTAGTCCCTTAATAGATATCTAGTTTAGAGCTATAGATTTCACTAGAGTTCACCACCCATACAGCCTTTTCCCCACCTTAAGTAAATGACTTTGTACTTTAGGTAGGGTAACTGAGACCTCATATTAGGCCAACTTGAGCTTCATGTCAGGTTAATATCAGCTACATTATATGAGCTTTTTGTGAGTCCACCTTGTCAGTCCCATCCTTAATACTATAACCATAGAGCTTTCTTATGTGTTCACCATAGTGAACTCAACTATCCTTACCCATTAACCTCATGGTCTCCAGTATTGGTATAAGAATAGTCTACTGTAAGACGCTCTTTAGTGTGTTGTTACATGACTCCCCCCTTCTTGAATATCCATCCCAGACTGTTAGTAAGGTCTTTTGTTTCTAGGTTTTAGTATATCTACAGCATGGTGATCCCTTAACTTAGATGGATACCTTTTATAGAAATCATTTGGGGCCTCTGTAGCCATCACTTCTAGTATCTTAAAAGGTTCTCATACTACTCAGTATTGGATGAACAAATGGTAAATACTTATCTTTATTCTACTATACTAATAACTATAGAGGATAGTCTCCACAATATAACTTAACTTATTGTCAACTATCTCTGGTACTGAAATCTCTTTCTAGGACCTTCCTAATGGATTATCTCAATATGGCTCTAGTAGAATGATATTAAATATACAATAGATTGACCAATAATAATGTGCACAAAAAAGGGAATGGTGAAGGTTTGTAGGTTGATGGTTAGTTGTGTAAGGATCCCCCCTCTCTAGCTACAAGCTATCTACCCAAGTATGTACTCTGCTAGAGAAGCCCCTAGTCCTATGGCCCTAAGTTATCTATATGTAATATAACATTACATCTATATCCCCCTTATCAAAAGTTTCATTCCCAGGCTATTGTCCTCCTTCACTATTTTCAACCTTGACTACTTTTGGAATACTTTGACTACTTATAATGTGTGCTTCTCCTGCTTCTCCTGCAATAATAAACTATTTTCCATCTGCATATTCTGCTATAATTGTACCATGTAGTCAATTAAGTAATCTCTGCTTCCATTTTCTTCCACTTCTATGAAGACTTAGTATGATAGTATTTCTTTCTGATTCAGATACTTCAAACTCCACCAGTACCTCCTCCACATGAGTAAGATTCTCTAGTGACTCCCAAGTATGTTCTTTTTCTCCTACATATTTAACTTTAAATTCAATTCATCCTTTCATCTGCAGATTTCTTCTTCTCGAAATGATCCTCTCTTACTCAAAAGAACCTGCAGCATTCTCTAAGCTATGATTTCATTCAATGCAAAGTGGAGGTGGTCCATCTTGGAGTCTTGAGTGGTCCACATTTAATTTCTTGAACTTATCTATATTGATAGTTTGAGAGAGTTTCCAATGCTTAGGAGAATCCACAATCTCAAAGGCATTCTCTCCTCTGACTTTCCCTAATTCAAACTCTCCCATATACTGATATTGTTAGGCTTTTCTATGAGTATTATCTGATGTTTCCTTCCTGGTATCATCATTAACATATGTTAAGAGGAGATTTCAGGTTGATATGTACATCTTACCTACCTCCCAGAATGTATAAGGTTGTTGATATTTATTTACAGTGATTACCAATTGCTCCTATACTTGAAAAAGGTTCTGTCATAGTTTAATAAGGATATCATGCATTCATTCAGTAATCATTTGACTGGATCTCTGTGAATTTACCTCTCCATCCCTCCTACAGGTCTTTGTGGTAAGACTCTGTCTTGTAGCAGTGATAGTATTCAGAGCCATTGAGGGGACATAGCCAATATCTGCTTCAAAAGGTATCATCTTAATAGCTGTCTGAACAGTCAAGTTATATGTAAATTCAGCAAGTGGTAAAAGCTGATCCCAGCTACTTTGACAGTTCATAGTATATGCTCTCAAATATCTTTCTATGATACTATTTGCCTTCTCAACCTGTCCATCTGTCCATAGGTGGAATGCAGTTCTCATAGCAAGCTTAGTTTTCCAGATCTTCGTCAATTATTTCCAGAAATCTGAAGTAAATGGGATATCTCTGTCAGATATAATGATACCTGTGAGCCCATGCAAGTGAACATAGCATTCCAGACACAACTGTGCAAAGTCTGCAGTGGATATTTTTTCAGTTGTTACTACCCAGTATGTCCTTGTTATCAATCCATCTATAATAGTTATAATTGTATCTTTTCCAGAGTCTGTTGTGGGTAATTTTGTAATAAAATCAATGTTTAGCCATTCTCATCTATTTTGAGGAATATAAAGAGGCTGTAGTAGCCCAAATGGGACCTAGTTCAAACTCTTTATCCAGTGATAAGTTGTACATCCATGAATGTCCTTTCTGTTTCTTGAAATAGCTTTGGCTAGTAAAAGGTATTAGGATATCATGGATGCTGTACATCTTGCACCAAAGTGTCCTCCTGTTAGACTATCATGAGCTTCATGGAAGATAACTTAATGAAGCTCTCTATTACTTGGTATACATTGTGTTCTAGTGTTGGTGTGGATAAGAATTCTCTCTTAATTAACTTAGTATAAATTAGATCAAGCTTGTTAGTACTCTCTCTTGGCTTGCCTTTCTCTGGCACTCAAAGTTGGTGATCCTTGACTGGTATCACCCCCCCACAAGACCTTCTGGGACATTTTTGAAATATGGATTATATGTATAACATTCTTTCACCTTCTGCAGCCAAGCTGTTCCTTCCTTTACCATTAAGGTAACAGGTTCCCCAGAGCTGACCTTCCAAAGAAAGGGTCCTAATGGAAGTAGTGGCTCTTTATGATCTGGTCATTGACTTAAGGCATCCTGGATGTAGATCTTTGCACCTAGGAGGTAGTCAATCTCCATATCATACTCTTGAAGGTCTTGCAACACATGCATTGGTTTAGATGAAAGTCTTGGCTATGTTAAGATAAGGTAGAGGCTGACATGTTCAGTAGAGACTTGGATCTTATGTTCACCTCCCAGTAAGTAGTAAGGTCAAGAACTTAGAGTATCCAAAATGGTAAGTAATTCCTTGTCATATATTGAGTATCTCATTTCTGCATCTGTCAACTTCTGGGAAAAATTGGTTAATATTCTCTCTTCTCCTACACCATCAAATGATTTTCCTTGAACTTGTCAAAGTGTTGCCCTCTCTGTGAATCCAGATGTATCAGTCCATACAATAAAATCCAGATTTCATGGCTCAAGTAAGACAAGGGCTAGGTGTTGTATAATTACTTTCTTTAACCTTATTATTGCATTTTCTACTTTAGGAGCCACTACTGTATCACTCATTGTCTTATCAAATATAGCTCGATCCAAGTTTAGTAATTTAAAAAGTGGTAGGCTATGCAATGTAAAATGAGGAGTGAACCTGCAATCGATGCCAGTAAGCCCCAAGAATAATCTCACATGTCATGGTAATTTTACTGTTGGCCACTCTGTGATTGCTTTAATCTTTTCTTCTGTAGTGCATACCCCACCTTCTCCCATATTGCAGCCCAAAAAGTTAACATCTTGTACAAAAAATGAACATTTCTTCTCTTTTAGTACGAAGTTGTGAGAACATATAGAATCCAGAACACTCTGAACATATTGTTCATGTTTTTCTTGGGTATCTGAAAAGATTAAGACATCATCTAGAAAAACAATAGTTTTTTGTGCTTTTCTAGTATATCTTTAATCATTCTCATAAACTAACATGGTATTATTATAATGCTTTGTGGTATGACTAGCCACTCAAATAGGCCCTCAGGTCCCACAAATGCAGTTTTTTCAGTATCCTTTCCAGAAACTTGGTTTTGGTGGTAACTAGAGTAGAAATCTATCTTAGAGAACTATTTTTTTCCTTGCAATCGATCCATCAGTTCCTCAGGTTATGGTAGAGGAAATCTATCTTTTACCATGATTGCATTCAGGACATGATAGTCAATGACCATCTATAATTCACTAGGTTCTCCACCTGGGTTTGGTACAAATAAAACTGGAGCAGCATATAGAGATTTCAACTTTTGAATTCAACCACGCTCTAAGAATTCTTTCATCTGTCATTTGTACTCACTCCATTCAGTACATGCGAGATGATAAGGACTCTCATATAGAGCCTCAGAGCCTAGCATAAGTCATATCTGAAAGTCTCCAAACTGTTGTTGGTATGGGGGCAAGTCCAATAGTTCATAGAAGAAATCTTGGTACTCTTTTCAAATATCACCATCCAGTGGATAGAGTATACTGAACAACTGTCCTTGTAACTCTGACTTTGCTTTCTTTCCTTTTTCTTCTTCTTCTTCTCCATTCTATTGACTACCATCAACAATTGATTCTGTAATATGATCATGAATCTGTGCCATCATAACTTTGACTAGACTATGTATGAGCTCTTCTTCTGAAATAGTAACTCTTGTATCTAGAGGAATCAGAGGCAATCTAACAATCTTGAATCTCTGCCCATAATTATGTTGATGCTTTCTTCCAAGTTTTAACATATTCCTCTAATGATCGATTTCATGCTCTATTTCAGCAAGCTACTCCTTTCCCAGAACAATATTGTACTTCCCAAGTTCAAAAGCTATATACCAGCCAGAATAATAATAGCTCCAGATTGATAGTGATAGGTTGACTTTCTTCAATGGAACCATCACACTATTTGCAGTTGTGACTCTGATTTTTCCTTCTTCTTTTATCTTGACCTACTTTGCCATTTCTTGTTCTATTTTTTTTGATAAATTCTTCTCACACAAATTTATTGCTTATGGCACTATCACTAAGTACATGAGCCTTTTACCACACAGCTTCATTCCTAATATTTACTCTTTCCTTCTCTCTCTTCATCCCATTTTATGAGTGTTGGAAAACATGAAAATAAAAGTATAAAAGATTTGTATTGATGCTATTATTCTCTATAGACCCACACATGACTATACTGTCCAACCATCTTTCAATTACTTTACACTTTTGTTCCTAGTCTTTTAGGACTGACTTCCACTCAACATCAGTCCTCTCTAGTCTTTTGAAATTTTAGATAATGGGGGGTCAGTCACTTGATTGTGGCTACCAGTACCAATAGATGTCTGATCAACCTTCTGACTATTAGAGCTACCTTCCTCTAGGGCAAGCCCTTTTCACCTATTGGGTCCCAGGTATCAATGAGGGAAATGTCCCATAGCTTTACAATTAGACAATTGAATATGTGTAAGTTGTTTTGCAGAACTGAATCAAGGGGGGGTACCAAGGTTACTAATATATTGAGGAGATTAGTTGTGGCAGAGATAGAGATTAGAGAGTTCTAGCACATGTCCAGTAATCAAACTTCATTAAAACAAAGCATGATTGAGCTCTGCAATATGCTACATACAATCAGAAAGTAAAATCAGTTTCTTGATTCTCTACTGTAATCAAAGATGAATAATAAGGTTACTTATTGCTGATGGGTTGTCCTCCAATTTATCTTTATGTGTATCAAGTACTTGTTCCTCTGAAAGATGAGAGTGAGGATCAAGTTCTGAGTGCACCTGTCAAAAAACATCATTAAACATAGTAACTAGACTATTTTTTGAGATTTTGAGTTTTCTCCAAGTTTCCCTCACAGTATCAACAGCATGCAGGAGAAGGTACTCTGCTTTCAACTTTTATGGAAACTCCATCCAAGATGTCAACATGTCTAATTGGAAGATATGTCTTGCCCATGTCATTATGGTATCCTTCAATTGCATAACTGCATAAACCTCCTATCCCTCATTCTTTACATGTCCTTCATCATCCACTCAATCAAGTTTATGATTCTGCAAATTGAGATGGCACTGCAGTTTGCATAGAAAGTTTATAACTGTAAAAAGTGAATGTTTGCCATGGAATACTGGTAAAATCCAGCATCCAGCATTGGTAATGGTAAACTTATTGCAGATTTATAGTTGATTCTATTCAAGGTTGTTACCTCCAGTACTACTACTCACACTCAGCAAGCGAATCAATTGTGTATTGCTGGTTTCAGTCTCATGAAATGATTGCTCTAACTCTTTAATCTTCATTGTGAGTTCAAGGACCGCAGGTACCTTGAAGTAATCTGTGAGTATACCTTCCAAGTATTCAATTTCTTGGTCTTTTTTCTTGAGCTGATCCTCATAGGTCTTGATTGCCTCAAAGACCTCATCTTCAAATGCTTCATTGAACTGTCTCATCTGACTATTGTACTTAGATACACCTTGTTCAATTATCCTGTTCTGATATTTTTTGTACTGCTTGGTTTGAATGATTCTCTTACCATGAACAAGTGGGAACATTTCACTATCAAACTCAGCTTTTTCTCTCTCACTTCCTTGGATCTCTTCCAGCTAATCAAGTTCTCTGGTAACTGCTGACTCTGACAATAGCCTACCAGTAAATGCTACCTGACCTCCTTTAGACTCCCTGGAAACTCTCTTTCCCACAAAATAGTCTGTCAACTGTTTACTCTTCTTCATACCACTTGGTCTTCCAATACTTACATCATTTGACCTCATCATTTCTTTAAGGTCTTCTGGAGGCTGCCACAAAGTCCTCCTTTGTTCCCCTTCTGTGGGAATTTTTTTTTTTTTTGCCAGTTTCAACAGGGACTAAGAAACCAAAGGTTTCAGCTTCTGTAGGCATTAGCTGTTGCTATAAATTGGATGTGTACAAAAAGGGGAATGGTAAAGGTTCATAGGTTAAAGGTTAGTTGTATAAGAATCTCTCCTCTCTAGCTACAAGCTATCTACCAAAGTGTGTGCTCTGCTAGAGATGCCCCTACTCCTATAGCCCTAAGCAGTCTATATATAATATTACTTGAACATTACAAACGAGCTGGCAGTTGAAGCTCATATGCTTGGGGCCCTACCTTTATTCAGCTACAAATAGTAGAAATATTTGATGGTATAATTTCTCCATCAGCCTTTTAGTCCAGATGTTTTTTCTATTCAACATTACCTGATCAAACCTTTTTACTACTTCATTAGCTACATCTGCTATTGTCATATATTCTGGAGATAGCAACCACTTTTGGTCATGCTATTTCTGTCACCTTTCTTGTATCCTTTATAAGGTTTCTCTAACTTCTTGTCAACAAGCTTCCCAGTTCTGTACCAATAGTTTACTGCTCACATGAATCCTTTAGATATATAAAACTATATCTGCCTACTTTATACAAGGGTTGACTCCTTAGTTAATCTCTAAGGGAGATGCTCTAGTAGATTCTCAAGTAGAAGTATTATAAGCATTACTTTACTAGTAGTAATAGTAATACTCAATTATCTTGCTGATATGAGCAGTAACTCTGCAAATATTGTTCTAAAGTTTGGTTCACTCTTTCAGTCTACCCATTGGTGTCTGAGTAGAAAGCTATTGATATGTTGAACTTGATGTACAGTCACTTCTTCAAGTTTGTGAACAATCTACAGGTGAATCAGCTGTTTCAGTCTCAGATAATCAATTCTTAGAGCCCATGTTGGCACTATATTTTCTTTAGGAATATTAGTGCCAACTATTCTATAGACACCTTCATTGTCAATAGTATGAAGTGGGTCATTTTTGAGAATGAATCAATAATAACTCATATCTTTAGAGTGGGGGTGCCCTCAGCAGAGCAACCCCCTAGGTGGGGCCTGGCACTTGAGGTGTGGCAGAAAGGGAGTTTAGTACATAGGGGATTTAGTACAAGAGCTCCTCAGAATAAGTGATGAGGTAGTTGATATGAGCATAGTAGCAACTCAATAGGAATGAAAAGACTTGAGTTTGTGAACCAAAAAAAAAAGCCTGTGACTGTTCGGTGATTTCCCTTTTTTTTTTCTTATTTTCTATTTTTCATCCTACCAGAAATACCAACCCAGCTGGATATAATACCACAATGAGTATTGGAGCAAATGGATATAAAGATGGCCAGTAACTATGTTGTTCCAAGTTTGACAATAGCTGCAGAAAGGGTTGGTTGTGCTCCAACAACTGTGATGTATAGGAAAGGTGGATGAGGAAGTTGATAGGAAGAACAGTGAGCCTGACAGAAATTGACAGCTGAAGAAGAGAAGCAGGTATTGGAGAGGTGTTATTTCCATTGCCAACTAGGATTTTGTCCCACTATCTGGTAGTGGAAGGAGATTACCCTCTTGGTTGTACAGAAATGAAACCCAAAGGAGACCCTCAACTAGACTTGGGAATAAAACTTTAAGAAAAGGCATCCAGAAGTCAAATCACATTTCAGTAACTAACTTGACTTTGTCTGTAATACCCTGGGTAATAATATAGAATTGATGAAAAAGTTTTTTCATCAGGTTAGTAAAGCACTGGCACTACCAAATAACTTGAATGTTGGAATAAATAATAATTGTAATACTTATTAGTATATATCTATTATATAAGGCTTTGGTCTAAAGCTACAAAATACATATAATATTGATGAAATAAGCTTTCAGTTAGGAATGGAGTAGTCAGAAAGAGTATTGGAAGTTGTGAGACATCCTCATAAGAAGGAGACTCTGCAATTCTCTGCACAAAGTAAGTAACTTGTTCTATAATAATTAAATAGTTATTATAAAAGGAGAAAAGAAAGATTATTTTGCACAGTTAACTAGAAAGTAATATGAAATACAGATAGAAGTCGTGAATTTGTGACAGTTATTAAGGGAGTCTGTAGTGATGGAACTACTCTAGACCACACAATCATTCTAAAGGTAGAGGAATTTGTGGCAGAATGGTTTCAGAATCTACCTTGAGTACCAGAAAATATACTATTTGGATGATCACATAATGGTTGGACAGATGAGAGTATGGCTAAATGATTCTTCGAACAAAACTTTGGTGATGGAAGTACATTGGCATGGAAGGTACAAGAAACCAATAACTATAGGCTGTCAATCTTTGATGGTCACAACAGTCATATCAAACTTTCATTCCTTGAATACTGCATAAAGTACAAAATTATTCCATTTTGCTTATACCCACATACAATGCATTGCATTCAGCCTTTAAATATCCTGATATTTAGACCATATAAGCACTATTATTAGAAAGATTTGACCAAACAATTTGAGAACTATGATTATAGAATTGGTAAAGACAACTTCTATGAGATACTAATGGCTGCCAGATGACAGGCCTTTAGGCGTAAAAATATTATTAGTGGCTTTTGGAATACTGGACTTATCCCTGCTGATAGTTCAATTGTACTCCATAAGCTACCATCAATGTCTGAGTCTCTTGACAGTTCATCAATAGCCAGTCCACATTTATCGCTACTGGAAAACCATAATCTACCAGTTGAGAGTTCAACTGAGACTACTCAAAGCATGAAAACCCTTGCCAACTCCCCCAATCCAGACCCTAACAATCATAGACAAGTAAAGTCCCTTAAGACCTTGAGTGCCAATGAGATCCACCACTTATGTGTTCTGGAATATCTAGGACAGATCAAGGAACAAGAGTTGATAGTGTATTCTACACTCCTATCAAACGTTTCAGTAGTATGGGGGTTTAAGAAGATTATTGGCATTTCACAATAAGGGCTCAACATGTGATGACTGAATTGGAGGTCAAGGATAAATGTATCAAAAACCTAGAGTCTCAGTTAGCAATTTCCAAGACCAAGAAAGCAAGAAACAGGATGCGCATACAAATTCATGGTAAAGCTTGGGTTCATCATGAGGATGTTCGGAAATTCTTTGCAGAGCAGACACAAAGTCAACAGAGCACAGCTGAATAGAGATGCCAGAACCTTGAAACCTTGATCACTGGATGAAAAGGGAGATTAGCTGCTAGTCAACAAAAGCGGAAGGATGTAGAAAGGTTAGAAGAAAAAGAAAGATTACCCAAATATCAGAAAACAGGCTCTCAATTGGAGGAAGAGGAAACTCATTTGTGCAAACAAATTCAGGAGGCAGAGATAAGACTGGAAAGTGCTCAATACTACCTCAACAATTTGGGGGCCCCTAGTACTTAGAGTATAGTGAATGAAGGTGAGGATTACATTCTTGAGGTTGACATAGAGAGTTTGTAAGAGTAAACACTGGCAAAAGTCAAAGAGAATCATATTTGGGACAGGAATGAAGTTTAGTGTTACTTCAACTCCTGCCCCTTTGGATTTTCAAATGTTGTCTTGTTTTTTTTTTGTTTTGTTTTGTTTCCATGGAATTGAAGAAGTTGAAATTTGTGTGGGAAGGTATTTGGTTGTAATAAGTATAAAGTACATTGGGTTAAAAACTAGTGACCTCATATGCATGTAACTGGTTGCTACCTAGCTCCACTATGCCATACCTTAAGTGCCACACCTCATAGAGAGGGTCACCTCACTGAGGGCACCCCTCGTCTATGTACCCCTCAGACTCTAGTAATACTATAATGAAGTCTATAGAAATTGAAATCCATGATCTTATTAGTACCTCAATTGGTTCAAGTAATACAAACTTCTTATGCTAGACTATCTTGCTCCCCTGACATAGATTATAAGTACACACATACTCTGTGATGTGCTCATGCATCTTTAGCCAGTATAAGTTTGCCTTCATGTGTCCAACTATCTTGTATGTCCCAAAGTGTCTAGCCAAATGGGAATCATGTTCAGCCTCCATGATCCTTTGTTTTAACCCTTTATCCTTTATTATATACCATCTGTTTTTGTAGAGCAGCAACTCCTTCTCAATAGAGAACTTTGAATCTACCTCTTTTGCTAGATAATGACTGTCCTAATGGTACCCATGTACTTGTTATCCTTGGTAGCCACTTTAAAAGTGTGTCCAAAAGGCAACATTGCATCAGCAAAAATATTATCTTGTGCCCGGTGCATCCTATGCACCTGATGCACAGGGTGCCCATAACAATAACCATTAACCAAGGCATATGGTCAAACTGATGTCAAGTCATGTACCTGGTGTGTCCTGATGGTATCTGGACATGTACCCCTATGTCAGGTATGCCCTGATAATGTCTGATTCTGCGCTCTTGTGTCTCAACAATGTCAGATCCTCAGGTCCTACATCCTAATAATGTCTGATTCTCAGGTATTGTATCCTAACACCAGCTGATTCTAGCCTGTTGTGTCCAGACGCTACTTGATCCTAAGCTCTTATATTGGAGCAACACCTAATTCTAGCATCTTCCAACCTGACATCGCATTCTTGCCTGTATGCATCGAGATTTCATGATACTCACAATGTGCATCCTGGCACTACCTATCATCAAGCTTTTCCAACCAGATTCTTTCTATGTGACACTCCTCTCATCTGGATCCCCTCTGGCAAACACAATGCGTCCAGATTTCAACTTGACTGCGATATTGCATCTTGATGCTACGACTTCATGTCTGGACCTCCTCAGGATACCTTCCAAAGTGTTGTGAATTACCCCTGACACCATCTGCACATTGCACCTAGTATTGCCCAATCTTACTAACTCCCTCCTGATATCTAATATACTACATTGTGATTGCCTTGACACCCTCCGGATGGCTGCTTTTCATAGATTCTACAGTGAATATCGCCCAGATTATTCCTTTGCAATGCGTCCTTTAGTTTCTATTGTAGTCTTATCATAGTAAGCTAAATCAAATCTATTACACATAATCTTTACATATTCTTAATTCCCCTTATTCACCCTCAGTGATGGTCCCACCCCCCCACTCATCATTGCCTGACTTACGATGACATCTCCACTGGTGCAGCCTACGTGTCCTGAAAATCCCCTAGGCTCAATGAGACCCACCGAGATGGAGAAGGGATCCCCGCTGGTGCTACTTGTGCTTCCTGATAATCCCCAAGGCTCAACAAGACCCCTTGAGATAGAGAAGGGATCCCCCCTGATGCTGCTTGTACTTCCTGAGAATCATCTAGACTCAGAGGACCCGAACCTTGAAACTGAAGCTCCCAGGCTACTGACATCTGGCTCAAGTCAAACCAGCTATCAGTTTCAGGTGACGAATTCTGACGTTCCTGATGTCCCATTAGGTCCAAGTTCTGGTGATTAGTTTATCGTAGTATAGGCTGTGTAGAAGTGTGTTTGGATATCCGACTCTTGAGCTCAGCACTTATGGCTTCCCAATCATCGTCATATCCTTCAAGGTGGTCCTGCTACACACTGTAAACTTGCACAACCCTCTTATTGATTATTTGTCAAATATTTTTGACAATCATATCTTGGATGCTCTGTGGGCACTTACCACAATTATCTTTTTGCCAGTCAAAATCATCATGTATGTTTGGTAACAGGTTAGCCGCCCCGGTCACAAATGAACAGCTGGATGATTCGAACACTCACCCTCAGCTGCCTCAGGCTTGAAGTCCCTGGGCTCCTGATATATCCCCATTTGCCATGCATGCAGTGAATGGCAGATTATGGTACACATCAAGCAGATCATAGTGCCATTGATGTATGCAAGAAACCCAGAATCCACAATACCTTGCATGTACTTCCCTACAAAGTACTTGCGGAAAATCACCTCAGGAATCTGGGGTGCAAAGACTCATAATATCAGGCTCTGGGTTACATCTAATTACAGTCAGTAGTGGTCACTATATGGTAGGTGTCAGCTGGAGACAAACATTATACCCTCTCGGGTCACACATAAACCTGTCTTATTTCAGCAGATAATTGACTCTGCACACCATAGCTGTGCGATCATCAGGCACACTGTATAACTCCACAATCTCTTTCTTCACCTCATGTACAAACTGGGATCATACTCCAATGTATTTTTAGCATATCTTTGTAGGTTAGTATTGCATTCTGCATTTTATTATATCTGCCTGTGTTTACTTACCAAACTTATGCAGTGCTCTGAGGGTTAGATATTTTAGCATCTACAATATTAGCAAGCGCGGCATCCCAAACTTTGTACACCTAGGCCATCAGTGCAACAACATTTGGGAGTGGCTACTCAAACAGAGTGTACCATAGAATCAGAGTCGTCGCATCATCTTATATAGCCCTTTCTGCACCTGTCACTAGATTTCACCAAGAGTCAGGAGCTGGACTAGAGATCAAGGGACCAGATGGAGGACCATGCAAGCTACACTGTAGAGACAATAACCGTGCATCACCTGATAATGGGAACATTGGAGGACTGTAAGTTCTCCGCCAAATTATGCATCCAAGATCCATAGTTGTACACTGAGCAGAACCTATCTCCTGAGACCCTGATGTCATCAAAATGCATATAGTTCTCGCCTGATTGTCTCCCTTTCTGTTAGCTACTTGTGAGTCATGATCACGTCTTGATCCGAGGCCATCTGCAATATCATTACCTTCTCCATCATGTTCAGTTTTTGATTCTGTTTCATCTGATCTATGTAAGATTTGGTACTCATCACTACTATCACCTGATAGATGCACTGTTTGGGTATTTGGTTGATCATTGGGTTTGGTTTTAGGTTCTGCATGTGCCATGGTGAGAATTGTGCCCTTCTATTAGTGCTTTGGGGCTCTTCCTAGTAGGCTTGCAATTGGGGGTAGAGAAGAATCCTAAGTTGAGGACGTGTCTTGAGATTCATTTTGACATGTTCTGGATCTCCATTTTCCAGATCCCATAGTACCAGGTTGCATGTTGCATCTACCTCTGTATAGATTGCTGACTCAGGGTGCTGGCTGACTGTGTGTATTAGCCTGTTACTTATTCATATTTTAATAGGATAGTTAGAATAAGGTAAGTTAGGATTCAGGCCAGAGTAAAATCGTATGTATCTCAAGTACAGTTTGGTCAAGATGAGAAGTTTATTTAGTTTGCTTGTGTTGTATACGACGCATCAGGTCTTATACACAGGGCTCCCCAGGGGAGGGGAGGGGGCACACAGGATCACTGACTATCACTCATTATTGGAGCAAAATATTTGCCTGCAAAATGGCATTTTCAGATTGTTCAACATTATGTTCATAATAATCTAAGCATTCTCAACTACGATTGGACTCAAGACTCCAGCATGAAAAAATTAGATGAAATGAGGGTGTTGTTAGGGTGGGTGACTTAATAAAATCTAGCCACAAATGGTATTGTTTACCGACACTATTGGTGCTATGGTATTCTCACGTTGCCTAACTAACATTAGAAGTGTCTGAAATCATCTCCTGGTGTCAAGTCAACACAGCTTGAACACCTGACAGGCTGAATTCAAGTAATCTAACCTACTTGCACATGGATGTTAGTGATGAGACAGACAGGGGTTGTAGCCTGGCCCTTTCTGACCAACTTCAAACCCTGGTCCATCTGATTACTAACCTCAATACCCTAGTAGATAATCGACATACCATGAGCTGACTCTAGGCCAGGTAATGATAGACAATATGAGATGCGCCAAATCTAGAAAACACCAGACACCAAAGTAAGGTGGCATGGTGCTATCACTATTATCACAGAGCAGGCACTCAAGAGGAAAACGGCTAGGAATATGACATGCCAAAGCAAGGGCATCCCATGGTATCTTTACTATCATATAGAGGCACTCAACATCACAAAAGATCCTGCATTAGTTAGCAAATATTTAAATTTTCTTTTTAGAATAAGAGATAAAGCTCCCTATCTAAAAACTACCTAACAAAAATGTACTTAGCAAAAAAAAAATTAAAAAAACTATGAAAAAAGAGCTACAAAAGGATTATTTCCAGGTACCCCTGTCTCTTGTTCTATGCTGGGGTGCAGGGGGGGTCTCCAGGGTCAGAGGAATTGGGTTGGGGGTAAGAGGGCGAGAGGCAGCCTGCGGGGAAGCCTGGCACCATCAGGGTGCTGGGCGCAAAGAGGGGGCTCAGTACATGGGGGGGTGTTGGAGTGCAGACACCTGTTGGAGCTAGGGAGGAGGCAGCAGGGGGAGAGCTACTGACAGTGCCAGAGTTGTAAGGAACTCAGTCATCCAAGGCTGCTGTCAGACAAGATCAAGTAACCTGCTGTGCTTGTCTTGGTCTGACAGGCCAGGTGGCTCGCTGGCAGCAATGGGGGGGGGGTCTTGGTTCATGGTGGGAGGAGGGCTCAAGGGATGTCATTCCTCATGCATTTCTTCATCCTCATCCTATGTGTTTGTGATTAGTTAACATGGTAACTAAAATATGGTTAGGGTTAGAAACTTACATCTTTGATCACAATGCCATGTTCGCCAGGATCTTGCCCATCCTCCTCCTCCTCTGCCTCCTCCTCCTCCTCCTCCTCCTCACCCACCTCCTCCACCCCCTCCACCTCCTCCTTGTCTACCACCTCCACCTCCACCTCTTCCACCTCCTCCACCTCCACCTCTTCCACCTCTACCTCTACCTCCTCCACCTCCACCACCTTCACCTCCTCCTCTTGCATGGCCTCCCTGATATCTCTCGCCCATGACTGGGGAAAGGGAACCAGCATACCCAACGACCGAATCTAATTTGGATTCGGTCAGGTGGCGGAGGTCCAGGGAGCGACCAGTCAAGTGTGCCTTAACATGTTTGTGCCAGGCACTATCACCATAGCATCCCTGATGAGTATTAGGTTGAATGTTTCTGACAGATGAGGGTAGGTTGAGTTTCACTTACAAGGAATCCTCCACCATCAGCTCGAAGGGTAGCCTCTGCGATGAAGTCGACTGGCTCAGGCTGCTCATAACTGTGCATGCCAGTGCTCTCCATTTCCCACTCTGCCCATGCGGCTCGATAGGCTCAGCAGTGGGATGCCTCAGAAAAAAAATGAAAGGTTGGTAATTATCAAATAATAAAACTTAGGTGGACTCTACTTACTTCCCCATCCTGACTTCACTTGCCTGAGGTCAAACCACAAGAAGGATGAGGGCAGCAGGAGTGACAGAGACATAGGGATGTTTAAGAGGAAAAGAATGATTAATATTACTCACTCCAGACAGCCAAAGGCATTGTGGAGTGTACTTACTTTCCCTTTTTCACAGGTCATCTGATCAATGTCTGAGGTGCCATCAGAGTGGGAGGAAGGGGAAAAACAAACAAGAAAAAAAAAGAAAGAAAAAAAACAATTGCAGGTGGGGGGGGGGGAAGATCCTCCTGTTAACAGATAGAAGGAAGAAGGGAAGTAGAGAAGGAGAGAAGGAGAGAAGGAGAGAAGGAGAGAAAGGGTCTTCTTCTTATCTTCCTCTGTAGTGGATAGAAAGAGAGGGGAAGGAGGAAAGGAGGGAAGAAGGGCAGGGTTTATATACCCTACATACATAGGGTGCACACCTCACATGTGCACCTGATGTGTGCTGAGTATATGAGAAATGATGTGTCTGCATTTCCTAGTTTGTTTATACACCCCATTGTACCGGCAAACAATGCTCGCACATCTAATAACGTCTGAGCATTGTTTGGGTGTCCAATAGAGTGTAAAAATAAACCTAGAAATACTTACACAGGGGATAAGTATCTATTCTTCTGTATATATAATATATTTAAAAATCAATTCTAATATCTACAAAGTCTAACTTGTCACTAACTTTGGTAAAATAAGCTTCTAAGCAACACTAGTAATGTGAGACCAAGGGGTCACTAGTGCGGCTTAAAAGCTTATTTCATGAAACTATATATGCAGCACAATATCCTTGGCATCACCACATTCGTGTATTGAGAGGTCCATTTTCTTTTTATATTCAAACGATATTTGTATACCATGATAGGCATACAAATATCTTTTCAATATAAAAAGAAAATAGGCTTTTGGCTGTACAGTTGTCATGATACCAAGAGGTGTCAATAACATATATTTCTATGTTATCGACACCTCTTGGAAGCATCAATGCATGACGTCCCTGGCATCAAGACAACTGTACAGTGAAAACCTCATTTTCTTTTTATATTGAAAAGATATTTTTATATCTATTATAGTATAGACATATCTTTTGAATAAAGAAAGAAGATCAGCTTTTGGCTGTACTGTTATCGTAATACTAAGAGGTGTCGATAAGATCTTTTTGTGTTACTGATACCTCTTGGCAGCATCGATGCATGACATCCCTGCCATCACGACAACTGTACTGTGAAAACCCCATTTTCTTTTTTTATTGAAAAGATATTTTTATACCTATTATGGTATAGAAATATCCTTTGAATAAAAAAAGAAAATCGGCTTTTGGTCATACTGTTGTTGTGATACCAAGAGGTATGAATAACATATTTCTGTATTATCGACACCTCTTGGTGGCATTGATGTACGACATCCCCGGCATCATGACAACTGTGTGACGAAAAGTTAACTTTATTTTTTTGTTGAAAAGATATTTTTATACCTATTATGCTATAGAAATATCTTTTGAATAAAAAAAGAAAATCAACTTTTACCATATACTTATTGTGATACCAAGAGGTGTCGATAACATATATTTCTGTGTTATTGATGCCTCTTGGCTGTATCAATGCATGCTGTCCCCTGTATCACAATAACAGTATGGCCAAAAGCCGATTTTCTTTTTTTATTAAAAAGATATTTCTATACCATAATAGGTATAGAAATATCTTTTCAATATTAAAAGAAAATGAACTTTTCACCCAACTGTTGTTGTGATGTCAGGGACATTGTCCTGCATATATAGTTTCATGAAATAAGCTTTTAAGCTGCACTAGTGACCCCTTGGTGTCACATCACTAGTGCAGCTTAAAAGCTTATTTTACCAAAGTTAGTTACAAGTTAGACTTTGTAGATATTACAATTGATTATTAAATATATTATATACACAGAAGAATAGATACTTATCCCCCATGTATGTCTTTCCTGGTTTGTTTGTATATCCCATTGTACATCCAAACAATGCTCAGACATCATCAGATGTGCGAGTATTGTTTGTGGGTACAACAGGGTGCACAAACAGATCAGGAAATGCATACACATCATTTCTTATATACTCATACTAAGGTTGTGGCTGCCAGTCACAACCCCTGGATTTCCTAAGCTCACAACCAGGGGCACTCTGAAGAGTGCCTGACAGCTCAATGGTCCTTTACAGCTCAATAGTCCTTTACGGCTCAACGGTCCTTTGTGGCTCACCATAGTACATTGGTGGCTCAATGGCACTTTGTCGCTCAACACAACTCTGTAAATTAAGGTAACAGGATGGTACAATACAACTTTTGGTCCTAATGCAACTTCATGCTAATGGATTATTATTGTACAGTACTAGTATCATAGCTGAAAATAATACCTAAAGTTTAGAGAATACAGTATTTTGTTTTAGACTAATTTTCACAATCTTGCCTATTATTTGATCCCCATTACAATCATCCTGGATATCTTCTTTTTCTGGGCTTGAACTGCCTTCCTAGCTTTCACCTTTGCCTTTATCTCATCCAGGAAAGGTTTATGCGCCACTCTCTCAACTCTTTTTTGTGCATTTTATGCCGTGAGTAGCTGTTTTTCTGCCTTTTCTCCCTCCACATCCTCCTTACTTTTTGTCATTTGTCGTGCTTCGGAAGTGTATATTACACCACTACTTTATGTCTGCCTTCTACTTTGAGCTCTAGGCCTTCCATGCCTGACTTCCTCTGCTGCCTGTGTATTTTCCAAGTGCTCCATTGCTAATGCACTAGATTGGGCTAGAGCTAGCCCACCTTGGAGGACGAGCTTCAGTCTTCACTGGAAATCTTGTGACATATCTTTTGCATCATATAGTAATTCTTCACCTTGTGCCTTTAAGTGTGGAATTGTAAGAGGAATACCCACAGAAGACTCAAGGGGAGGTATTGCTGGTTCCCTGACTGCTGGAGCTGCCTCTTGTAGCTTTGAAATAACCTGATCAGGATTATATGGAATAAGCCCTGTAGCTCTGAATGCTGATCTGATGGTTGACTGTTTGAATGTTTGTTGGCAGATGGAATCAATTCTATCCAGAAATTCTCATGTGTCAAATTCTGCACAGCCCATGCGGGTGGCTACCTCTACAGCCTCTGAGTGATAATGCTTATAAGGTTGAAACACTACTACATCCAATGGCAGAAGAAGGTGGCTCAAATGAGGAGGCAAACAGAAAACAATAATTTTATACTTGTCACAATAGTTGAGAAACTGTTTGGTGCAATGGGAGCCAAAGCGATCAAGGAGTAGCAATCAGTGAGTTCCAACTTGTCGCTTTGTAGAGAATTTTTCGAAATGGTCAACCCACTTTATTGTCAATTGGTCATTACTGTAGCCTATTTCTGATGTACCCACAAGGTAATTATCTGGTATACTAGTAGTAGTATACCAAGACTCCTGGTGGATAACACCTCGAATAATAATCATTGGAGGTAAAACAACCCCATCACTGCTAATTGTTTCACAAACAGTTACAAGTTCTTGATCGGTAGAACTAGCCAAATAAGCCTACCGATTTGGATCTTCAGTGATGATCCATTGGTCATGTCCTATACCAATACAAAAACCAGTTTCGTCAAAGTTGTACTGGTCACTTGGTTGAATATGGTGTGTTTGACAGACTGTATGATGTTTTGGAAACCAAGCTCGAATGTTGTCTAGTTGGTGAGCATTCTTCCGATCTGCATCAATGGATTGCTACTTCTGAATAAAATACTCCAGATGGTGATCCAGGAAATGTGAGGCCCACTGGTTACTCATAACAGGTGCGGGTCCTGAGCCTGTGTACCCATATTGGAGGATTGCATTTGCGTAGCTTGATACCATTTGCAAACAGGCACTGGTACCTACTTGATCTAAATGGTCAAGATACTCACAAACAGCCAGTTCCTGATCATCCGAGCGCTTATGATTTGTGCTAGGTCAGTCTTGACATCATTGGCAACCATGTAAATGAGCTCAAAGTCTTCTAACAGGTATTTCATACTTGCAAGCAATTTCTGCAAGATTTGTAGACTCATTTTCACTCAACTGAAGAAAGGTCACAGCAGCCTGGATTTGTATTTCAATATCCCCATAAGGCTCAACTCACTGACTTGGTAAAACAAAGGCTGGGGCTGGCAGCATAATTGGTTGTGGTGTGGAGAAACAGTTCATGAAGTAGAGAAATGGTGTGTGAAGTGGAGAAATAGTTTGTGAAGTGGAGAAATGGTATGCAAAGTGAGTATATCTCTGGTTTATATGGACTACAAACATTCTTTAAAGTCACCTTAATTTACAAAGTTGTGTTGAGCCACAAAGTACCATTGAGCCACCAATTTACTATGGTGAGCCACAAAGGACCATTGAGCCATAAAGGACCATTGAGCTGTCAGGCACTCTTTACAGTGCCCCCAGTTGTGAGCCTGTAAACTGTGGGGGTTGTGGCCAGGAGCCACAACCTTGGCACGGGTACTCTGTGCATGTCAGGTGCATATGTGCAGTGTGCATTATATGTATGTACGGTATATAAACCTAGCCCTTCTCCCCTCCTTTCCTCCTTTCCTTCTCTTCTCTACACCATAGCAGAAGATAATAAGAAGACCCTTTCTCTCCTTCTCTTCTTCTCTCCTTCTTTACTTACCTTCTTTCTTCTGTCTCTTAACAGAAGGCACTTCCCCCCCCCACCTGCAATTGTCTTTTTTTTTTATTTTATTTTTATTTTTTTTATTTTTCTCCTTCCTCTAACTCTGATGGCACCTCGGACATTGATCAAATGACTGGCGAACAAGGGAATGTAAGTACACCCCAAATCACCATTGACTGTCTGGAGTGAGCCATATTAACAGTTATTTTCTTCTTAGAAGTCCTGCTGTCTCTGTCATTCCTGCTGCCCCTATCCTTGCTGCAGTTCAACCTCAGGGAAGTGAAGTCCAGATGGAGAAGTAAGTAGAGTCTGTCTAAGTTTTATCATGTGATAATTGCTAACCTTTACTTTTATTTCTTATGCTTCCCACTGCACAGCCTGTTGTGCCACATGGGTAGATTAGGAAATGGAGAGTGCTGGTGCACACGGTTGCGAAAAACCCAAGCCAGTTGACCTTGTTAGAGAGGCCACCCTTCAAGCCAGCAGTGGAGGATTCCTTGTAAGGGAAACCCAACCTACCCTCATGTGTCAGAAACATTTAAACTAATACTCATAGGGGACACTATGGTGATATAGTATATGCCAAAAGCTGGTGTAGGTTCACGCACCCATGCCAGATCACTGTTGCGTATAGTGGTTGGTGTGACCATGTCAGGGGGCACTTGACTGGGTGCTCCCTGGACCTCTGCTACTTGACTGAATCCGAATTGGATTAGGTCATTGGGTGTGCTCGCTCCCTTCCCCCGGTTGCGGTCCAGCTTGCGCTGGTTAAAGACAAGCACCAGGCTGATGACATCTGGGAACTGGAGTGCCACCTCAGGCTCTTGGTCTGTGACATGGCCAAGAACCTGAGGATGTCGAATGGGTGTCATCTGGTGGAGGGAAAGAAGGTTAGTGGTGAGGTTGAGGGACCTCCAAGTCAGTGTCACCCCCTCCCATCTATTATATGCTATCTTCATGCTAATACATATTGTCAGTGGCTCAATCGGATTGGGCCTCCCCTTATTACCCATGGGCAATAAGGATCCATATCGTTTGCCAGTCAGGTACCTGAGAAACTGGGTACTCATTCCTTGGCTACCCCTGTTGTGCCAATGTGTCTGACCAGGGAATCATCTGGGGAGTCATGGCATCACCAAGCATCGAAAGTGTACTCAGTGTAGTCAAGTGACAGCATGTGGAGGGGGCAATCCGATGCTCCTGAGATCTCCTCTGGGTGACTGGTGTGGGTGCTGGGTTACTTAGTCGGGTGCCCTCTGATCCTCTCCCACTCCGGGAACTCATCTTTCTTCATGAAGATGAGGACATCCTGGTGTGGCTCCTTACCAAAGATGGCAAATACCCCTTGGACCTGATGGTCCTAGAGACACAATGCGGTGAGGGACAGGATTGTGACTAGACTGCCGTACCTGTCCATGGCAGATATCTCTTCTTTGACTGCATGGTCTAGGATTGGTATGGGTGGGCCAGAGATATTGGGGATGCCATGCATGAGGAGGCAGTGGAGGAGGTGGAGGTGGAGGTGGAGGTGGAGGTGGAGGATGTGGAGGTGGAGGAGATGGACAAGGAGGAGGAGGAGGAGGAGGAGGTAGAAGAGGAGGAGAAGAAGGAGGAGGCAGAGGAGAGGGAGGAGGAGGGGCAAGATCCTGGCAACTATGCCATTGTGATCCAAGATGTAAGTTTCTAACCCTGACTATATTTTAGTTACCATCTTAGCTAATCACAAACACATAGGACAAGGACAAAGAAATGGATGAGGAACCAGGTCCCTCGAGCCCTCCTCTCACCATGAGCCTGAACTCCCCCCCCATCACTGCCAGTGAGCCTCCTGGACTGTCAGCGCAAGACAAGTACACAAGATTACTTGATCTTGTCTGACAGCAGCCTTGGATGGCTGAGTTCCTTACAACTCCTGGGGCTGTTGGCAGCTCACCCCCTGCTGCCTCCTCCCTGGCTCCACCAGTTGCCTGGACTCTGATGCCACCCCTTGTGCACCGAGCCCCCTCTTTGGACTGAGCCCCACAGGCTGCCTCTCACCCTCCTACCCCCAACTCAATTGCTCTGGCCCGGGAGTACCCCCCTGCACCCTGACAAGGAACAAGACCCCAGGGTCCCTCTAAATAATCCCTTTATAGCTGTTTTTGTAGCCTTTTTTATTATATTTGCTAAGTAACTTTTTGTTAGGTAGTTTTTAGATAGGGAGCTTTATCTCTTAGTCTAAAAGAAAAATTTAAAAATTTGCTAACTAATGCAGGATCTTTTGTGATATTGAGTGCCTCTATATGATAGTAAAGATACCATGCAATCCCCTTGCTTTGGCATGTCATATTGCTAGCCGTTTTGATCTCGAGTGCCTGGTATGTGATCACAGTGATAGCACCATGCCCCTTTACTTTGGCATCTGGTGTTTTCTGGATTTTGTGCATCTCGTATTGTCTATCGTTAACTGGCCTAGAGTCAGCTCATTGTATGTCAATTATCTATTAGGGGATTAGTGTTAGTGATGAGATGGACTGGGGTTTGAAGTTGGTCAAAAACGGTCAGGCTACAACCCCTGTCCATCTCATCACTAACATCCATATGCGAGTAGGTTAGATTGCTGGAATTCAGCCTCTCAGGTATTCAAGCTATGTTGACTTGACACCATGAGACCATTTCAGACACCTCTAGTACTAGTTAGGCAATGCAAGAATACTGTAGCACCAATAGTGTTGGTAAACAATACTGTTCATGGCTGGATTTTATTAAGCTACCCACCCTAACAACACCCTCATTTCGTCTAATTTTTTCATGCTGGTGTCTTGAGTCCAATCATAGTTGAGAATGCTTAGATTATTATGAACATAATGTTGAACACTCTGAAAATGCCATTTTGCAGGAAAACCTTTTACTTCAATAATGAGTGATAGTCAGTGATCCTACAACCCCCCCAGAGCCCAGTGTATTAGACTTGATGTGTCATATATAACATGAGGAAACTATACAAACTTCTCATCTTCTCTGAACTGTTAATGCAATACCAAAAGGCAGTGGTAACATATTTCTACATTACTGATGCCTCGGGGTGTCACAACCACACAACGTCCCATGACATCATGGTTGGGACAGCATGACATCCCATTGCATCATGGTCATGATAGCATGATGTCCTATGGCATCATGGTCGCAATACCAGTACTTGTACCCTCATCCTCCCACCTTCTCCTGTGTACCTCCATATTCTCTTCAATGGGTCTCCCCACTCCAGCTACGTCCTCCCACCACCAAACCATTCCATCAAGTTATTCCAATTTCTACATATACTAGCCTCTTGAGATAGCCTCTGCGAAACTTATTTCTGACCATTCACTCAGGTGTGGCAGAGGGAGAAAGTTACAAACAAGTGTACATCGCTGTATATAGGGCTTCACAGCTGGTATACCTTTGGGACCATGGTGCAAGATTTCTCAGGTTGTGAGAATTGGTATTCTGATTGGTTCACATCTATTTGTGGAGCCTTTCCTCTGTGCAGATACTCATGATACTAGAACTGACCATATTCTCAACAGACTACCTTGTGCTCCATGATTCTAAATACACCATATCATACTACATCTTTCTCAACTCCCTTGGCATCGTACCAATAATGGTAAACTGGGAAACCTTAAGTGTCCCCTCTACTACCAAATACCAACTGGTATAAGATAAAGGGCTGGGAGCAAGGCGCCGGTAACAATTGATACTACACTTTATCCTACAGTAAAGTCACATGTCAATGGGAGGGCTGACTCGATGAAGCTCTCTCAGCCCAAGGGCAATCAACAAAGGCTCAGGCTAAGGACCGATAGCAAAATGAAAGGCTGGTTTGAAGAGGGAATGTCCCTGACCTGGGAGGACCAGGCAGCCTGTGAGGAGGCAAAGGAGAGGGGTGAGAAGGTATTCCACATTATTCAGCGCAAGCAAGGTATGCAATACCAGTCATGTAGTACATATTGTGGAATACTCAAATAATACATTCTTAAGAAACATTATTGAAGTGTTCCTCAATATAGATATCGAGACACACAATACCTGTCCACACATGGCCGGCCTACAAAGGCTATCCCTGGACCAATGCAATACGCTCGGTGCATCATATCAGTAAGTCAACATTGGTGCAGGTGGGTTGTATGTGGCCCTCAATTGCAACTATTGCCACCTTCTTCTTGTATTAGCCGATCCAGCCTCCACTATCTATAGTGAGGAGCTTGGGGTAAGAATTGTGAAGCAGGCCACAGATAACATTACCAAGTACTGTGAGATTCAGCCTCCAAGGCTTCCACACAGTATAAGGCACAATCATACTGAGGATTGGCTCCTACAAAATCCATGACACTATGTCTATCCGAACTTAGGCTGTGGGGTGTTCCATTGGGGCATTTGGGCATAACAGGGATATGAGGACCTAGGACCCATTTTGACTAAAGATATTAATGACATCAGTTCAAATACAGGTAGAGATGTACAAGCACTCCTTGCCTCATTCCAGAATATCACACAACTTAAGCGGTTGCTTCTTGAAGCTATTGACAGGCCACAACATGACACAATGTAGTCCACTATTGAGCTATTACCCCATCACTTCAGGAATCTCTGGACCAATTATGACAAAAAGTGCTTTTCCCTATGTGTGTGCCTCATCAACGTCATAATGGAGCCACACCTGGACTATGGTGACCTTGACTGGACAATCAGTGCACCATTGGGACAGTTTGAAGGGGCTGGGTTTTCTGTATTTAATTTAGAACGGTGCTTTCACTTCCCTGTAGGTTCAATCTCAGGCATCTGTAGTCGCAAGATAATCAACTTTTCAAGGCTCTAGACTGGTTTCCGACTCTGCTTGGGTTCAACTATGCATAGGTCCCTGCTGCAGCATGTTTTCAGGAGTCAGACAGAGGCAGGTGCCGGTCGGGAGCAGACATGCCAGCAGAAGTATGATTGCATTAACGGTACTGCTCTCCCTGATCTCTGGAACAAGGGTTCCGATTCTCAATCGTTTCTGAGAAATTGACTTACCTTAATTGTATGATGGGATGTATGTACCCTCTGTTGTGTTGGATTACCCCGAAGGGCATGTGGCTGTACAGATCTGTGCATATGTGGATTTGTGGCAGATCAGAATAAAAAAGATAAAATGAGAACAATTGATAATATAGCTAGGAACAATGTTCCTAAACCTATGTGATGTGTAACTAATATTTGTGAAATAAGCTTCTAATTTGCACAAGTGTTGTAATATGAAGTGACAATGTATGATGGCCCATGAAGGGAAAGTAGCTTGTGTTACAACAGAGAGGATGAGGTGATCTCATAAGATGGGGTGATACAAGATGTCAAGCTACTAGTGCTAAGCCTGTTTGGATACAAGTTACAGTTTACTGTGTGCAAACCCCTTGACTCAGAGTTTCACTAACACGTATCAAGATTAAAACTATACAGTACTCCTGCACCTGATAATATATAGAGGACCCATGAGATTGACTAGGTAGACTTTCACCATGGCTCTCAAATTTCCACTTTGTTGTCAAAGATACATGTGGGCAGGCGCATACGAGAAACACCTATGAACTGCACAAGCAAATCTGGACATCGTACTTGCCTCTACTATACAACATGCACCTTCCGTGAGTCCTATTAATGACATGGAAACAGGCCTATTCCTTGACCTGGAGGTCAATTATCAAAAGGAACAGGCCAATTTAGACTATGAATCTAATTTGGACCCCACTAGATGCAATACTGATGTATTGAATGATGACATCTCACATGAGTCTTATGCTAAAGTGCTCAACCACAATACCTCAGCAATGGCCAGCAGACAAGCACACTACCCAGGCACTGGGGAAGCAATTGGAGACATGAGTGGGTTTGAGGATGAACACCGTACTCTGTGCCAGGAACCATGGGCCCCATTTGCCAATGCTCACGATGTCAAACTTGCATTTTGGTTCATTCAGAGCAAGGTCTTGAAGTGTCGAATCAATAAATTCTTTTCCAGCAGTCTGGTAGTTCTGCTTTAGTTGGCTATAGTTCAATACACATACTGGAGAATCATCTCCAATCATTGGACCCCTACAGTACTTATCTATAATGGTTTGAAGGTGAAGTTGATGATGGCAAGCGAATGCAGCATTTCTTCTATTGGAACATCCTTGACTGTGTCAGATAGCTTCCTCGGCAGATAGCATACAGGGATGACTTGGTCTATACGCCACAGCATGAATATGACCAGAATGGTCATAGGATATATGCTGAAATGCATATGGCAGACTGGTGCTGGAACATCCAAGTACTGTATACCCTGCTTTGCAACCTCCTTCATCAGGGTGCTGGCTAACAGTTTATAGGATACACTACCAAGTGGTGCAACTCTGGTTCCTGTAATTAAAATGTCTGATCAGAGGCATCTTATGAACTTCTTGGGTGACAAGAAAGCCTCGCCTGTCTATATTATGAGTGGAAATCTCCTATCGACGAGGCATAACATACCTGGATCAATGGCAGTTCTCCTTCTTGCACTATTGCCCATCCCTCTCAAGTTCCCAAAGTCCTCTTCAGCAGACAGCCTGCAGAGACAAATCATTGCTGACACACTAACAGGCATATTTGAACTCATATTGTCACCCTTGCAAGATGTGGCACTTGATGGTATCTCAATTGACTGTGCAGATGGGAAGGTCTGGCGGTGCTTCCCTATCTTGTCCACATGGGTTGTGGACCATATGGAAAACATTGCACTACATGGAGTAAATTCTAATGCCTGTCTGAAATGTGAGGTCCCTCTTGATGCATTAGGAACCAATGCACAGGAGATGTATCAGATGTGAGAGTATGCCACATACGAATATCTCAAACAAGAAAATGAGCATCAGTTGACAGACTCTGGGTCAGGAGACATGAATGCCACATTTGATGCACTTGCTATCAAGATGGGATGAAATGTTTTTCATGGGCTTCAACAGGTTTCAGCATGGGATCTGCACAAGCGAGATTTGCTCCATACAGTTCATTTGGGACTATTCAAGCATATGATGGACTGGGTTCAGGGATTCCTCAAGAAACATACACAACTGCAGGCTTTTGACGATGCCTGGAAGGCTTCACCACCATACCCGGGATTCTTTATGCTCAAATAAGCATACTACGAGGTAATGCAGTGGCAAGGAAAAAAGATGAGGAACCCGGAGCATTGTCTTTTGGGAGTTCTTGGCATGGAATTGAGGCAGTCTGAGAGTATGCAAGTATTACCATTCAAATGCGTGATAACCTGCATCAGGTCATTGCTCAATTTCACTTTGATGGCCCAATATAGAAGCCATACGCCTGAGACCTTGGAATATATGGAACAATATCTGAACCAGTTTCACAATACGAAAGATATCTTCTTGGAGTTTCAAATATTGAAGAGGACATGGGCAAAGGTTGATGAGCAGTGAAGGGAGCTATGACATCAGAAAACATGGGTAAGCCAATGTGTTGCAAAATCCAACTGGTGTCAGGTACAGGAGCAGGATTGTAAAGAAGAGGTGGACCAGTATATGGAGGTAATCTATACAGAATCTCATTTCAACTTCATTAAGATGCATCTACTAAGTCATTTTCAGAGTCACATATACTAGTTTGGTAACATTCAGATGTATTCCACAGAGTTTGGCAAGCTCATGCACAAGGAACAAATCAAGGAGGTTTGGCACTGTTCGAATAAAAATGATGCTGCAAGACAGATCCTGCACAGTTATGGTCACCAGCATGCGATCTGAATGAAACTTTTGACCCTAGATTCTCTTCGACATTGCGGGGCTGATCTCCCTCCCGATATCATAGAATATTTGCATAAAATGAATCCTGTATCTGTGCCAGTCACTAATCATAGGATCCTGAAGGTACATCATGATGATGTTTCTGATGTGATAGATTTTTGCAAGATCTTGGGTAGCTCACTCAAGAGAATCTGTTGGGAATTAATTTGATATAGCCTGAATATCCTCCTCACCAAATGCTGCCTTCCTGAAGATCCTGACATACTTCGGTTCCTTCTGGTTGAACTACTAACGTAACTTGAAATGCTCATTCTAGTGTCCCAGGAAACTGATATTCATGACATCCACAAGGTATGCTCTACTGGTACCTGACTCTTCAGGAATCAGGCAAGTCACAACGATTGGGTTTGGGTACAGATAGGTGGCAAGTATATGTATGGTGTACTCTGAGGCTGTCTCCTTAGAAGGCTCCTGGTGCTCTTCAAAATCAGAGACTACATGCATGAGGACATGGTTTACAGGCTTGCATGTGTCCAAATATTGAATGTGGTTTACTTAGGACACATATCCGATGTCCACGACTTTGTCATCATACAGCTAAGAGAAAGTACATAAGAGTTTACTATAGTAGACATAGGGACAATCCTATGTCTAGCACACCCCATCCTGGAGATAGACTAGCAATAGCTTGTTAACAACTATATTGATTTAAGGACATTTAACAAGATTTATTGAGGGGTCATGAGAGCAGACAGTCAGACAACAACTGTTAGCTTGGGCAAGTATTCTGCATCAAGGATGGTTGAATGGCATGGAGAATATTATAGTATCTTTCATTGCAACCTGTATATAGAAACCTGTATGTAGAAACTAATTAATAGAAACTAAATAATAGATACAACTAAAAGTACACAATGTAGAAAATTAGGGTAGGGGATTGGTCAGTCCTTGAGATTAGGACCCTGATAACACCACACAGTGAAACATCGTGGGTCTTGATGTCATGATAACACTATGGGACCTCATGGGTCCTAATGTTGCTAGGACGCTGTGAAGAAACCAGATAGATTGCAACAAATCGCTGCAATGCCCTGTGGCCTGACAGTGAGGAACTGACAACAATGATGTGTCAGGATGCTATGAAGGTTCAGGGCAGGGATGGGGACATCAGGGGATGGAAGGCATCTGTGGTCGATGTTAGGATGGAGTTATAGTATCACGATGAGAGCTGGAAGGAACATGATGAAGGCCAGCCCTATGTGCCCATTCCCAGTGGTACTCCCATGAGGCAGCGGCCATAGTCAGATGTCAGGATATGGGGAAGAAGGTGTGACAGAGATGCAGATGTCCAGGGGTCGTGAGGATGTTGACCTAATCTTAGGTAGTGTCCTGATGCTGCAAAACATTGCTATGTGACACAGGATACACTAGGTATAATGTTGTGTTGCAACACATATCATGATAGATAGGGTGCAATAGGGGGTTGCAATAGAACTCAGGATGCACCAGGCATACCGGGCATACGAGAAATGCACCACATGTCAGGATGTGACGCCCATACATCAGATGTGGGTTTTTTTTTGCTGATGGGTAACTGGTAATCTTAGTAAGATTAAAAAACTTGTGGTCACAAGATATCCCAATCCTCCTGAACAACTCATTACTCTTGTCAGAAAAAGGTTTTCTCAGGTTCTATGAGAGAATTACTTGTACCTTCAAGGTGGCAGTCATTACCCCTTGACAATGTATAAGTTTTCTTATTAAATCTCTCCTTACAGTATATAACCTCAATGCTGAATGGTTGCAAGAACTCGGCCTAATAGTATTCAAGTTGCCTTTTATTCAGAATCTTAGTGCTATTAAAGTAGTTAAGATTCTTATAATCAGTATAAATAACAATCTGATCAGCAACCTATCTCAGTAAATGATCCTATTCCTTGAATGCCATCACAATTACAGTCATTTCTTTATCTTGTACATTATAGTTTACTTTTACAGGCAGGAACTTCCTGCAATGATAGGTCACTGAGTACTATTTACTATCTTTACATAATTGAGATGGTATGACACCTAATCCAAAATCAGTAGCATCAGTCTCCAACTAAGTTAGCTGATCATGATTACAATGTGCTAGAATAGATTTGGACTTGCACAACTCCTTTAATTATTCAGAAGCCTCCGTACAGGCTAGCATCCAGTCCAAGTCCCATTAGACATCCTTCCTTCTTACATCTGTCAAAGGTCTAGTTATCTTACTAAACCCTTTGATGAACTGTTGGTAGAAGTTAGCAATGCCCGTAAAGCTTTGTACCTTGATGACACTTTCTAGAATCAACCAGTTCTTTGTTGATTCTACCTTTTCTGTTGTCATTGATATTCTGTGATCAGATATCCTACACCATAGGAATTCCACTTCCCTTAGATGAAAGGTTGATTTCTTGATGATAATGCATAAGTCTACTTTATGCAGCTTTTCTATTACTATTCTAACAAGAGTAACATGTTCTTCTATAGTCTCAATCTAAATCAGTATATTGTCCATATAACTAATGACTCTCTCATCTAATAGACCTCTGAACACCTTATTTATTATATTCTGGAAAGCAGATGGTACATTATATAACCTAAAGGGCATCATGGTATATTTATGCAAGCTATCCTAACAATAAAAAGCAGTCTTACACTCTTCACCTTTTGCCATTCCTAGAAGGAAGTAACTATTTTTCAGATCTAACTTAGTAACCACTGTCACTTTCCCAAGTCTGTTCCTCAACTCATTTCTTAATGGAAGGGGATTGTAACGACCCACCAGAGGGTGTCTTACAGTAAACTATTCTTATACCCATACCGGAGACTTTAAGGTCAATGGATAAGGATAGTTTGGTTCACGATAGTGGACAACTATGCATACTATAAGATCATAGTATAAAAGGTGGGCTCAGGAAAGGCTCGTGTAACGAGGCCTGAGTTACCCTGACATGAGGTCCGGGTTACCATGCTATAAGGTCTGAGTTACCCTGACATGGCACCCAAGTTACCCTACCTAGCATTCAGAGGTACTTACTTGGGGCAGGGGGCGATCCTATAAGGATTGGGTACTCTGGTAAAATCTAAAGACAACAAACCTGGTAGTCTTTGGGGGACCATAGGAGGAGCTACAGGGCTCCGAATGCTCCAGGATTTTACAGAGGTATTCCTAACACCCCCCTGCGGCCCCAGTGTAAGGACCGCACGTCATGGGCTTACGGTTGTTGAGTTGCGCCATTCCTTACAAAAGGAATTGAGTGACAGCACTCTTGCAACACCGTATAGGTTGTCGCCGTCCGTCCGACCGGATGCTGTCCGTAGGATATATGAGAGGGCATAGGGTGTGCTCGAGAAGAAGGGCTATCTTCTGGTATCAAGTATGTGTAAAACGGACAAGAACTGAAGGAGTTACTCAGGTAATACGGGAAGGGTAGTCCCAGGGTTGCCCGGAAGATGTTGGAGCATCTCCGGGCAGGTAAATCACACATAGGCACAACTTGTGCCCAATCACTGTAAGACTATTGGGGTTGTTTGAGAACTCTAAGAGCATGATTCTTATCATGGTAGGGGTGCTTTCAGGGAGTTGACTGTGGGTAGCGCCCACCAGACCAATCACCAAGGTACCCCACTGGGGGAGCTGAGTAGACTTTCCTATCAGGCAAAGACTTGACTAGAATGAAGTAGAAGGTTCAGCTCGATCGTGAGAGCTATGTCTACTAAAGGCTTGCATAGATGAAATGCATATGGGTATGAGAGTTCGTAAATGGTATATCTCCTCAGTTGCATGATAGTTCGCCACTAGCATGTCAACGATATGAAGAGTTTTTCTCCTGCAGTAGCATTAGAGATGCAGCGCTGAAACACTTGATGTCGGAAGGAGATTTAGCCAGAGCAGACCAACATCCACACAGAAATAATGTCCTGGGTGGTGTGTGTTGGTCAGCCCGAAGGAGACGGGTGTGCTCATGATTAAGTTAGAGTAGTGATGGGAGCGAACTGGCAGTATATGATATTCTACTTAAAACTATATGTGAGGCCCTCTCTACTCTGGCAATCAACTACCTCTCGAGAAACTTATTGAGTGAAGCTGCAGCTTAACGATATTAAGTTTTACTGTTTTGATTCTTCTTCACTCTACTGTTGACTATCGCTTTTGACCTTTGAGTCACTTCAGTGCGGTTGCGAACTTGGGATCCATCTTCCCTTAGGGCGCCCCCATTACAGGGATAATGGTTCTTGATAGTTATCTTATTCAGTCATCTATAATCAATACATAATTGTCATAAATCATCTAATTTAGGTACAAATAATATAGGAGTAGCAGCTGGTAAGCTAGACCTTCCAATCCTTCTAGTTGCTAGCATCCCATCAAGTTACTCAGGGAGTGCCTTTAGTTCCTTCTTGGAGAGGGGATAGATCAGAGTAAAAGGAGAAGTTGTACCAACTTGCAATTTGATTTTATAATCATACTTTGAATATTGCAGCAACGACTCTATCCTCTCTTCACTAAAGATATCACTTAAGTCTTTATATTCTGGAAGGAGCTTTATCAAGATATGATTCCTATCTTTGTCTGAGAAGTGAGCCATTCCAATGAGATGGACAGATCCTTAATCCACCGCCAATATTTTCTTCCCAGTATTAAACTCTAATTGTCAGTACCTACACTCAACTAGGCAGTTTGCCTTACAGTATACTAACTACCAGGCCAGTATACCCTTTTCCCAATGGATGTCTGGATTATACTCATATAGCCATGACATCGAAAGATACCCATCAATTTTGCCATCTGGCATATTCACAATTTCAAAGCTTATTCTCTTTAAGTTATTACCTATTTTCATCTTTACTGACTCAGTATAATAGAGACTAGATCTGAGGATGTTATTCACACTTGTATCTAATATGGGGGAAGAAGACTTCCTTCAGACAAAACACATTTAAGTGACATTTACTTATTTGCTACTGAGTACTGCTCCAGTAGCCCCAACTATCTAGGAATAGTAGTTCTTTAGTTTTGCTTGTTCTTGCATTCAGTTGCCACTCAAGTCTAACCATCATTCAGATTGACTTTAAATGTCATAGTGGACCTAAGGATCTCTGCCACATTCTGAGTTTTCCTTCACTATGTATTTCTAAAATGAAATAAAGTAAGTAAGTAAGGGTACAGGTAGGTAGATAGAAACTAAGTTTTATTTTATATTTAAGGTACAACTGTCCACATATAGCTCATGCTATGGTAGATACAAAACCTCTACCCTGGACTGGACTGTAGTAGTCTAAAGAAAAACCATGTCCTAAAGAGCTGATTGAAAAACTATCCTATCAAGCAACACTCCCATAAACTACAAAGTATATGAAATCCTACCAAATTAATGTAACAAATAAAAGAAAATAAACTCCCAACAGTAAACTGACTAAAGAAAACTAGTAACCAAAATCTAAATTCAAATGAGCTCAAGCATGTGTATACATAGTGCATACTGGTAGCTGGAGTCAAGAGGGCCTCCAGGTACTGGGTCGACAGGTAGTAGAAGTGAGGAAACCCTCATGTCTGCTAGAATAAAGGGGGTAGATGGGTAGTAGTAGGGTGCTAGCTGGGTAGATACAAGTAGGATACTAGCTACTGAGTAGATAGGTGACAGTAAGGTACCAGCTGAGTATGGTCTGAAGTTGACTAACCAAATTACCATATCTTACAAGCATCAGCAAAAAGAAATCTCATGTCTGATGTATGGGTATTTTGACTTGATGCATGCTATATTTCTTGTGCACCCAGTGCACCTAGTCTATCCAGAGTTGCATTGCAACTACCAGTTGTAACCTATACATCCTGCAGTAGATTCTAATATGACATTATACCTGGTCCATCCAATATCACACAGTAATACTCGGTAATATCAGGACACTACCAAACATTGAGTCGACATCCTTATGACCCCTATACATCTGAATTGCTGTCATAGCATCTTCCCCATATCATGACATCTCGCTATAACTACTGCCTTATAGGAGTCCAACTGGTTGTAGCCACACAGGGCCACCCTTCATCATGTTCCTTCCATCTCTCATCACAATACCATAACTCTATCCTAACTTCAACCACAGATACCTACCATCCCGTGATGTCCTTATCCCTGCCCTGAATCTTCTCAGCAACCTGGATCACCATTATTGGTTCCTTAGTGTGAGGCCACAGGGCATTGCAGTGATTTGTTGCAATGTGTCTAGTTTCTACACTGTATCTTAGTGATATCAGGATCTATGATGTTACACTGTGTGGTCTCATCAGACTCTCAATCTCAAGGACTGCCCAATCCCCCACCATAATCTTCTACATTGTGTACTTTTAGTTTTATCTATTATTTAGTTTTTATTATTTAGTATCTATATAGGGGTTTCTATATACAGGTTTCAATGAAAGATGTTATGGTGTTCCCTGTGCCAGTCAACAATCCTCAATGCAGAATACTTGCTCAAGCTAACAGTCATTACCTGATTGTCTGATCTCATAATTCCTCAATAAATCTCATTAAATATCCCTAAATCAATATGGCTTTTAATAAACTATCACTGGTTTGTCTCCAGGATGAGCTATGCTAGTCCTAGGATCATCCATATATTTACTATAGTAAAATCTTGTGTATTTTCCCTAAGCTGTACCCATGCCAAGTCCATGGATGTCAGATACACATCCTGAGTTAACTACATTCAATATTTGCATACATGCAATCCTACAAACTGTGTCCTCATGGATGTAGTCTCTGATTTTAAGGAGCGCCTGAAGCTTTCCAGGGAGACACTCCTGTAGCACACTATACATATACTTGCCACCACTATACACCCAAACCCAATCATTATGACTCGCTTAGTTCCTAAAGATTTGAGTACTAGTGGAGCATGCCCTGTAGATATTGTAAATATCAGTTTCCTGGAATGCTAGAATGGGGATTTCAAGTTACCTTATTGGTTCAACCAGAAGGAATTAAAGTATGACAGGATCTTCAGCAAGATGGCCACTTGCAGGCAGGATATTCTGGCTATATTGAATCAATTCCCAACAGATACTCTCCAGTGAGATGCCCCAGAGCCTGCAAGAATCTATCACATCAGAAACATCATCACAATCCCCCTTCAGGATCCTAAAATTGGTAACTGGCATGGATATAGAATTCATTTTATCTAAATATTCCACAATATTAGCAGGGAGATAAACCCTACAATACCAAAGGGAATTCAGGCTCAAAAGTCTCACTTAGATTCCATACTAGTGACCAGAGCTGTAAAGAATCTGTCTTACTGCATCATTTTTATTTGAATAACCACTACGTATTGATTTGTCCCATATGCACAAGCATGCCAAACTCCATGGAATATATCTGAATGTTGCTAAAATGTTATATAGGAAGTGAAAATGACATAATAGATGCATCTTAATGAAGTTGAAATCAGATTCTGTATGAATTAATTCCATATTTTGGTTGATCTCTTCGCCAGAATCCCACACCTATACCTAACATAGGTTAGATTGTATAACACATGAGGTTAGCTATATTCTTTGATGTTATAACTTGCTTTGCTACTTGTCCAAATTTCATATGTGCACTTCGAGATTTGAAACTCCAAGAAGACATCTTTCATATCATAAAATTAATTCAGATATTCCATATAATCAAAGGTCTCAGGTGGATAGCTTTAGTATTTGGACATCAAAGTGAAATTGAGTAATGACCTAACATAAGTGAGTGCATATTTGAATAGTAATACTTGTGTACTCTCAGGCTACCTCAATGCCAGAGCCAGAACTCCTAAAAGACAATGCTAAAGGTTTCTCATGTCCTTTCCTTACTACTGCATAGCCTTATGGTATGATTTTTTTGGTGCAGAAAATCCTGCACATAGTGGTAAAGCCTTCCAGGCATCATCAAAAGCCTCCACTCAGACATGTTTCTTGAGGAATCCCTGAACCCAGTCTATCATATGCTTGAATAATCCCAAATAAACTGTATGGAGTAAATCGGGATTGTGCAGATTGGGTGCTGAAACCCATTGAAGCACATGAAAAACATTTTGTCCTATCTTGATGCAAAGTGTGTCAAATGTAGTATTCATGTCTCCTGACCCAGAGTCTGTCAACCAACATTCATTTTGTTGTTTGAGATATTCATATGTGGTATAAGCTCGGATCCAATATGACTCCTGGGCATTGGTTGTGAATGCATCAGGAAGCACCAATCATTTCACACAGGAGTTAGATTTTAATCCATCTAGTTCAATGTTTTCCATATAGTATGCAACCTATGCAGACAAGATAGGGAAGCACTGCTGGACCTTCCCATCCCGACAGTTAATTGAGACACCATCAAGCCCTATATCTTACAAGGGTGACAGTATGAGTTCAAATATGCCTTGTAGTATGTCAGCATTGATTTGTCTCTGTCATTGATCTACTGAAGAGCACTGTAGGAACTTAGATAGCATGGGCAATAGTGCAGGAAGGAGAACTACTATTGATTCAGATCTATTATACCTAGTCAATAGGAGATTTCTAGTCATAATATAGATGAGCCAAACTTTCTTGTCACTCAAGAAGTTGGTCAGATGCATCTGATCAGACAATCTAATTATTGGAACTAGAGTTGCACTATGTGAAAGTGTATCCTATGCATAGTTAGTTAGTGCCCTGATGAAGGAGATTGTGAAGCAGGGTGTACAGTACTTGGACATCCAACCACCAGTATGCTGTATGTCTTTCAGCATATATCCTATGTCCATTGTAGTCATATTCCAACTATAGTATATAGATCAAGTCATATCTGTATGCTATCTACCAAAGAAGGTATCTGACACAGTCAAGGATGTTCTAACAGACAAAATGCTGTGTTGTTGTGCCATCATTAACTTCACCTTCAAATCATTGTAGATACAGACTGTAGGAGTCCAATGATTGCAGATCATTCTGTAGTGAGGACAGTAAAATATATCCAATTGATGCAGAACTACCCAGACAGTTGGAAAAGAATTCATTGATTCAGGACTTCAAGACCTTGCTCTGAATGAACCAAGATGGAAGTTTGAAATCGTGAGTATTAGCAATAGAGCCCATGGATCCTGGAACAGAGTGCAGTGTTCATCCTCAAGCCTACTCACATCTCTGATCTCTTGCCCTATATGTAGTAATGTGTTTTTCTGCTAGCTATTACTGAGGTGTTGTGGTTGAGTACTTTAGCATCAAACTCATGCATGATTTCATCATTCAATTTATTGGCATCATATTGAGTAGGGTCTGGATTAGATTCATAGTTTGAATCTGGTCATTCATTCTTATTATTTACATCTGTGTCAAAGAATAGGTCTATTTCCATATCATTAATATGACTCATGGAAGGTACATGTCATATGGTAGAGGCAGGTATGATGTCCAGATTTGCATGCATAGTTCATGGGTATTTCTCATATACATCGGTCTGCATGTATCATTGACAATAAAATGGACATTTGACAGGTATAGTGAAACTCTAAGTAGTTGATCTTAGGGGTCCTCTATATATTATAAGGTGCAAGAGTACTATATAGTATTAATCTTGATGTGTGTCAGCAGAACACTGAGTCAAGGGGTTTACATACAGTGAACTGTAACTAGTATCAAAATAGGCTAAGTACTTGTAGCTTGACACCTTGCATTACCCCATCTTATCAGATTACCTCATCCTCTCTATTGAAATACAAGCTACTAAACCTTCATAGTTTATCACTAAATGTCACTTTGTATCATGACACTTGTGCAATTTAGAAGATTATTTCATGAATGTTGGTTACACATCATGGTAGGCTTAGGAATGTTGTTGCAAGCTACATTATCAATTGTTCTCATATTGACTTTTGTATTTTAATGTACCACAAATCTACATATCTACATATCACTTCAGCCACATGCCCTCTAGGTTAACCCAATGCAACAGAGGGTAGATACATTTTATGATACCAATAAGCTAGGTTAATTTCTCAGAAAGGATTCAGAATTGAAACCCTTATTCTGGGGATCAGATAGAGTAGCACTATTCATGCAATCATACTTCCACATGTGTGTCTACTCCCTACTGGGACCTGCCAGTATCTGACTGGGGAATATATACCATGGCTGTGACCCATGCATAGTCAAAAGAAAGTAGAGTTTGGAACTAGTCCAGAGAATTGTAATGTAGCTTGCAACTGCTGATGCCTACAATTAAACCCAAGGGAACATGTATAATGGGGGCACCCTAGGGGAAGATAGATCCAAAGTTTGTGACTGTACTGAAGTGACTCAAATATCAAAAGCGATAATCAACAGTGGAGTAAAGCAGAATCAAAACAGTAAAACTTAATATCGTTAGGCCACAGCTTCACTCAGTAAGTTTCTCAAGAGGTTGTTGATTGCCAGAGTAGAGTGGGACTCACATATAGTTTAAGTAGAATATCATATACTGCCAGTTCCTACCCATCACTACTCTAACTTAATTATCAGCACACCTCTCTCCTCTAGGCTGACCAACACACACCACTGAGGACCTTATCCCTTTGCAGATGTTGGCCTGCTCTGGCTAAATCGCCTTTCAACATTAAGTGTTTCAAGCACTGCATCTCAAATGTGACTGTATGAGAAAAACTCTTCATATTGTTGAGATACTAGTGGTGAACTATTATATCACTCAGGAGATATACCACTTACAAACTTTCATACCCATATGTATTTCATCTATGTAAGCCTTTAGTAGACATAGCTCTCACAATCGCGCTGAACCTTCTACTTCATTCTAATCAGGTCTTTGCCTAATAGGAAAGCCTACTCGGCTCCCCCAGTGGGGTACCTTGGTGATTGTCTTAGTGGGCACTACCCACAGTCAACTCCCAAAAGTACCCCTACTGTGATAAGAATCATGCTCTTAGAGTTCTCAAAGAACCCCAATAGTCTTACAGTTATTGGGTGCAAGTTGCACTTATATGCGATTGACCAGCCCAGAGATGCTTCAACATCTTCCGGGCCACACCGGGATTACCTGGGAGGCTCTAGACCACCCTTCCAGTATTACCTGAGTAAGTCCCTCAGCTCTTGTCCACTTTACACATATTTGGTACCAGAAGATAGCCCTTCCTCTGGAGTACCCCTTATGCCCTCTCATATATCCTACAGATAGCATCTGGTCGGACGGACAGTGATAACCTATACAGTGTGACAAGAGTGCCTCCACTCAATTCCTTTTGTAAGGAAGGGAGCAACTCAACAACCATAAGCCCATAACGTGCGGTCCTTACACTAGGGCTGCAGGGGGGTGCTAGAAATACCTCTGTAAAATCCTGGGGCATTTGGAGCCCTGTAGCTCCTCCTATAGTCCCCCAAACGCTACCAGGTTTGTAACCTTTAGATTTTACTGGAGTTCCCAATCCTTATAGGATCACCCCCTGCCCCAAGTAAGTACCTCTATGTTCTAGGTAGGGTAACTTGGGTGCCATGTCAGGGTAACTCGGACCTTATGGCAGGGTAACTGTGGTCTCATGTCAGGGTAACTCAGGCCTCATTACATGAGGCTTTCCTGCACCTATCTTTAATACTACAATCTTGTAGCATGCGTAGTTGTCCACTATAGTGAACCAAACTATCCTTACCCATTGACCTCAGGGTCTCTGGTATGGGTGTAAGAATACTTTACTGTATGACACCCTCTGGTGGGTCATTACATGACTCCCCTCTTCTCTAAGTTCTGCCCTGACCCATTAGTGATGTCTTTTATTTCCCAGCTTCACTACATCCACTATGCAGTGATCCCATGGCTTGGATAGATACCTTTGGTGGAAATCATTAAGAGCCTCTGTGGTCGTTCATTCTAGCATCTTGAAAGGTTCTCATAAATTCTCCTCTGGCCTGTACCCTTCCCATACTACTAAGTATTGAACAAATCAGTGATGAGAACTCATCTTTATTCTGCCATACCAACGACTATCCAGGATAGCTTCAACAACATAATTTGGTTCATTGTCAACTATCTCTGGTAATGGAACTTCCCTCTAGGGCCTACCTACTGGGTCATCTTGATAGGGCTCTAGTAAACTGACATTGAATACAGGGTGGATTGACCAAGTAGCTGGGTGTTCAAGCTCATATGCCTGGGATCCTACCTTTTGTTTCACTACAAAGGGGCCAAACATTCAGTGGTCCAACTTCTCCATCAAGCTTTTTGTCGAGATGTTCTTTCCATTCAACATTACCTGGTCAGACCTTTTTGCAACTCCATTGGTCACATCTTGCATTGTCATGTATTCTGGAGATAGTACCCTTTTTTGGTCATGCCACTTCCATTGTCTTTCTTGTGCCCCTTGTAAGGTTTCTCGGACCTCTTGCCATGAATCCTCCCAGTTCCATACTAAGAGCTTGCTGCTTGGATGAATCCCTTGGCTATCTGGAACTATGCCTGACCAGTTGGTACAAGGGTTGAATCTATAGTTAATCTCAAAAGGGGAAGCCCTAGTGGATTTAGAGGTAGAAGTATTATATGCATACTCTGCCAATAGTAACAAAGACTCCTAATCATCTTGCTGATATGAGCAATAGCTTTTAAAATATTGTTCTAAAGTCTGGTTCACCTGTTCAGTCTGCCCATCGGTTTCTGGATGGAAAGCAGTTGATATATTAAGCTTGATTTGTAGTAACTTCATCAGGCTTGCACAAAACTTACATGTGAATCAGCAATCTCAGTCTGAGATGATCGATTCTGGGAGCCCATGTAGGCACCATACCTCCTTTAGGAATATTAATGCCTACTTTTCTATGGACACCTCTATTGTCAATGGTATAAAGTGGGCCATTTTCCAGAATTGATCAACAATGACCCATATCTTTGTATATCCCTCAGACTCTGGTAATGCTACAATGAAGTCAATAGAAATATCATTCCATAGTCTTATTGGCACCTCAATTGGTTCAAGTAACCCAAATCTCTTATGCCAGACTGTCTTGTTCCTTTGACATATATCACGAGTATGCACATACTCCATGATGTACTCATCCATCTTTAGCCAATAGAAGTTTGCCTTCATTCGTCCAACTGTCTTGTATGTCCCAAAGTGTCTCACAATACAGGAATCATGTTCTGCCTCCATGATTGCTTGCTTTAACCCTTTGGGCTTGGGTATATACCATCTATTCTTATAGAGTAGCAAGTCCTTCTCTAATGAAAAACTAGGGTCTACATCTTTCTGCCCATTGATGACTGACTTGAATATGCTCATGTACTTGTCATTTACACTAGTTGCTTTTTTAAGCACTTCCAAAAAGGGAGATTGCAACCCATAGCCTTGGCAAGATTGCAACACCTATGGTTGCAAGATGTTCCACTCCTCATTTACAACCTATGGACCAGGTCAGAAAAAAGTTGTTTCAGGGTTCGGTTGAGTACTACCCCCCCTTTCAAGGCAGTAGTCCCTACACCTCGATAATGCATCTACCTTCTTGTTCAATCTACTTATGCAGTAGACAACCTTAAAATTGAACAGTTGCAAGAACTCCACCCAGCAGTGTTGCCATCAATTCAGTATCTTGGTACTATTAAAGTATTCAAGATTCTTGTGATTAGTATATATAACAATTTGATTGGCAACTGTCCTCAGTAAATGATCCTATTCTTTGAATGCCACCACAATCGTGGTCATTTCCTTATTATGGACATCATAGTTCACCTCTGCTGGTATGAACTTCCTAGTGTAATAGGCTACTGGGTGCCATTTCTCATCTTCACAGAGCTGAGATAGAACAGTACCTAATGCAAAGTCAGTTGCATCAGTCTCCAACTTTGTTGGCTGATTTGGGTCAAAGTGTACTAGAATAGGGCTGGATGTGAACAACTCCTTCAATTGTTCAAAAGCCTCTGTGCAGGCTAGTATTCAGTCCTATTTAATGTCCATCTTCATTAAGTCTTTCAATGGCCTTGCTATCTTGCTAAATCCTGTGATGAACCTTCAGTAGAAGTTAGCAAAGTCCATGAAGCTTTCTACTTCAACAATGCTCTTTGGACTCGACCAGTTCTTGATTGATTCCACCTTTTCTGTTGTCATTGATATCCCACGATCTGATATCTTGTACCCTAGCAATTCAGCTTCCCACTGGTGGAAGGTTGACTGCTTGATGCTAATACATAAGCCTACTTCTCACAGCTTTTCCATAACTCTTCTAACTAGAGCAACATGCTCCTCTATAGTCTCTGAGTAGATCAGGATATTGTCCATATAAGTGATGACTCCTTCCTCTAATAAACCTCTAAATACATCAATTATCATACTCTGGAAAGTAGATAGTGCATTACATAATCCAAAAGGCATCATGGTATACTCATACAAGCCATACTGACAATGAAAAGTAGTCTTCCACTCTTCACCCTTTGCCATTTGCAAAAGGTAGTAACCGTTCTTCAGATCTAACTTGGTAAATACTGTTACTTTTCCAAGTCTATTCCTCAGTGCATTCATTAGCAGGAGGGGACAATGGCTCTTTACAGTTATTTTGTTCAGTCATCTATAGTCAATACATAACCATAATGTACCATCTGGGTTTGGTACAAATAATATAGGAGCAGTGCCTAGTGAGCTAGATCTCCTGATCTTTCTGGTCGCTAACATCTCATCAAGGTACTCATGGAGTGCCTTTAGTTCTTTCTTGGAAAGGGGATAGATTGGGCCAAAAGGAGGAGTTATTCCTGCCTGTAGTTTGATCCTATGATTGTACTTGGAGTGCTGTAGTAAGGACTCTATTCTCTCTTGACCAAAGATATCACTAAGGTTCCTATACTCTGGGAGGAGCTTTATTGCAATATCATTCCCATCTTCATCTGAGAACTTAGCCACCCCGAGGAGATAGACCACTCCTTGATCGTCAGCTATCATCTCTTCCTCAGTAATGAATTCTAATTGCCAGTAACCACATCTGTTGAGTCAGTTTGCCTTACAGGATGCTGACCGCTAGGCCAGAATACTGTTTTCCCAATTGATTACTGGGTTATGCTCATAGAGCCAGGACATTGTGAGATACCCATCAATTTTGCCCTCTGGTATTTCCACAATCTCAAAGCTCATCTTATTTGAGTGGTCTGCTATCTTCATCTTTACCACCTTGGTATAATGGAGACCTGATCCTGGGATATTGTTCCCACTCGCATCTAATATGGGGGAAGGTATCTTTCTTCAGACATAAGGCATTTGATTGTCCTTTACCCATCTGCTACTTAGCACTGCTCCTGTAGCACTACTATCCAGAAGTAGTACTACCGCACCACTCCTTTTGGCATTCAGTTGCCACTCAAGTCTAACCTTTATCCAGATAGACTTTGTATCTCATGGGGGACCTGAGAGTCTCTGCTACTTTCTGGATTTTCCTTCACTAGACATTTCTAAAATCAAATAACATTAGTAGGTAAGTAAGGGTATGGGGTCTCTTGTCTTTCCATACAAGAGAGGTCAAAATAGGTCAATAGCAGTTATGTTTAAAGTGTTATGCAAACAGTTAAGTTATAAAATCATGAGTCAAAGTAAGTAGTACTGTTTACTATCATGCCAGCATGATTTCAGGTACATAACTCTGCTCAGGTAAACTTGGAAATAACTTTTAATTGTATATGATCAAGTCCCACCTGATGTAAACATAACTAAACCAGATCCAAACAAACTAAGAAAAACTAGAGAGAATATAATAAGAAAAACCTAATCGATGCATAACAGAGAGAACCCCTAATACCAAAAACCCATAAGAAAACCTTTTCCATCCTTGACTACCTCACTCCACTGAGCCTAGTCAATTTTAGCTTTCTATACATAGTCTTCGGAGGGTGGACTTACCTTGTACATCTCCAGTCCATCAAGTTTATCACCCCAGCATGCCATCATTGGTCTAGGGAATTGTTAGTTGCTAACTAATTTCTCTTAGGAGGGTTACTTACCTAGTCTAAAGCATCTGTATCAACCTCCATTATCTGAGGAGTTGATTTGTGGACTTCAAGAATTTTTTTAGAAATAGGCAGAGGGGCCTCAATGCACTTAACTTTGTTAGAGGGACCAGATATATGGCCCACCTCTTCCACAAATCAAATGTGTGCCTGGGCCGACTTAGAAGAGGTAACAACTGGAGTAACCAAGAGACACTTCCACCAGAAGTGACCTGGTTGTCCACATTTGGTTCATTGACCTAACTTTTGTTGCTTGTCAAGGAGTGTACTAGGAATATTCTTGTGAGCAATTGAATATTCTGAATTTTCCGGCTTTGACTGATGGCTGCCTGAAGGGTTAGTAGGTTTGGGATTCTGCTTACCCAAATCCTTTCCATTCTTCTGTTGCTTCTTTGAGGAATACTTGTCCTCACTCTGATCATGACTGGATCCTTTATCTTTAACCACTATTTGGCTAAAGTATGTATTGTCCTCCAAGTCATGGCCAGTTTTCCTTAGGAGATTGAGGTTCTCATTTCATCCTCAGGATGGGGGTTATTCTGAGCCTAAGCTGTCTGCAGTTCTGACATAATGCTGATATGTACCTTGGTTTTTATTGCTTATCTATCCATATACCCTAATTTGGTTATTAGATCAGTGACCTTATCCAAGTACTTATCTACTTGGCCGGGTTTCATCTCCCAAGAGGTTCAATTGGCTAAAGAGTGATCTTGATCAGCATGTTCTCCAAACCTCGTTTCCAGATGATGGCAGAATCCTTCCCAGGTATGCAACTCATTGTCAGGGTTAATTGGCATTCCACTCCATTGAGCAGCCTCCTCATTAATATAATGGTGGAGACCCATATAATGGCTTTTGGCACAACCTTCTAAGAGAGGGATAACCAAGCTAATCTTATCTATGTCTTCAGTGACAGACTCATAGAAATAATTAAACTTGATTTCCACATCACTAAGAAACCTCAGAGTGTCATTAACATCCCCAGTAAAAGCCTTAACATCACCTAATTTCTCGGGTTTCTTAGGTTTTACCTTGGAAGCTGTCTTGCTTTCCTTCTTACATAACTGTAAGAATTTGGCCAGCTTACAAGTTCTGTAGTCATAGCATCTCTTCTTGAAGTCATTCCAGTTTGACTTACATCACCCACAGAATTGCTCAAGATCAGGAAGACAGTCGGCGTCATTGTCTGAGCTGCTAGAGGAATTAGAACCACCTGGATCTCCTCCAGCACCAGCATTTCTACCTGTAGAAGGTCTGTTACCTCCACCTCCCCCAGGAACATGATATCCATCAAAAGATTCCTGTGAACTACCCGGTCCACTAAAGTGGGAACCACCCCGGGATGGTGGGACTGGGTGTGTTGTCAGAGGGGGTAAGCCGGTGCTGTGCAATTGGCTCAGAGTTCCCATTACTTGCCCTGGTTTGTACCAGGACTGTTGGTACTCCAAACAGGTATCTGGTGGAAGCGGGAGACCTTGGTGGCAAAGCAAACCAAAAAAGCCACAACAGTTTTTTTCAACTTCAACTCTGCTGTCTCCTGATGTACTTTGTCCCAGTGGGTGCCTAACTGGCTGTGAACGTAGTTTAACACACCTGTCGACATGGAAAAAAGTCTAGTGAAAATTGAGACTCCCTTGACGCAACAAGCCGAGGAACAATCACTCATAAGTGACTGTGCCCAAGCCCCTGGGAACCCTAGATGTTGACCAGGACCGCCACCCAAAGGCTTATGTCCCAGAGCTGGCAGAATGACTGTTGGAGTATTTCATGCCAGTGTTTGTAGTGCCTGTCCTGTGGGGACCAGTATTACACTACCAAAAGGTCTTACCCCTGGAGGAGGCCAGATGGCAACCGTTGGTATATTCCTGGTATCTGAAAGAGTCAATGGTACATCTCTGACTGGTCATGTTTGCCTTGTCCTTCTCTCCATCCTCAGCATGGGTCTGGTCATAGGCCCTAGCACTGCAGAGGGACTGTTGTCTCTACTTCTTCATACTTGTGGAGGAGTATTGGATCGAGCCTGTGAGGCTTGCTGAGAGAACTGCTCTTCCTGGTCATTACAGATTTCTCATACACTGAGAGGAGTGAGAAATTGCCTTTCATCTGCTTTCCGCAACATTTCATGAAGCTTCGGAGCAAAGTTAGGCACACATTTTTCAGTAAGCACTGATGGAAGGGAAGGGGCATCTCTCATAATTACATTATTATTGGAGTCTATAGCATATCTACCATGGCTTGCCTTCTCTAGAGCTCCAATCCTGGTATTTAGAGAGTTGGCATTTTGAACATGCTCACAAAATGTGGCCTGTTGATCCAACATCCAACTCCATGCTATCTTTACCATGTCCTGATGAAATGCAGCCTCCCTTTACTCATTCCAGAAGTGTAACTGTTCTTGAGCCACATGAAACTGAGGACCAATTTCCTGAAGGATATATGGTTCAACATACTCATGTGTAAAGTCTACAAAGCTGATACCCTGATTGTCGATACTCATCATCTTGGTCAACTTGGCATCATGGGAAAAGAATTGCATGAGGGACCTTGGATCTGCAACAACTAATTCTTGACACACCTGAGAAACTTCAATGGGAGCAGTTTCAAGTAATAGTTGCGCAGGTTCTAACTCCAAACCCTGTAGATCTGCAATAATGTTCTCTCATAGGGTTCGAGTAGCATGTTCCTGTACCACAGGGTTAGTAAAACTAACTTCAGAAGACATAATTCTTTCCACCCAATGCTTCTTTTACCAGGCAAGTAACTCATATCCAAATATGTCAATGCAGGAAGGTTTTGTGGCAACCAGTTCAAGAGAGTTAAGCGAGGAAGTCACTTAATGATATACTCTAATGGGGGTGCATTAAGGGAAGATGGATCCCAAGTTTGCGACCACACTAAAGTAACTCAAAAATCAAAAGTGATAATCAAAAGCAGAGTAAAGAAGAATCAAAACAGTAAAACTTAATATCGTTAAGCTGCAGCTTCACTCAGTAAGTTTCTCAAGAGGTAGTTGATTGCCAGAGTAGAGTGGGACTCATATATAGTTTAAGTAGAATATCATATACTGCCAGTTCCCACCCATCACTACTCTAACTTGATCATGAGCATACCCATCTCCTCTGAGCTGACCAATACACACCACTAAGGATCTTATTCATTTGTGGATGTTGGCCTGCTCTGGCTAAATCCCCTTCCAACATTAAGTGTTTCATGCGCTGCATCTCAAATGTGACCACAAGAGAAAAACTCTTCAAATTGTTGACATGCTAGTGGTGAAAAATCATGTCACTGAGCAGATATACCACTTATGAACTCTCATACCCATAGGCATTTCATCTATGCATGCCTTTAGTAGACATAGCTCTCATGATCAAGCTGAACCTTCTACTTTATTCTAATCAGGTGTTTGCCTAATAGAAAAGTCTACTCGGCTCCCCTGGTTGGGTACCTTGGTGATTGGCTTGGTGGGCACTACCCACAGTCAACTCCCCAACATTACCTCTACTGTGATAAGAATCATGCTCTTAGAGTTCTCAAACAAACCTAAGAGTCTTACAGCGATTGGGCACAAGTTGCACTTACATGCAATTCACCTGCCCAGAGATGCTTCAACATCTTCCGGGCTACCCCGGGACTACCCAGGTGGCACTAGACTACCCTTCTGGCATGATCTAAGTAACTCCTTCAGTTCTTGTTCGTTTTACACATATCTGGTACCAGAAGATAGCCCTTCCTCTGGGGCACACCCTAAGCCCTCTCATATATGCTACAGACAGCATCCGGTCGAACGGATGGTAACAACCTATATGGTATTACAAGAGTGCCTCCACTCAATTCCTTTTGTAAGGAATAGAGCAACTCAACAACCATAAGCCCATGACGTGTGGTGCTTACACTGGGGCCGCAGGGGGGTGTTAGGAATACCTCTGTAAAATCCTGGGACATTCGGAGCCCAGTATCTCCTCCTATTGTCCCCCAACGCCTACCAGGTTTGTAACCTTTAGATTTTACTGGAGTGCCCAATCCTTATACGATCACCCCCTGCCCCAAGTAAGTACCTCTATGTGCTAGATAGGGTAACTTGGGTACCATGTCAGGGTAACTCAAACCTTATGGCAGGGTAACTCAGGCCTCGTTATACAAGCCTTTCCTATGCCTACCTTTAATACTAGAATCTGTAGCATGTATAGTTGTCCACTATAGTGAACCAAACTACCCTTACCCATTGACCTCTGGATCTCTGGTATTGGTGTAAGAATAGTTTACTGTAAGACACCCTTTGGTGGGTCATTATAATGTGGGACTATAGTATTTGAACCAAGTACTAGCTTATGTGTATAAGTGATTGCACAAGGAAACTAAATAACATAAAAGTCCGAGGCTTTATATATGCATCACCAGCCTTCTGATTATTCAAATAGATACATAATCATTTCTCAGCCATCTCCCAACCTCCTGAATTGCTCTGTGGAAATACTATTAATGCGATGGCTGGTATAAACAATAAATAACATAATGATACTTAAGGAAATCCTCCTACCCACTGCCATTAATCTGGTTGGCAGAGCAACCTTATCATATAACATTATTATAAAATAAAATAAAACCATATAACAAATGCAACCTATTCCTCCCCCTTTTCCAGGATCCTGAATAGTCAGTGGGAGCAGTAGAGCTATAGCTGCACATATTCATCTGTCATCTGGTTGAGCTCTTGAGTTATCTTAGTGGAGACAATTTATCTCAGCTTCACCTAGATGTCAGCAAGGAGTATGGCTACTAGTAAGAGCACTAGTATTTGGTATGTGAAAATAGTGTTCTGTGATACAAGAAGCTAAATTCAAGCAATCTAAACTACTACTGCATGGATGTTAGTGATGAGACAGAGAGGAGTTATAGTGCAGCTGATCCAGACCAACTTCAAACTCCAGTCCATCTCATCCCTAATGTCTATAACCAAGGAAACAATCTACTCAGAAGGTCAGCCAATGCTAGGTGACACACTGGATGCCAAAGCAATGGGGCTGAATGCTATTACTATTATCACATACTGTAATATACTGTATCAGGTACTCAAGATCAAAATGACAAGCAATGAGAGATGCCAAAGCAAGGGCATCAAATGGTATCATCAGTATCATATACCAGGTCCTTAAGATCAAAACATCTAGCAATAGGAGATGCCAAGGTGTTAATTGCCATTGGTATCATTAGTAGCTAACAAGTACATGCTAAGAACTACTAGCTAAACCTTGTAAACAAATCGCAAAATGGGAAAGAAAAATAAAACCTAACTTTCAAAATCAGATAGCGAAAAAAGACTAAGAAAATTCTAATTAAGAAAAGAATATAATCTATAGTGGGAAAAATTATTTCACATATATAAAATCATGTTGTGATATGTAGAGATATCATGTGGTAACATATATCTACAGCTATTATGATTGATCACTATAGAAATATCTGTCACCATATAACATTACTACATATCATGATATTACTTTGATATGTGCAAATAAAATAGTATTGTGACAATAGTACGACCAAAAGCCGATTTAATTTCTATATTCAAAAGAAATTTGTATACCAATCATTATAGTATAGAAATATCTCTTGAATATACAACAAAAATCAGCTTTTTGCCATACTCTTGTGTCAATGCTGGTGACATTGTGCTGTGCTGCTGCCAATGGGCATCCTTAACACAGAAATCTATGTTATCAAAGCCTTTTGGTATTGCAATAACAGTATTGTGAAAAGCCAATTTTGTTTCTATATTCAAAAGATATTTCTATACCATGACAGGTATACTAATATCTTTTGAATATACAACTAAAAGCAGCTTTTTGCAGTACCATTGTGGTGATGCTGGGGATGTCATACTGCTCTGCTGCCAAGAGATGTCAATAACACAGCAATATATGTTAGTGACAACTCTTGGTATCACAACAACAGTAGAGCCAAAAGGCCATTATATTTCAAGATTGAAAAGATATTTGTAGACATATCATCATATAGAAATATCTTTTCAATATACAAATAAAATTGGCTTTTTACTGTACTGTTGTAGCAATACTAGTGCCATTGTATAGTGATGCTGCCAAGAGGTATCAACAATACCGAAATATATGTTATTAATGCCTCTTGGTATCATGACAACAGTATGGCCAAAAGCTGATTTTATTTCTATATTGAAAAGATATTTGTATACATATTATTATATAGAAATATCTTTTCAATATACAATTAAAATGAGCTTTTTGCTGTACTGTTGCAGCCATTCTAGAGTCATTGTATGGCTTAAAAGCTTATTTTATGAAAGTTAGTTACAAGTTAGACTTCATAGATATTACAATTTCTCTCCTTCTCTCCTTCTCTCCTTCCCTTCTTCTTTCCATCTCTTAACTGGATGCTATTCCCACTGCCTGCAATTGTCTTTTTTTTTTGATTTTTTTTTCACTTGTTTTTTTCATCTTCCTCTAACACTAATGGCACCTCAGATGTGGATCAGAAGACTGGCAAAAAAGAGAAAGTAAGTACACCCCACTACACCATTGACTGTCTGAAGTAAGCAATATTAAAGTTTCTGTTCCTCTGAGATACCCCACTGTCCCAGTCCTTCCTCCTGCCCCTATGCTTCCTACAGTTCAACCTTGGAAAAGTAAAGTGCTGATGGGGAAGTAAGTACAGTCAGTCTAAGTTTTATCATCTGATAATTACTCAACTTTCCTTTTCTTTCTTAGGTGTCCTACTGCTGAGCCCGTTAAACTGCATGGGCTGAGTAGGAAATGGAGAGCACTGACATGCAATGTTATGAGCAGCCCAAGCCAGTTGACTTGGTAAGAGAGGCTACCTTTCAAGCCCATGGTGGAGGATTCCTCATAAGTAAAACCCAACCTACACTCATTTGTCAGTAACATTTAAACTAAAACTCATAGGAGATGCTATGGTGATTTAGCATATGCCACAAGCTAGGGTGGATTCACACACCTGCACCAGTTCACTGTTGCATACAGTGCCTGGCATGACCATGTCAAGACACACTTGACTGGGCACTCCCTGGACCTTTGGCACCTAACTGAATGTGAATTGGATTCAGTCATTAGGTGTGCTTACTACCTGCCCCCAGTCATGACCTGGTGCATACTTGTTAAATACAAGCATTGGGCTGATGACATCTGGAAAGTGGAGTGCCACCTCAAGCTCTTGGTCTGTGACATGGCCAAGAACCTGAGGATGTCAAATAGGCATCGTATGGTGGAGGGGAAGAAGGTTGGTCATAAGGTTCAGGGACCTTCAAGTAAGTGTTGCCCCATCCCATCTATTATATGCTCTGCTTGTGCTAACACATATTGTCAGTGGCTCAATCAGATTGGACCTGTCCTTATTGCTCATCAGTCAGGTGCCTGAGAAACTAAGCACCCATCCCTTAGGTACCTTTGGTGTGTTGATAACTCCAACCAGGGAATTACATCGGGAGTCATGACATCACTGAGCATCGAAAGTGTGCTTGTGGTAGTCAAGGAACAGAATGTAGAGGGGGCGATCCAATACCCCCAATATCTCCTAGGTGTGACTGGTGAGAGTACTTGTTTACTTGGTTGGGTGGCCTCCAATTCTCTCCTACTTTGGGAACTCATCTTTCTTCATGAAGATGAGGGCATCCTGGTATGGCTCCTTGCCAATGATGGCAAATACCCCTTAGACCTAATGGTCCTGGAGCCACACCTCAGTGAAGGAGAGGATTGTGACCAGACCCCTGCCCCTGCCCCTGCCCATAGCAGATATCCCTTCTTCAACTGCAAGGTCTGGGATCACTGTGTGCAGGCTAGAGATATATGGGAGGCTGTGCAAGAGGAGAAAGAGGAGGATGAGGAGGAGGAACTGGAGGAGGATAAAGAAGAGCAAGATCCTGGCAAACATACCATTATGATTCAAGACATAAGTTTCTAACCCTAACCATATTTTCATTAATATCTTAGTTAATCACAAATATTTAGGATGAGGATCCAGAAATGGACCAGGAACCAGGTCTCCAGAGCCCTCCTCCCACCATGAGCCTCCTTGCCTATCAGAGCAAGACAACCATAGAATGTTGCCTGATCTTGTCTGACAGCAGCCTTAGATGGCTGCATTCCTTACAACTCCCAGCACTGTCAGCCGCTCTCCCCCCCACCATGTCCTGACATGGTGGGGGGCCCTGTATATTAGACTCGATAGATTATATACAACATGAGAAAACTATACAAACTTCTCATCTTTACTAAACTGTTCACATGGTACAAAAAGGTATTGGGAACATATTTTGACATTACCTACCCCTTATGATGTCATGACTGCATGATGTCCCATGGCATCACTGTTGTGACAGCACAACATCCTATTGTGTCACAGTTGTAACAGCATGATGTCCCATGAAATTATGTTCATGACACCAGTACTTGTACCTTGATCCTCACACCTTCTGCTATGTACATCTATATTCTCTTCTATGGGTCTCCCCACTCCAGCTATATGCTCCCACTACCAAACTATTCCATAAAGTCATTCCAATTTCTATATGCACTAGCCTCTTAAAATAACTTGTGTGAACCGTATTTCTGACCGACCACTCAGGAGCAGCAGAGGGAGAAAGTTACAAACCAGTGTACATCTCTCTATATAGGGCTTGACAGCTGAAATACCTTTGGGACTGTGTTGTAAGATTTCTCAGGTTGCGAGAATTGACATTCCAATTGGTTTAGATCTGTTTGTGGAGTCTCTCCTCTGTACTGATACTCACAATACTAGAACTGACTGTATTCTCAACAGACCACCTTATACTCCATGATTCTAAGTGTACCATAACCTGCTACATCTTTCTCAACTCCTCTGGCATCATAGTAATAATTCCACACCAGAAAAACCTTTGCATCTCTACTACCACCAACCACCCACTGGTATAAGACTAAAGCCTGAGAGCAAAGAGCTAGTAACAACTGATACTCTGCTTTATCCAATGGTGAAGTGCTGTGTCAATGAGGGGTCTGTCTCCATAATGTTCTTGCAGCCCAAGGGCAAGCAACCAAGGCTTAGGTTTAGCACTGATAGCCATATGCAAGGCTGGTGTGATAAGGGAATGTCCCTGACGCGGGAGGCCCAGGCGGCCTGTGAGGAGGCAAAGGAGAGTGGTAAGAAGGTGTTCTGTATTATTCAGCACAAGCAAGGTACACAACAGCAATCGTGTAGTATATGTCCTGGAATATGTAAATGATATATTCTTAGGAAACATTATCGAAGCCTTCCTCAATCACAACTATCACTGCCTTCTTGTTGTATATACCAATCCGGCCTCCACTATCTATAGTGAGGAGGTTGGGGCAAGGATCATGAAGAAGGCTATAGACAATATTACCAAGTACTGTAAGATTGAGCCTCTGAGGCTTCCCAGTAGTATAAGGTACAATCATACTTAGGATTGGCCCCTGCAAAATCTACAACACTATGCCTATCTGAACTCACACTGTGGGGTATTTCATTGGGGTAATTGGGCACAACAGGGACATGAGGACCTAGGACCTATTTTGACTAAGGATATAAACAATAATAGTTCAAATATAGGCAGAGACCTACAAGCACTCCTTGCCTCATTCCAGAATATCACACAGCTTAAGCAGTTGCTTCTTGGGGCTATTGACAGACCACAACATGATATAATGCAATCTGCTATTGAGCTCTTACCCTATCACTTCCAGAACCTCTGGACCAATTATGACAACAAGTGCCTTTCTCTACCTGTGTGCCTTATCAACATTGTAACAGAGCCACATATGGACCAGAGTGACCTTGGCTAGACAATAAGTGTACTATTGGAACAGTTTGAAGGGGCTGGGTTTTGCATATTCAATTTCGAACAGTGCTTTCACTTTCCAGCTGGTTCAATCACAAGCTTCTACAGTCACAAGCTAATCCACTTTATAAGGTTCTAGACTGGTTCCTCACTCTGCTTAGTTTTAACTATCTATGTGTCCCTGCTGCAGTATGTTTTCAGGAGTCAGACAGAGACAGGTGCTGGTAGGGGCAGATGTGCAAGTCGAAGCATGATTGCATAAATGGTGCTGCTCTCCCTGATCTCAGGAATTAGAGTTCTAATTCTGAATCCTTTCTGAGGGATTAACTTCACTTATCTGTGTAATGGGATGTATCTGACATCTATTGTATTAGGTTGCTGCAGAGGGCATGTGGCTGCATAGATACATCAATATATGGATTTGTGGCAGATCAGAATAATAGAGATAATATGAGAACAATTAATAATGTAACTAGGAAAAACATTCCTAAGCCTAACATGATGTGTAACTAATATTTGTGAAATAAGCTCCTAATTTGCACAAGTATCATGATATAAAGTAGCATTAAGTGATGACCGATGAAGGGGAAGTAGCTTGTATTACAACAGAGAGGACAAGGTGATCTGATAAGATGGAGTGATCGAAGGTGTCGAGCTACAAGTACTAAGCCTATTTGAATACTAGGTACAGTTCACCATATGCAAGTCCCTTAACCCAGTATTCCACTAATGCATGTCAAGATCAATACTATACAGTACACCTGTACCTCATAATATATAGAGAACCCCCAAGATCAACAAGGTAGACATTCACAATACCTGTCAAATGTCCATTTTGTCACTGAAGAGACATGTAGGTAGGTGCATATGAGAAACAGCTATGAACTGCACATGTAAATCTGGACATTGTACTTGCCTCTACAATACAACATCTACCTTCCATGAGTCTAATTAATGATACAGAAATGGACCTATTCCTCAACCCAGGGTAAATTACAAGAATAAAGGGGCAGATTCAGACTATGAATCTAATCCAGACCCCACTGGATACGATGCCAACCCATTGAATAATGACATCTTGCATGAGCCTGATGCTAACATACTGAACCACAATACCTCAGTGATAGCTGCCAAATAAGCAGATTACTCAGGCAGCGAGGAAGCGATTGGAGACATGAGTGGATTTGTTGATGAACACCATACTCTGTACCAGGATCTATGGGCTCTCTTTGCTAATGCTCATGATTTCAACCCTGCATCTTGGTTTATTCAGACCAGGGTCTCAAAGTCTTGAATCAATGAATCCCTTTCCAGTAGTCTGGGTAGTTCTGCATCAGTCAGCTATAGTTCAATGCATACACTGGAGTATCATCTCTGATCATTGGACTCCTAAAGTCCTTATCTACAATAGTTTGAAGGTGAAGTTGACTATAGTGAGAGAACATAGCATCTCTTCTATCATAATGTCCTTAACTGTGTCAGGTACCTTCTTCCATAGGTAGCATATAGGATGACTTGGTCTATGCACTACAGTGTGACTATAACTAGAATGGACATAACATATATGGTGAAATCCATACAGTGGACTGGAGGTGGGACATCTAAGTACTGTACACCCTGCTTTGCAACCTCCTTCATCAGGGCACTGACTAACCATTTAAAAGATATACTTCTATGAGGTGTAACTCTGGTTCCACTAATTGGAATATGTGATCAGATGTATCTTACCAACTTCTCAGGTAACAAGAAATTGTGGCCTGTCTATATTATGATCAGAGATCTCCTATCCACTAGGCATAACAGACTTGCATCAATGGCAGTTCTCCATCTTGCACTATTGCCCATCCCACCCAAGTTCCTACAGTCCTCTTCACCCAACAATTTGCAGAGACAAATGAAAGCTGACATACTACAAGACATATTTGAACTTACACCATCACCCTTCCAAGATGTAGTGCTTGATAGTATCTCAATTGACTGTGTTAATGGGAAGGTCCAGTAGTACTTCCCTATCTGGTCCACATGGCTTGCAGACTATATGAAAAGTATTGCACTACATGGAGTAAAATCTAACACTGGCCTGAAATGTGAGGTGCCTCCTGATGCATTAGGAACTGGTATACAGAAGACGTATTGAATATAAGATTATGTCACAGAGAAATGTCTTGAATAAGAAAATGAGCATCAGTTGATAAACTCTGGGTTGGGAAACATGAATGCTACATTTGATGCACTTGGTATCAAGATGGGATAGAATGTTTTTCATGGGATTCATGGGTTTCAGCAGCCAATCTGCACAAGCTGGATCTACTCCATACAGTTTATTTGGGACTATTCAAGCATATGATAAACTGGGTTCAGGGATTCCTCAAGAAACATGCCTGACTGCAAGCTTTTGACAATGTCTGGAAGGCTTTACTACCATACTTGTGTGTAATGACCGACCAGAGGATGTCTTACAGTAAACTATTCTTACACCCATACCAGAGACCTTGAGGGCAATGGGTAAGGGTAGTTTGGTTCACTATAGTGGGCAACTACATATGCTATAAGATAGTAGTACAAAAGTCGGGCTGGGGAAACTCTCATGTAATGAGGCCCAAGTTACCCTGACATGAGGCTTGGGTTACCCTCACATGAGGTCCGAGTTATCCTGCCATAAGGTCTGAGTTACCCTACCTAGCATATAGAGGTACTTACATGGGGCAGGGGGCAATCCTATAAGGATTGGGTACTACGGTAAAATCCAAAGGCAATAAACCTGGTAGGCTTTGGGGCACTATAGAAGGAGCTATAGGGCTCCGAATGCCCCAGGATTTTGCAGAGGTATTCCTAACACCCCCCTGCAGCCCCAGTGTAAGCACCGTATGTCATGGGCTTATGGTTGTTGAGTTGCTCTATTCCTTACAAAAGGAATTGAGTGAAGGCACTCTTGCAATGCTGTATAAGCTGTCACCGTCCGTCCGACCGCATGCTGTCCGTAGGATATATGAGAGGGCGTAGGGTATGCTCCAGAAGAAGGTCTATCCTCTGGTACCAAATATGTGTAAAACGGACAAGAACTGAAGGAGTTACTCAGGTAATACTGGAAGGTTAGTCTAGTGCCTCCCAGGTAGTCCTGGGGTGGCCTGGAAGAGATTGAAGCATCTCTGGGCAGGTGAATCGCACATAAGTTAGACACAACTCATGCCAAATCGCTGTAAGACTATGGGGGTTGTTTGAGAACTCTAAAAGCATAATTCTTATCATGGTAGGGGTACCATCGGGGAGTTGACTGTGGGTAGCGCCCATCAGACTAATCACCACGGTATCCTACTGGGGGAGCTGAGTAGACTTTCCTATCAGGCCAAGACCTGACTAGAATGAAGTAGAAGGTTCAGCTCGATCATGAGAGCTATGTCTACTAAAGGCTTGCATAGATGAAATGCATATGGGTATGAGAGTTCGTAAGTGGTATATCTCCTCAGTTGCATGATAGTTTGCCACTAGCATGTCAACAATATGAAGAGTTTTTCTCCTGTGCTCACATTAGAGATGCAGTGCTTGAAACACTTGATGTCGGAAGGAGATCTAGCTAGAGTAGACTAACATCCACAATGGAATAAGGTTCTTAGTGGTGTGTGTTGGTCAGCCCGTAGGAGATGGGTGTGCTCATGATTAAGTTAGAGTAGTGATGGGTGGGAACTGGCAGTATATGATATTCTACTTAAATTATATGTGAGTCCCACTCTACTCTGGCAATCAACTACCTCTTGAGAAACTTACTGAGTGATGCTGCAGCTTAACGATATTAACTTTTACTATTTTGATTGTTCTTTACTCTACTGTTGATTATCGCTTTTGATCTTTGAGTCACTTTCAGTGCAGTCGCGAACTTGGGATCCATTGTCCCTTAGGGCGCCCCCATTACACTGTGATTCCACACATGCAAAAAAGCATACTGTGAGGTTATGGAGTGGTAAGAGAAGGAGATGAGGAACCTAGGGTGTTGTCTATTGGGAGTTCTTGCTGTGACATTGAGGTAGCCTGAGAGTATACAAGTATTACCATTCAATTGAACACTCACCTGCATCAGGTCATTACTAGATTTCACTTTGATGGCCCAATATCATGACCATACTCCTGAGACCTTGGATTATATGAAACAATGTCTGAATCAGTTTCATGATATGAAAGATATCTTCTTGAAGTTTCAAATATCAAAGAGGACATAGGTAAAGGTTGACAAGCAGTGAAGGGAGCTACAACATCTGAGAATAGAGGTAAACCAAGGTGTTGTGAAATCCAACCACCATCGAGTGTGGGAGCAGGATCGTGAAGAAGAGAACAACCAATGTATAGAACTAATCTACCTGGAATCTCATTTCAACTTCATTAAGATGCATGTACTAAGTTATTTTCAGGGTCACATATACCAGTTTGGCAACATTCAGATGTATTCTACAGAGATTGCTGAGCTTGTATATAAGGAACAAATCAAGGAGTGGTGGCTCCATTCAAATAAAAATGATACTGCAAGACAGATCTAGCAAGGTTATTGTCACCAGCATATGATCTGAATGAGGCTTTTGAACCTGTATTCCCTTTGACATCACAGGGCAGATCTCCCTGCCAATGCTGTAGAACATTTAGATAAAACAAATTCCATATCCATACCAGACCCCAATCGTATGATCCTGAAGTGGTATTGTGATAATGTTTCTGATGTGATGGATTTTTGCAAGGTCTTGGGTATCTCACCAGGGAGCATCTGTCAGAAATTGAGTCAATATAGCTGGAATAGCCTACCCACCAAATGCTGACTTCCTAAAGATCCTGCCATACTTCGATTCCTTCTGGTTGAACTACTCATGTAACTTGAAATCCCCATTTTAGCATTCCACAAAACCAACATTTATGACATCCATAGGGCACACTCCACTGGTACCTGACTCTTCAGGAACCAGGTAAGTCACAATGATTGGGTTTGGGTATAGATGGGTGATGAGCATATATATGGTGTGCTCTGGGACTATCTTCCTAGAAGGCTCCTGGTACTCTTCAAAATCAGAGACTACACACATGAGGATACAGTTTGCAGGCTTTCATATGTCTAAATATTGAACATGGTTAACTCAGTACATGTATCCAATATCCATAGCCTTGTCACAGTACAACTCAGGGAAAATGCATGAGAGTTTACTATAGTAGATGTAGGGACAATGGTAGGCTGGGCACACCTCATCCTAGAGATACACCAGTGATGGCTTGTTAACACTCATATCAATTTAAGGATATTTAATGAGATTTATTGTGGAATCATGAGATCAGACACTTGGGCAACAACTGTTAGCTTGGCCAAGTATTCTGCATCAAGAATATTTGAATGAGATGCAGAAAATTATAACATCTTTCATTGCAACCTGTATATAGAAACCTCTATGAAGAAACTAATTAAAGAAAATAAATAATGGATACAACTAAAAGTACATGATGTAGAAAGTTATGGTGGGGGAATGGTCAGTCCTTAAGATTGGGACCCTGATGACACCACACAGTGAAACAGTATGGGTCCTAACATTGCGATGATGCCATGAGATATTGTGGGTCATGATGTCACAAGAATGCAGTGAACAAACCAGACAGATTGCTATGAATCGCAGCAATACCCTGTGACATTACAGTGAGGAACCAACAATAGTGACCTATCAGGATGCTGGAAAGGTTTAGGGGAGGGATGGGGACATTGAGGGATGGAAGGCATCTGTGGTCAATGTTAGGATGGAGTTATGGTATCATGATGAGAGATAGAAGAAATGTGATAAAGGCTGCTCCTGTGTGGCTATGCCCTCTAGTACTCCTGTGAGGCAGTAGCCATACCCAGAGGTCAGGGAATTGGGAAGAAGCTGTGACTAAGATGGAGATGTCCAGGGGTTGTGGGGATGTTGAACTGTTATCAGGTAGTGTCTTGAGGCTGCAAGGCATTGCTATGCAATACAGAATACACCAGGAGCAATGTTGTATTGTAACACACATCATGATACACAGGTCGCAACAAGGGGTTGCAATAGAACTCAAGATGCACTAGGCATACCAGGTGCATGAGAAATGTGGGCATGTATCAGGATGTGACACCCATACATCAGACATGGGTTTTTTTTTTGCTGATACAATGAAGATTAATTACAACAGGTTAGAACTATTTTGAAGTATTGATTTGGTAGAAAGAACACTATATAAGCTTTACCTTCTTCCTGGCATCAAGGTCTACCCTATATTCTACATTAACTTCCTTGAACCCTATATAGACTAACCATTTCCAGCACAAAGTAAAGAACTACTACAGCCTATCAAGGTAGAAGTTAAAGATAAATATCAACTAGACAAAATAATCAACTCATGATTATACAAAAGTAAGTTACAAAATCAGGTCAAGTATACTGGATATTGAGCAGAAAATAATAAAAAGTAGTACCTAGTAGATAATTTATACAATACTAAACATACAGTTCAACACTTTTAGGAGTCCTATCTAGGAAAGCCACTGGCAAACCTTGCTCAAAGACTAAGGATAGCCTATGTGTTGGGGAGATTCAACACAAGAAATAAGCAATAGGGAGATAGAGAGGAGGCTGCAAAAAGTCAAACATAACTTATTATTATGGACAGTATATTATGAAGACAATTGCATGACATATTGGGAGAACAAAAGGGCAACTACCTACTGCCTGGGCAAGAGAAGTCATCTATGGCATACTCAAACAAGTTGGAGGGAGTATTACCACAATCAATACCTATACTACAGAGAGGCAAAAGAAAAAGAAACAAACTACAAAGAAACAACAGCATAAAAAAACAAATTATTTTGAAAATGGAATAAAGATGAGAGAGAGTCATGAATCCTAGATGGAGCAAGAAGGAAGAGAACAATAAAGTAGAGAGATGCAGATTACTAGACACAATAATAGATACCCTGACTAAAGAACTTGACATAATTGGGAGCCTATAGAGATAGAGTGTATAAGTGGAAGAAACAATTGAGATGTTGAAGGAGGAAGTGAGAATGATGCAAAATTTGATAATAAGAGCAGTCAGAAGGGAAGGCAAAATGCTGACTAATATTCATAGGGAACCAGAGGAGGATGTTTTTGCGTTTGTGAAGGATTTCATGATATAAACCTAAAGGTACTTAAGCTAAGAAGGAGAGGAGCTAATATTAACAACCAACTAGTTGGAGCACTACTTAAGGAAATATTACATAAGGATATGGTTTTACATCACTCATGGGTAGATAAGTTATACATTATATATTAAGCTGATTGGCAAGGCAGATTAGGATTTCATACAACAATTCAGAGTTATGAGTCATAAAGTTTTACATAACTGCATATTTACAAGTCAAAGTTATTATTATTATGTTTGTTGTTTGAATAACTCACAATTATGAGTCTTTGAATATTAAAATGTTATTTAATTAATTAGTTTAGATATGATTCATAGTTATGGGTCATATAAGATTTCACAATATGACTCACTTAGAGTCATGAGAGTTTCACATGACTTGTAAGTATTAGTCATAAGGGTTAGAGTTGTGGAAAGAGGTCTATATAAGAAGAAGGTTTATTCTAAGGGAGATAGATCTTCACACAATCTCTAAAGTTGTTTTCTATCTATAAACTTTAAAATAAAATATCTTTTATACTCCTCTAACCCTATGCACCTTTGAAGACTTTGTCTTGTAACTACAAATCAGTAGGCTCTCAAGCTATTAAGTATTACATACTAGAACTATCATAATAGAGGACTAATAATGTAACATATACTCATATAGAGTAAAATAATCAATAGAACTGAAGCTATATCATTGCCTAGCATTGTATGATATAAATAGTTGAGAGTTAATATATAATCACTTATACAAATAATCTACTACTTGGTTTACAAACTAAAGTCATAAACCTATAATGAGCTTATATTCTACAATGGTGGGAAGAAGACTGTGCTGATGCTCAGTGAACTTCTGAGATGATACCTTGCTATATACTTATCAATAAAATCCCTGCTTGATTGAGATATCTGGGGTTCATTCCAGGAATATCAAAAGTGATGTAGTAGATGTTCCCTGCTCAGTTAAGTAGTAGTCATTTATGAGTTTCATACTCTATACCTTTCTTCATATATATATCAAAATATGCATTTCATAGATCTTATTTGGTAAAGTAATTCATAGTAGAGAGGTAGCTGAAAGTTTCTCGAATGAGTAGAACAGAGTAATAATTCTTGGTACCCTTCCAGTATTTAGGTTCCAGAAATCATTATATATACAAAGAGATCGATTATGTTTTTTGATGAATAGTATAGACAATGAGACCAGTGAGGTTGTGGGTTTGATAACCCAAACTCTAGTTCTTGGTTAAGCCAATCTTGTAACATCACCAACACCTCCTCAGACATACTATAAAGATGTCCTAATAGTATAGTAAAGCTTTCAATGAGTGACATTTTATGATTTTACTTCTGGTGAGATGGTAGCTGTAATGAGCCTAGTTCTAGAAACAATGTTAGAAATTTGTAGTACTATTCAGAACATATTGTCTTCACCTCTAGCTCTATAAGAGCTTTGTATCCTAAAGCTATATAAATAGGATTGAGGCAGTGGTAGATCTTGGGTAGATCTTAAGTTGTACTATGTATGATAAGAGGATCAGAAGTACATAGGGTTAGACAGTTATCAGAATCTATAATGTGAGTAACCTATAGAAAGATGGATCTCAAGTTCATAACCATATTGAAGCAACTTAAGTATCAACGAATAATCAACAGTAGCATAATAAAGAATCAAAATAGTAAATATTAATATCATTAAGCTGCACCTTTACTCAGTAAGTTTCTCATGAGGTAGTTAATTACCAAAATAGAGGAGCACTCACATATACTTAAGTAGATATCATTTACTACCAGTTGCTTCCCATCACTACTATAACTATACATGAGTATACTCACCTCCATGAGATTACCAATATACTAGTTGGGTAATATCCTTCATGGGTATTGGACCACTCTAGCTAAACATCCTTGTAATATAAAGTAGTTTAGGTACTGCATCTCAAATGCAACCACTAGAGGAACACTCTTCATATAGTTGACATTTTAGAGGTAAACTAATATGCAAGCAAGAAGGTATACCAATACAAATTCTCAGTTTCATATACATTTCATCTATATCAACCTTTAGTAGATATTATACTTAGGATCAAGCTGAATCTTCTATTTTCTTCTATTATGGTCACTCTCTTGATAGGTAAGTCTACTCAGTTCCTCCAGTGAGATACTTTGATGGTTAACATGATGGGTATTACCTACAGATAACATCCTAAAACTACCTCTACAGTAACTAGAATCATGCCTTTAGAGTTCTCTAATAACCCTCAGTATTCTTACATTGATGAGGTACTAGGTATGTTCATTGGTATTTACCTACTCAGAGATACTTCAATATCTTCTAGGCAACCAAGAGACTGCCTGTGAGGCTTTAGACTACCACTTCAGTATTAACTTGATAGCTCCTTCAGCCTTAGTCTAATTTACAGATATCTGGTATCAGGAAATAGCCCTTCACAAGTTGAACATCCTATGACTTCTCATATATCTTAAGGACAGTAGCCAGTTGGCCAGATAGTGATAACATATATAGTGTTGTACAGGTATTATCAATTGATTATATTGACTAGCAAGAGAGCAACTTGATAGCCTTTAACCCATGATACACAGTTCCAATAAGGGAGCTCCAGAGGGTTATTTATAACTTTCTTATAGCCTCCTATGAGGTCTCTGAAGACCTTCAAGTTATTGTACAACCCTCCAATACCACAAGGGTGTCTAGAGATAAGCCATAGTATATAGCACTATTGCATGATACTGATTAGTAGTTCTGTACCTTAAAGACATGTATTACTTTCTAAGGTAGCGTAACTTGGACCCTAAATCATGGAAACTTGACCTCAACTATCTGTAAAACCATTTCCAAGGTTATATAAGCCTTTTTAAACTTGTTTACTGTTCACATATCTATGTACTTAGGGTGAGAATAAGTGTTGATACATCTCTAAGTAATTTGAGTAGCATGAAGTATGGTTGCCTCATACAGTGCAGGTGACTGGAGTAACATTAATGTCAACTGAAGATAACTTATATTGAATAGTAAATAGATACCAGTAACCCTCAACCATGGACACCATATATCAGCAAGTTACATTTCTATACAATATCATTAAGTGCATTATGGTTCAAGTTAAGAAGTTACAACTAAAAATTAGGAAGTCTTATGAAATCAGAGTTAAGTTAGTAACTAATAATTTAATAATTGCAGCCTGATATGAAGTTCAGGTTGGGTAATGAGGTGTAATTGTAGTACTAGAAAAAGTGGACCATACATAGTCTAAAATGCAGGCTATAGCCAAGATTCCTAAATGAATAGCTGAAATGATAATCTGATGTTCATACAAATCAACTCCCCAAGAGTAAGAAAATGACAATATAATTCAAAATACTGTATTGCAGTCCAAAAAGCATTTTGGATGTCCCATGAAGTTGGATAATATGCAATATCAAACAGTCATTGAATATGCTACACAAAATCACACATAATATTACAAATCCTTTTCTCAACTTATAAAGGAATTAACCTTCTTAATCTACTCAACCCAGGTTGCTAAAATATTAAAAAAGGTAAGCTACTCTCTCTACATCCCATGTACCAAGCCAGCTATTTCCCTTCTAAACCTCCAGGTACAAAGTCACTTTTGTGAGAAATAGAAGAATAAACTTGTTACAGGGTATTGGGATGGGTAGATATTCACAGATAAGATGTATTTTCTTATTGGGATATACTAGAGACTACAGCAGGTCATCAGAAAGGTTAATAAAGAATATTATGCACATTGTATTGATTTAGAAAGGCTTTGTAATGTGTGCTTGATATTTTGGGGCACTATTACTTATCATCAGCTTGTAAAGATTCATCAGTTTTTATCTGGGATAAGGAAATAGAGCAGGAAAAGGAAGGAGTTGAAATTTTAGCAGAAGAAAGTAGTATTGCAGAGGCTACTAGTGAAAAGCTTTATCCTACTTGTTATGTAGAGGAAATGGTAAGGAGAAAAGCTTTACTAAATGAGAGTTGTCCTCAAAGGAAACCAACAAATCCTTATAAAGTCATTAAAAAATCAAGAGGGAAGAGGAGAAAAGGAGGAATTGATTTGTTTAGATATTGACAGAGTATATGTAAGTCTCTCTTGTATCCTTTCTATGATAAGATGGTAACATCAGCAGAGTATGGAGGAAGGGAAAAGGTTTAGCTGATGGACGATGGTATAGGCCCCCATCATTCCAAGCACTTAAATAACTACCATCATGAACATGGAATTAATAAAGCTAATTGGCTAACTTTTATGTTCTCTTACTACTACTAGCTTTCCTCCACTAATATAATCTTTATTAACTTCAGTAGATTTAAATCCTATTGAACAAGTCTGAGATTATATATATTCAAAGATTTCACAATAAGTATAGTTTCCTACCACTAAAGCTACTACCATTCAGGTCTAGTAGGAGGAATGGAATAGAATTCTAGTAGAAATGGATAATTTCATCACAGACCTGGAACATCAACTGAAAATCATCACCTCTCAGGGAGCAGGAAATTTATATCAAGATTAATATTTTGTGTAATAGTTAGATCACAGATTTAATCTTCATCTAGTTAATAAGAGACTATTTATCCACCATTCTAGAAGCAACCATTCAACTACCATGAACAGTTCCTCAAGATCTTGTTATCTCCTATAAAAGCTCTTTGATTAAGCTGACTATTTGACTGACCATTTGTTAACTCATGAAATGTGGTTCTTAGTATGCAGAAGGTATCAAAGAATATGCTAAGAGTAGTTATGTAGCTGTTTAATGGTATGAGTTTGTGGGCTTTGGAGTAGAGGCATGATAAAGAATACTAAATAGCAGAAGAAATAGGCTTCAAAACAGAAGGTCACTTTCACCTTTGACTCTTTGTTGACTGTTTGCATCCTGTTTTGATGAATAGAAGCTTGTTAGCAAAATATAAAATCTACTTCAAGAGCTCTTCTATTCAAGGAAAAGGTTCTACCTTAGCAATTCCTAGCTCAAATGGTCTATTCAGTCATTAATAGAATAAAGCTTTAGGGTTTTAAGTTTTAAGTTTCCCTCAAGTTCACTGCAGCTAATATATCTTTGGTTGAGGTCAATGTTACTCTGATGGTGAGTCCTATATGCAATAACAATACACCACTGCACTCATGTTAATTAGTTGTTTATTAACACTTATTCTCACTCTAAGTAATACTATAATCAGGTAGTATTTAGGTTGGTTCATTGTAGTGAATCTCAAGTATCCTTACCTATTGACCTCTTAGTTCCTGGTTTGAGTGTAAAGATGGTCTAATTTAAGACCCTCTTGGCAGAGATATTATAGAGTTGAAGGTGATTATATTTAAGAATAGCTAAATAGCTTGATTATGATATCACAGTTAAAGAATCCTAAGAATGGTAGGGTGGTGGCTAAGTTTGGTAATGAACATGAAGAGAGCTTCTGTATATTCCTGAATGTGTAAAGTAACTTTTACAGGATGAGTAATCATACTTGAGGTAATTGGATGACTACTACTTACTTTGACAATTTGTAGTTTTTACATTAGGAAAAGAGGAAAATTGTAATAGTGAGCAGAGGTCTTGTTAATGAAAGTAAATCCTGTCACACTATAGTCAATAAGAGTATGTAATTGAATTCTATTTTCTTTGTCCAACACAGTACATGTAAGAAAAAAGTGCTTTCCATACATTGAATTTTTATCAACTAGAGAATTAGGTAACAGAGGAAATCAATAGGTGATAATAAGCATCAAAAAGGCACCTCTATTATAGAGGTGCTGGAAAGGAAGCAGTGTATGAGTCTAAGAGAAAATATAAAATACATGACTAAGATAAGAAAGATTCAGGCAACAAGAGCAAAGAGGCAAGAACAAGATTTGCACTTATAATAAAGTGACGTGAAGATGTTTTTACAATAGCAACTTTTGTATTTTGTGATAAATATAAGAGGTTGTATGAAGAGAGAAGATAAAACCTCTTCATGCATTTATAAAGGGGAATCAAAACTGTAAACCACACAACAAGACCAACCCGAACATGTATGATAACTATACCAACTATAATAACCTATCACTCAATACTAACCCTTCTGATAACTACCAATCTAATTACTCTGCTTACTTCCTACTTAATTACTACTACTAACCTAAAGGTACTACTAGTACTAGGCTCATAGCTCTACTAATAACTACTAACTAATAAAGAAGTAAAGTTATCAACCTATATTCTTAAGGATACTACTCTTCCAATATTTCTCCACTTATAGTGAGTATGCAATTTTGCAAGACATTTTCAGTCTCAGGAAAGTGCTATTACCAAGTACTTCTAGGACAAATTATTTTCCACTAATTATTTATTGCTATAGTGATCTATGAAGGGATTTTTGCCAGTAAAGGCAGACTCCAACAGTAGAGGATTAATATTGAGTCAAGCTTGATAAACATGTACCAGAGAGAGAGTCATTTTTGTAGTGTAGAAAATGACACATGACTGAAACCTATAGTGTAGAGACAGCGGCCTTCACAAATCAGTGGAGCTTTCTCCATGCAGGTAAAGGTCTAATAAGCTGATGAAAGATCTAACAGGTCTGTATGTATTCTGAATTGAGTTACAACTGGTATAGTACTTAGCATAGGTGGTATAGAGGTTATTGGTGCTCAAATAGTAGACAGTATTACTTTGAGTACAAAGTAAGAAGTAGAGTTTGGTTGAGAACTTAAATTTTGACTACTTTGAGAAGGTTGATTAACCTATTACACTATATGTGGTCAAAGTTCATTGTTCAAGTAGAGAAGCAGTACTATATAGTCATGAAGGGAAGTTAAAGAATCAATAGTAACAACCTGATCCTTCAACTTATTCCTCAAATACTGTGTAAATTGACTTCATTTAGCTCTATCATTCTAATCAATAATAGATATATACATTTAAAACTCACTATTATAGTAGGATATAAAGTCTAAGTTTTTTTGCTTAAGGCCTTCAAGTTTTTGTTCTGCATTGGCAACCCTGTCTAGATCTTTAAAGATATTTTTGAACAAAAGGATAAAAGCCTCTAAGTCAGTAAGTTCAGTTCAGGAGTCCTTGATAAGTAGAAGAATGTAATTAAAGGTAATACTATTAAATGTACCAGAAGCATAGCAGAGTTATTACTGGGTATCTAGAAATTTATGACTATCCTCTATACCCTTCAAGAGAGATATGTAATAATGGAATAGAGTTTGTCTCTTGTAGTATTGAAACTTTCAAGGTTAAGAATAGATTTAATATGAGTATAAGGTATTATTGTAGCTATGTAACAAAATATATTGCAGTTTACTTTCTCTCTTACCAAGTGTTACAAACTTAGTATATAATAAAGGTTTTCACATGACTCATAGTTACTGTAATGGGGGCGCCCTAAGGGAAGATGGATCCCAAGTTCGCGACTGCATTGAAAGTAACTCAGAGATCAAAAGTGATAATCAACAGTAGAGTAAAGAAGAATCAAAATAGAAAAACTTAATATCATTAAGATGCAGCTTCACTCAGTAAGTCTCTCGAGAGGTAGTTGATTGCCAGAGTAGAGTGACTTGCATATAGTTTAAGTAGAATATCATATACTGCCAGTTCCCACCCATCACTACTCTAACTTAATCATGAGCACATCCATCTCCTCTGGACTGACCAACATACACCACTAAGAACCTTATTCCATTGTGGATGTTGGCCCTCTCTGGCTAAATCTCCTTCCGACATTGGACGTTTCCAGTGCTGCATCTCTAATGCAACCACAGGAGAAAAACTCCTCATATCGTTGACATGCGTTTGGCAAACTATCATGCAACTGAAGAGATATACCACTTACAAACTCTCATACCCATATGCATTTCATCTATGCAAGCCTTTAGTAGACATAGCTCTCATGATCGAGCTGAACCTTCTACTTCATTCTAGTCAGGTCTTCGCCTGATAGGAAAGTCTACTTGACTCCCCTGATAGGATACCTTGGTGATTGGTCTGGTGGGTGCTACCCACAGTCAACTCCCCGATGGTACCCCTACCAGGATAAGAATCAGGCTTTTAGAGTTCTCAAACAACCCCAATAGTCTTACAACAATTGGGCACGAGTTGTGTCTATATGCGATTCACCTGACCTGAGATGCTTCAACTTCTTCCAGGGCACACCAGGACTACCTGGGAGGCACTGGACTACCCTTCCAGTATTACCTGAGTAACTCCTTCAGTTCTTGTCCGTTTTACACCTATTTGGTATCAGAAGATAGCCCCGCTTCTGGAGCACACCCTATACCCTCTCATATATCCTATGGACAGCATCCGGTCGGTCGGACGGTGACAACCTATATAGTGTTGCAAGAGTGCCTTCACTCAATTCCTTTTGTAAGGAATAGCAACTCAACAACCATAAGCCCATGATATGCAGTCCTTACACTGGGGCCGCAGGGGCATGTTGGAAATACCTCTATAAAATCCTGGGGCATTCGGAGCCCTGTAGCTCCTTCTATAGTGCCCCAAAATCTATCATGTTTATTGACTTTGGATTTTACCGTAATGCCCAATCCTTATAGGATCGCCCCCTGCCCCAACTAAGTACCTCTATATGCTAGGTAGGGTAACTTGGGTGCCATGTCAGGGTAACTCAGACCTTATGGCAGGGTAACTCGGACCTCATGTCAGGGTAACCCAAGCCTCATATCAGGGTAACTCAAGCCTCATTACACGAGAGTTTCCCGAGCCCACCATTTGTACTACTATCTTATAGCATACGTAGTTGCCCACTATAGTGAACCAAATTACCCTTACCCATTGACCTCAAGGTCTCCAGTATGGGTGTAAGAATAGTTCACTGTAAGACACCCTCTGGTGGGTCATTACACTTACAAGGTTATAGGTTTGTAAGGTCTTTCATGCATATGACTTATTAGTGGTCATGTGAGTTTCATGTATAACTCATATTGGTAAGTCATAGCAGTTATATAGGTTAATTGTATAATGACTCATTTGAGTTATATGATGTTTAGGATTTTTCTCACAAATGTCTTGTTCAGAGTTAATGTGAGTTTCACACATGACTGAATTTAAGTTCATGCAATTATATGTTACATGAGTATATGACTCGGAGTCAAAGTTGTGACTCATAATAGGTAGTGATTTATAAGTAGGTTATGTGAAGGACTATATAAGGAGGAGGATATAACAATGTAGTTAGTTCTTCATGCAATCGTCTAAGTAATGAGGGTACTTATACTATTATCATTTCACCTCTCTACTACAAATAACTTTATAGTTATATACAAACGATAATAGGTAAAGACAAGGAAGTTCTATTGAGTGTTGCAAGACTGAAAACATGATGATATTCAAACCAGATAGTAATGTATACTCAAGGCAGTATAAGAATTCATGAGAACCAAATTGATTTCATTGATTATTACAAATGATATTTAGTTTGAAATACAATAAGCAAAATCGATTCAGTTCTAATTGGTATAGAACATTACACCAAGTTAGCTTCCAAAGATATTGTGTATTGTGCATAAGCCTCAGCCTCAGTTTACCAATAATCTCCCTTGCATATTATATTATTGTAAGAGTTTGTAAACTCCTGATATTCTGAATAATTGTGACAAGCTGTTCAAGCTTCAAGATAGTAGGGTATGAGATTTGGAGAAGAGATAGAATAGTTTTGACCAAAGTATAAGAATTTCAGATCAACTACAGTATGGTGTTAATATCAGATTGATTAGGATTTTAGTCTACAAAGATTTGTAGTTTCTATTATTTTATGGGTAGGGTTAAGTATGCACAGTAAATGAACGTGGACTTAGTGCAATGATCTGATGAAGAATGAGGTAAGGTAAAAATACTAGTCACTAATGAGCAAAACTAAAAACACTAACTAATTCAGAAAAGACAGGAATAATTATATCAAAATAAAACCAATCCAAACCCTATTTTTTACTTGCCACAAATATCTATCTTTTGCCATTCCAAAACATAGTAAAGAAAAATAACTTAGAGAACTTTCTCTCAAATCTATCAAGACAAAAGAAAAACAAAGCAAATCTCATGTAAGCTTTCCATTGATACTATATTCCAGTCCCAGAATATGTTCCCATTTCCATCTAGCATCAAATACTTCTATTGCCATCAAACATCAATACTCCTGTATCCTTTTACTATCAAACACACTCATTGCCATCCTGCATTAATACTTCTATATCTTTTTAGCATCAACAGGTTCTAGATCATGTTATTGACAAGGTTGTATGTAATTGGTGTAATAGAAGTAGTCATCAGAATGAGGAAAAGGAAGAAATTGAGTTGAGCGAAATTGGTATAAGTTAGGTTGAATAGCAGAACCCAACCTAGTATTAGGGAGTAACTCCAGTAAAGGGAGAAGGCAAGAACTAGAGATTGAAGATAAGAGAGGAGTCCAATATATATAACTAAGGCAATAAAGATCTAAGATGCAAAAGTAACAGAAAGATTGATGGTTAAGATATTCACAACTTTAATATTTGATGTAAAATATAAGAGGTTATGTGAAGAGGAAAGAGGACCACTCTTTATGTTTTTGAAGAGAAATAAAATGCACACAAATAAAAGAACACAAACTGCCACTCTATCTTAAGATCTTGGTTTAGCTCTTATAGTAAACAATCAATCTACTATTATCTACCATTCTCATTGACTACCAAGTTGCAATAAATTCTACAAATATTTTCTTTTTGATTTCCCATGACACTTTCTATAATTGTTTCTCCATCAGAAGGTAGTTTTTGCTGGTACTCATGAGCCTTTTGTCTATTCTCTGTATTCCCTGTTACCTGATCATATAAAACAGAATATGCAATACCAAATTCCATAGCAAGGTCCCAAAAACTGGGTAATATGTCTCTTGTCTCTTAAGCATCAAGAGCATGTTAAAACTAATCCTCCTTGTCTCCGCTAACCTTTGATTTTCTGATAGCTTGACCTCTCCCCATTGCTGACTATTATTGTAGTTTACATATTTAATTTCTGTCAACTTGTTCCTGAGATATACTTTTCTGTTGACATTCTGTCCTCCCCTTGGCATAGGAAAGCAATGTCATACTTCTGTGTTTTGTCCAACTTCCAGGTATTTTACATTAACCCTCTAACAAAAAAGGTAGTGAGGTTATAAGCTTATGGCTTAATGTCTTTTGGTGTACATTGAGTTTGTTTTGTTTGGTGCTAGTTAGATTTTTATCGTTTGATATTGGACTGTTTTGAGATAGTTTACGGGAATGGATTCACAGTTTTTCCTAGGTGTGTCAACTGTCCCCTTCTCTCTTATAGTAGAACACTCTTGAGAGATAAGGAAAAGGAGCACGAAAAACAACAAGTCAACGGTCCCGGAAAGACTAGGGGTGTAATCAACGACTATGCTTTTCAGAAGAGAGCTTCTTCCTTGCTTTTTCTTTCTTCATGTGTCCTGGAGGTGCCGATTGTTTATTTACACTTGTTTCTTACTACCGAATAAAGCTGGTTGCTGATTGCTGTTTGGTTTATTGATCCCATTTCGTCAATTCAAACAATTGGGCATTCTTTGATTAGTATGAACTCGGCATTCCCAAGATAACTACGCTCGACTTTTCCTCTGGGATTTTTTTTCGCTGGTGTATGGCGAGGGACCTCTGTACCCGGAACACTAAGCGAGGAATTCGAAGGTGGAACTCAAAACCTAAAGGCCTGTCAACACCACCATATATGAAAAAAGTGGGTCTATTAAGAGATAGGACAGCATGCTGGCTTCAATCTAATAGAGAGAAAATTAAAATATCTTTTGATTTGGTGGAGTTATTAGAGGATAAAGGAGAGCAGATTTTGGGTGGGGTGAAGCAAATGTCTGGGGCATATTTTGAGTGAAAATTGAAAAACGAGTGATGATATGTGACTGCTAGAAATAGTGATGTTTATAAGACATAACAAAGTGTGAAGAAGTTTAGACCACTATTCTACTAGAAGCTTCAGGATGAAGAGTTATTTTTTATCCCAAGTTTCATTGTAAGCTGAATTTTATTGAGGGTTTCTGGTACTCTGCTAAGTACTTTGCAAGGGAAAATTGTCAATACTCGCTTGAGGGGCTCCAAGAAACCGTTCCCATGCCCTTGACTCAGTATCAACAGCTACCATCCACTTGTAATTCCTTACCTGTACGCATATTCTTGATACATACAGGCCCGGACTCCACTATGGCACGGCAGAGTTTCGTGAATGGGTTTACAAAAGTCATCACCCTGTTGAAGACAAAACGAAATGGTAGTGTGACACCACCAGGTTTTAGGTATACTTCCGCCTTAGTCATCATTTCCACCAATGTCCGAGCACCCCGACTACAAAAGTCCCTCACCATATTGGGGTATTGGATGAGTCAGGATTTGTGATCAGAGTCAGTTGAACAACTGTCTCCACCACGCTCTCGACAAAGGTATTGTTCTCACCGGAGCCATCTGATGTGTGGACAATTGAAAGGGAAACATTGGGGTAGCGGCGATAACAGCCACCATGGTAGCAGCGTATGAACAAGCATGGTATCGCCGTTTGGATACCGGTGAGAGTAAAACATTGCATTGTTTTCCGAGAGTGATTTTGCGGATCTTCATCAATTGTTTGGAATTAACTTGACAGCACTGGTTTATATGATAAGTTACAGTATAGTATTTCTATTTGACTTTTTGGTGATGACATTTATGAGCAACAAGACGCTTCGCCAGTTGTGGTGGTAGATTTATCAGGGCAGGGAGTGTCCACTGACATCGCTCAATTTGTGTCTTGCAAACTTCTAAAGATTTATTTCTGTGACCCCGCCCGATACCAACACTATGGCTACAAGCGTGATATCGGTTCCACAAACATCGGATGTAGCAATTGGCCCAGTGATTGAACAGCAAGGCTGCGCACATTTCATGATCCCCGCTTTTTCTTCAGCTGCTGAGTGAAATTAGCATTTACAAACACCATAAACTCAACAGCTTACCGGTATTCCACACCACATTCCAGGCAAGATAGAAGCGAAGATGTCTCGTTTTTTTGCTTTCCTTCCAAACTTTGGGAATAATGTCAATTCTTCAAATAATACTACCTCTCTCAACAATACCGACTCTTTCAATAACAATACTATCTACGGGAATAACAATACAAACTGCAGAAATACTACAAATACTACTAATACCACCAACAATGTGGCCAATCACTTTACCACTCCGGATGATCGAGCAGAAATTCTAGCCTGGTTGTCTCCTCTTGAGCCCCGTATACGGCATCAGAACATCGAAGCCAAGCGAGTCGCGAACGTGGGGAGCTGGCTTCTTTTGACCGAGCAGTTTCAAAGCTGGTGCGACGATGCCAGCCAAGATGAATCACAGAAAGCGACGATATTTTGCTACGGTAGCCCGGGAGCTGGAAAGACATACATCAGGTAAGTGATTTTGTCCTTGAAAGAACTTGAATAAAATGAAATAAAATGAAGCCTATTTCTAACAAGTAACCATGGTATCATAGCTCTCTTGTAGTGGATACTCTTTGCGACCGAGCGAGGGGACAGAATATCGCCGTCACATGCTTCTACTTCGATTTCGCGGCGGAAAAAGAGCAGACACCATCGAGTATGCTTGGTGCGCTGCTGAGACAGGTGGTGAGCGGGTTGGACAAGATTCCCGCAGAAGTCATGCAGGCGTTTGGAGAGCAGAAGAAGGTCATTGGAGGTCGGAAGCTACGACTGGATCAAATTGTGAAGATGTTGGAGACTGTCACCTCCTTACAACGGACCTATATCTGCATCGACGCGGTAGACGAATGCGCTGCGAAACATCGAGGCGAAATCCTGAGTTCACTGCACAAAGTTATCAAAAGGTCACCAAAAACACGGCTGTTCTTGACCGGCAGGCCGCATGTCCGTAGTGAAGTAGAAACTTGTCTCCCTGGAGGAACAGCGGTTGTACGGATAAGTCCCCGGAAGGAGGATATTGTTCATTACATCCGCACGAGATTGGAGAAGGACGGAAGTGCGGAAGAAATGAACCTAGATTTGAAAGAGGAAATCGTGAAGAAGATTCCCGAAACTGTTTCTGAGATGTAAGTAGGACTAACAATTGAGAGCTCTTGCCTGAAGATATTTACTAAATGATGGAAACCAAGATTTCTACTAGTTTCTCTAAATCTCGAAGCAATCCTCCAGGAAACAAGCATTCACCAGCGTCGAGAAAGGCTTCGTTTAATGACCGATTACTCGAGCCTGGAGGATACCTACGGTGCCACGATAAACCGAATAAAAGCTCAGGGTGCTAAGAAGGAGAAACTCGGAATGGCCGCGTTAATGTGGATATGTTATTCGGAACGCCCGTTGGAGGTGGATGAATTGAGACACGCCCTTGCGATCGAACTAGGATCGAGCAACTTCAATTCAGACAATGCTCCCTCCATAAAGACGGTGCTAAGCTGCTGCCAAGGACTTATCGCTGTGGATAAGGAAGGCTCGACTGTCCGTCTTATCCACTACACCCTCCAGGAGTATCTGTCCACACATCCCGACCTTTTCCAGAGAGCTCACGCGGTAATGGCGGAGACCTGCTTATCATATCTAAATTCCCAGCAGGTCATGAACCTTTCTGCTATCCATCCACATGACATTCGAACCACTCCTTTCCTCCAATATTCCTCCCTATTCTGGGGAACACACATGAAGAGAGAACCCTCGGATCCTGCTAAAACTCTCGCGTTGAGGCTTTTCGGGCAATATGAGAATCACATATCCGTCAAACTTCTTTTAGAGTCTCAACTTCACTTGTGGCTGTTGAAGAACCTTGATGACTTTTCCGGGTACACGGGACTACACTATGCATCTCTTTTCGGACTTGGGGAGGTTGTGATAGCGTTGATAGAGATGGAAGGTTGTGATATAAACCAAACAGATTGTGTGGATAGTACACCGCTCTTATGGGCTGCCCGGAGTGGGCACGAGGGAGCGGTGCGGATACTCTTGGGTCGGAACGATGTTAATCCTGACCATCCTGACATATTTGGCCAAACCCCATTGTCGTACGCTGCCGGGAATGGGCATGAGGCAGTGGTGCACATACTCCTGAGTCGGGGTGATGTTAATCCCGATAATCCTGACAAATGTGGCCGAACCCCATTGGCGTATGCTGTCCTCAATGGCCGTGAGGGAGTGGTGGAGATACTCCTGGGTCGGGGGGATGTTAATCCCGACCATCCTGACGAATATAGTGGAACCCCATTGTCGTATGCTGCCGGGAATGGGCACGAGAGAGTGGTGCAGATACTCCTGGGTCGTGAGGACGTTAATCCCAATAATGCTGGCGAAGATGGCCGAACCCCATTGTCGTATGCTGCCCTCAATGGGCGTGAGGGAGTGGTGGAGATACTCCTGAGTCGGGAGGATGTTAATCCCGACCATCCTGACAAATTTGGCCGAACCCCATTGTCGTTTGCTACCGCGAATGGGCGCGAGGGAGTGGTAGCGATACTCCTGGGTAGGAGCGATATTAATCCCGATAATCGTGACAAATGTGGCCGAACCCCATTGTCGCATGCTGCCCGGGATGGGCACGAGGGAGTGGTGCAGATGCTCCTGCGTCGGAGCGATGTTAACCCCAATAATGCTGACGAAGATGGCCGAACCCCATTGTCGTATGCTGCCCTGAATGGGCATGGGGGAGTGGTGCAGATACTCCTGGCTCGCGGGGATGTTAGTCCCGACAATCCTGACGAATTGGGCCGAACCCCATTGTCGTATGCTGCTGAGAATGGGCTCGAGGGAGTGGTGCAGATACTCCTGGGTAGGGGCGATGTTAATCCCGACAATCCTGACAAATATGGCCAAACCCCATTGTCGCATGCTGCCGAGACTGGGCACGAGGGAGTGGTGCAGATACTCCTGAGTCGGGGCGATGTTAATCCCGACCGTCCTAACAATTATGGCCGAACCCCGTTGTCGCATGCTTCCGAGGATGGGCATGAGACAGTGGTGCAGATACTCCTGGGTCGTGGGGATGTTAATCCCAATAATGTTGGCGAAGATCGCCGAACCCCATTGTCGTATGCTGCTGAGTCTGGGCACGAGGGAGTGGTGCAGATACTCCTGGGTCGTGAGGATGTTAATCCCAATAATGCTGACGCAGATGGCCGAACCCCATTGTCGTATGCTGTCCTCAATGGCCGTGAGGGAGTGGTGGAGATACTCCTGGGTCGGGGGGATGTTAATCCCGACCATCCTGACGAATATAGCGGAACCCTATTGTCGTATGCTGCCGGGAATGGGCACGAGAGAGTGGTGCAGATACTCCTGGGTCGTGAGGACGTTAATCCCAATAATGCTGGCGAAGATGGCCGAACCCCATTGTCGTATGCTGCCCTCAATGGGCATGAGGGAGTGGTGGAGATACTCCTGAGTCGGGAGGATGTTAATCCCGACCATCCTGACAAATTTGGCCGAACACCATTGTCGTTTGCTACCGCGAATGGGCGCGAGGGAGTGGTAGCGATACTCCTGGGTAGGAGCGATATTAATCCCGATAATCGTGACAAATGTGGCCGAACCCCATTGTCGCATGCTGCCCGGGATGGGCACGAGGGAGTGGTGCAGATGCTCCTGCATCGGAGCGATGTTAACCCCAATAATGCTGACGAAGATGGCCGAACCCCATTGTCGTATGCTGCCCTGAATGGGCATGCGGGAGTGGTGCAGATACTCCTGGCTCGCGGGGATGTTAGTCCCGACAATCCAGACGAATTGGGCCGAACCCCATTGTCGTATGCTGCTGAGAATGGGCTCGAGGGAGTGGTGCAGATACTCCTGGGTAGGGGCGATGTTAATCCCGACAATCCTGACAAATATGGCCAGACCCCATTGTCGAATGCCGCTCAACGTGGGCATGAGGGAGTGGTGCAGATAATCCTGGGTGGGAGCGATGTTAATCCCGACCATCCTGACGTAGATGGCCGAACCCCATTGTCGCATGCTGCCGAGAATGGGCATGAGAGAGTGGCGCAGATACTCTTGGGTCGTGGGGATGTTAATCCTAATAATCTTTGCGAAGATCGCCGAACCCCATTGTCGTATGCTGCCGAGAATGGGCTCGAGGGGGTTGTGCAGATACTCCTGGCTCGTGGGGATGTTAATCCTGAACAACCGGATTTTCATGGCCGAACACCGCTCTGGTATGCTACCCACAAACGACATATGCGAGTCGTAGAGTTGATTCAAGCCTGGAGATCCTCACACCCAGCTCTTCCTCCGACCTCGTCACCCGGAGTATAAACCTTCCCGCTTTCTTCGATTCCGTCCATGTGCCTGGAGATTGGAGACCCCCTTTGTTTTTCCTTTTGTATTTTACTTTTTTTCTTCCGGCGTTTTGTGGACTTTTGGGGTGTCCCTTTTGTCTATATTTCTTTTGCCATAGTAGAACTAGGTAGAAAAGTCATGATTTGGACGGTGCATTTTTCTTTCCGGCAATAACTTAGATCTAAACTTTTCCCATCGTGTGACATATCTTTCTCTATTTTCCTGTGGTTGATCCCCGTCTTTACATAAGGTACATTTGCAGATAATATTATCACAAAGATATGGAATGCGCGGATGTATCCATGGCCTATTAGTCTCAAGTTCGTTTTGTTAAATGTACTGGATGTACGGCGAGTACATTAGCGTCCCTATTCACAATGCATTAGCCCATACAATGGTAATACACATACCACAGTTTGATACGTGGACATAGATGATGGAACAAAGTTGTTACAGATGTGGGTTGGATATACTAGATTCGTATTAGTTGTTAGTTGCTAGTGAAGAACATGAGACGTTGGTGGATTTCATACCATTAGTTAGTTTCTCTTATGTTTCTTCTCTGTTTCCATCCGTTTCACTTTTCCCCGACAGTCTCTATAAAGATCCTGTACTTTCCTTTACTTATTCGTTATCCTTGGAATTCCTGCCCATCGTTGTCATATCCTTTGATCATATACATTCTTTTGTCATTCTCTCGATTGCGTTCCTTATAGACTAAATCGCTACTCTATTTACCTGGTCATCCGCCGCTGCTACCCATTGAAGTGAGTATATCGGCGATCAACGATAATCGACCCTTAAATACTTCAAACGTTTGGTATTTGGTAGTTTTCTCGAGTATCTATTTGTGATACGCCATCCGAGCTCAAAAGTGGCAGCACTATTAACTTGGCAGGTATTGGGAATCATATGATTAAGTGAGCGTTGGGCTTCTGCTTGTTGAATAGAAGTCGTGCGGTTCTAGTTCAGGAGCGCTGAATAACGCGGTGCTGAGGAGTAGCTGTGTATTGGGTGTCAAAAAAATGCGAACACCCTACATCGCAACTTTTAAACGGCAAAGACTTTAGACCGACGAATGATAGCCTGTGATACAACGAAAACAGCGATTAGTCACTTGGCTGGTGAAAACTCTGATCGCTGGGTAAAGTGAGGAAGTTCTCTCTCTCATTCAACAACACTCTCGCTCGCATGCACAACTCTCAAACACACACTAACTAACTAACACAACGGTAAAGACAGGAGTATATATAAATTATGATAAGGAAATCCTCCCATCATACCGCAAACATCTAGTCACCCACTCTCACACACCCTCTTCCGATAAGTCCCCCTTTCCTCCGCAAAACTCCCATGCTAACAAACAAAGGAAAAACAAGCTTCACAAAGACTCCCATAGCTCCGGGCAGTCATATTGACTCCTGCGCCTGTACCATTTCTGCGCCCGTACCATTTCCACGCCCGTACCGTTCCCGTGCCCGTACTGTTCCCATGCCCGTACCGTTCCTGCACCTGAACAGCTCCTGCAGTCCCCTCCTGTGGTGCAGCGAGCAAACAGTGGAATGGCGAACAAATAGAATGGCAAACAAGGCAAACAACCAGGTAGATAAATGGACAATGACTGTGAGCATGCCGAGCAGCATCCACGGTTTCCAACAGCAACTAAGGTACAGTACTTCAACTGAACTTGGTCAATGTGTATCTGGCCATCACAACAAGAGCCCTCCACGACAAATTTCCCACCCACAAAAGCAGTGCGTTTCCACTTAGGTAGTAGGGCTGTTTAGCTGGCTTAGGTGATACTAACAAGTCAGTAAATAAAATCAGTAAACAGACTAACTTATTGTATCTTAATTTCATTCTACTCTTCGTTTCTATTGTCATGGAGACCGTAATTACTTTTACAGAGTTCAGTTGAGGTACCTTGGTTGCGATGCAGGTGGCAGACTCTGGTTGGGCTTGCTCCAAGGAAAACACATAGACACTTGAACAACGCGCTTGCCGCGTCTCCTGCTCTGCCGGTACCCTACCCCTGCTTATCATCTGGGCTCACTGGAATTTCGAGAAGGAATATAATGCCTAATCAGTCAAATCATCGGTAGTTTTTGTATGATACACCACCACATGTTCTACTTGTATACTTCCTGTTATCTCATTCATGGGGAAAGAGACATGTTATTACAAGTACAATAACCTTATTCTACCGTGAATTGGCAAGTGTTATCAAGCAAAGCCTCATTGTCCTCATGGTAAAGTTGTCTGATCACCAAGGCAATATACTTCATTGGCTTTACAGTATGCAAGTCCTGTAGCAACACTAATACCCGGCTGGAACACCCACGTGCATACGCTCGGGTTCGAAAAATTTGATGGAAATGGGTCATTTTGATAACAACCGTGCCAAGGTTCCTGCCAATTATGTAACAGCGAGCAGTGCGAAAATCTTGCAGCACGCCTACGGCGTGCCTAACACCGTGCCTAACAGCTGAACGTAACTTTGCAGCTCAACGTAACATTTAATCGTGCCAAGGTTGTGGCTGGCAGCCACAACCCGTGGATGTTCGCAAGCTTAGATCTGGGGCACTCTAAAGAGTGCCGGAAAGCTCAATATTACAGGACAACTCAACATCACTTTGTGGGTTACCATAGCAACATGGTAACTAAGCATAACTTGAGGCTCAAGAGGACATTAATAATTCACCAAATACTGGTGCAGTCAAATTGAAGCCTGATAGTTTGTAAATGAATTGTTTTCTGCTAGGTATCAGAGGTATGTAGCTTCAACTTCATTCTATGAATACAAGATTCTACTTGACATCTATTTCATAATCTAGCTTGTTGCTTAATCCAAGGAACTATAAGTCTAGATATCTTCTTTTTACAGGCCTAAATAGCCTTTTGTTCCTTCATGTTTGCCTTTATCTCATTAAGAAAAGGCTTGCACTTTTTTGTTCAGCACATTTCCTTGCATTTTGTACATGTTTCAGCTGCTTTTCTTCCTTTTCAACCTCTGCATCCTTCCTACATTTCACCATCTCATGTTCTTGTTAAGCATAAAGAACACTACCATTTTGCACCTATTTCTGGTCTTGTGCCCTGTACCTTGCACTTCTTACTTACTCTACAGCTTAAGTATATTCTAATTGCTCTATAGCTAAGGTTCCAAATTGAACTTAGACTAAGCCTCCTTGGAGGACAAGTATCAGTCAATGCTGAAAAGTTGGAGAAAGATCAAGTACATCATGTAATAATTCATTACCTTGTCTCTTGAGACCCTAGATAGTAAGAGGTACTGTTAGTATGGCTACTCTTAGAGGTGGGATAGGGTGCATAGGATGGTTTCCTGCCTCTCCTAACTTAGAAATTACAACATCAGAGATATAAGGGATAAGTCTATTAGCTCAGATTGGACAGTTGATTGTTTAAATATATGCTTGCATATGGAAATGATCATGTCCAAGAACTCTATTTTATCAAAGTAACTACAACTAGTTTGTATTGTAGCTTCTACTGCTTCAGGATGAGAATGCTTATGGGGTTGAAATATGATAACATATAGTGGGCTATACAAGATAAGTTAAATGTAGAGAAAGGCAGAAGGCAACAATATTGTGTGCATTATAATAGTTGCCAGCAATAAACTGTTTGGTATAGTGAGAGCCAAAGCCATTGAGTAATAGGAGCAGATAGTTACCCATTTCCCTTCGAGATGAAAATCATTCAAAGTAGATAAGCTACTTTACAGATAATTTATCATTACAGTAGCTACTCTCTAATATACCTATAAGGTAATCATTAGCTATTAAAGTAGGAGTATACCAAGGTTCTTAGTGTATTACACTAGAAATAATAATTATCAGAGGGAGAAAACCTCCATCCTCACTAATTATTTTATAAATAGAAACAGGCTCTCTCTTTGTTGAGCTGCTAATATATGATTGATAGGTTATATATCTAGTTATAATTCACTGGTTCTTTCCAATACCAATATAGAAACCAATCTCATTGAAGTTTTATATATCAGCATTGTGAATACAATACTGCTTACAAACTGCATAGTATTTCTGGAAACAGTTTTCACTATCCTTAGGTTGGTAAGTATTCTTGCAGTCAAGGTCAATCATCTTTCATTTGCATGTAAAGTACTCTAAATGATGACTTAGAAACCACTGTATTGATTTCATGCTAACAATAGGTACAGGTGTTAGACCTGTATGTGCATTTTGTAAAACTGTATTGGTAGCACTGAAAACTATTTGCAATCATAGACTTGTACCCACAGTTTCAAGATAATCAAGATATTAACAGACAGTGAGTTCCTGATTGGCAGAGGGCTTGCAGTTTATTGCAGTATATTCTTGTTTTAATTAGTGGCCTTGCTACTATCCACAGAGTCATCATATAAAAATTTCATATTCATGAGCAGTGGCAGTAATATTGGGGTTCTCTTCTTCACCAGCTATAAGAGAAGCAAGGGCTGCATGAATGTGAGCTTTAATATTGGAATATGACTCAACCTGCTGACTGGAGAGTATAACATTTGGTGCTGGTAGCATGAGAGATGCTGAAGTACTACTAGTAAGTTGTATTTGATGTAGACAATGTAAGCCTTCTAGGCTTATTGAGCCTCAAAGTCATGCTAAGTCACAATATTACTATAATCTCATACAAAGTTATATTAAGTTGTTACCATGTTACTATGACAGACTATGAACTTGAAGTGATGTTGAGCTGTCCAGTAATGTTGAGCTGTCTGGCACTCTTTAGAGTGCCCCAGATGTGAACTTGTGAACATCTATGAGTTGTGGCTACAAGCTATAACCTTGGTACAATTATTAGGTAGATCAAATTCTGAGCCAATAGCTCTGTACTAATTCACTCAATAATGTCTGAAAATTATATAGCTGTTGAAGTGGGATCTATAATACCTATCAAATGCCTTTTGTTTTTTGAATTCAAAAAACAAATACCTGCTATAATATCCAGGAATTTCACTCATAATTATAAGGTAGAATTTGCTTACCCGGATACGTGTCTCAATACTAGGGCTCTCACTCACTTATTTTTCATTAAATAGAATATATTTAGTTACATAGTTGTGTAATATACAAAGTCTACGATGATGTTGAGGCAAAATACAAAAAAATAAGTACAGAATCATATTCATCATTATCAATAACTAGTACCTCAGATAAGATGTCATTTGACAAGCTGTTTCAAGTAAGTAGATAATTGAAATCTAGTTCAGCCTTGCATTTCAGTATTGGATTTGCATAGCCTGTCACTACTGGAACTCTTGCACATGTTCCTATACAATCTAATATTTTTAAATAGAGTTACACAGCTCATTCTAAGAACTTAGAAAAGAGTTCACTCACTATATGATATTGAAATCTCAACTAGTGTCCATTGATTCATATGTATAACCATCCTTCAGGAACCTAAATCTCTTCCTAATATGATGATATTCAATTTTTTTTTTCAAATTCATAAAACCTTTTACCTGCATCTTAGACTCTTGCCTTGAGGTAAGTATAATTTTTAGGTATTATTGAATGAGTTATAGTGGATGAATTGGCTCTGAGTTTGGTCTACCTAATAAATGTTACATTGAGCTGCAAAGTTACATTGAGCTGTAAAGTTACATTGAGCTGTTAGGTATACCATAGGCATGCTGTAAGATTTTGGAGCTGCTTGCTCTTATTTTCCAGCAGTAATAGTGGGAATTTTGATTGTAACCTTCATTTATTATATCTTTGCATTAGCAGTGATGGGTCCAGTATATATGTAATATGGAGATAGAGTGGGGGTTTTGAAAAGTGTATCCATCATATGATGTATCTTCTGTATTTTCTTGATTATTGTGATCTCAGTTTCTCTTAAGTTACTGATGAAACTTGATTCAACTCTAGGATAGTATTATTATTATTATTATTATTATCGTTTTTTTTTATCTCATTATTTTAATTTCATTTAAGGTACAAAATTGCCATAAGACCTCAATGGTCATGGTGTCAAAAAACCTCCACCCTGGATTGGGTCCTGGAAAGCTATAGAAAAACCATGACCTGAAGACTTGGTCGAAAAAACTATCCTAACAAGCAACTCTCCTGTAAACTACAACAAAGTATGAAATCGCACCAACGTCATGTAGTAACTAGAAAAACTAAACTCCTGACAGTGCACCTAACAAGAAAATCCTAAAACTCAAAAACTAAGGAAAAACCAAACTCAACTTATGGTTGTGAGACCTAGCAAAAGTTAGATAATCTTATCTGTAGGCATATAGCCCAAGTAGTAGAGTCAAAAGGGAGCCACGTACCTGGTAGGAGTGTGGCCGAAGTGAGGAGGCCTAGAAACCTGCTTGAGCAGAAGGGGTGGATAGGAGCACTAAGATGCCAGCTGGGTAGATGGCAAAAAGTTACTGACCAATGAATGGATGAGTGGTAGTAAGGTACCAGATAGTATAGTTCCAAAGTCAACTGACTGTATTACTGTATCTCTCATGTAGTCCCTAGTAATAAGAGAGATAGCGTCACTGCTGGAAAGTATCTCACAGGTAGGATAACATTGAGGGAGAGGAAAGGGGGACAGTAGTGTGCCAGCCAATCATCCATGAGGGGGAAGAGAGGAGGGTACAGCTCAGAAGGTGAGAGCTACTATCAGATAATCTGTTCATATCTGACTAGGCAGCCTCCAATGAAAGAGGAGAATCGAGAAATCAACCATGGACTGTTGAAGTGTTTCCTCCAACTGTGAACTGTGTACCCAGCCATCTGTAGAAAGACTGACTGAGTGGTCCCAACTGTAGTGATCACTAAGTGAGGTGAAGCAAAAGCGAGGTAGGGGAGGTAACTGACATTGTGAAGAGAGATGACAGGAGAAAGAGATCAGGTAGTAAACAGCTATTTGGTCTTGAAGGTCTTACCAAAAGAATATTTAAGAGAAATAGAAAGGTTACTAATTATCACTTGACAATAGTTAACTGATATGCACTTACTTAGCTAACCTTACATCACTACCAGGTGATATACTGCTGGGGTGCATAGGAATAGTAGAATGACTAACAGAAATAGAAAGGTTAGTAATTATCATTTGATAATAGTTAGATGGTAGAGACTTACTTGGTCAACCTTGTATCACTTTAGTAGAATGGACTGGTAGGGGGCACAGAGACAGTAGGATGCCTAAGAAAAACAGAAAGGTTAGTAATTATCACTTCATAGTAGTTAGATATAGTGTACATACTTGCCTATCTACACATCACTTATACAGGACAGACCTGCAGGAATAATGGAGACAGGAGGATGGGTGGTGATAGAGGGAAGGAGGAAGGCAGTAGGATGTCTGAAGGAAAAGACAGGTTAGTATTACTCACTATAGATAGTCAATGATCAGATGGAGTATACTTACTTAGCCTTTTTTACTTGCTATTCTTGTGCCTTTGGAGGCAGCAGTCTAACTTGGTCAAATAAAAAGTGAAAAAAAAAAAAGTGATTCTTAGTGGCAAGAAGGGAAATGAGAGTTGGGTTACAAGATAGAAGAAGTGATAGAGAGTTGGAGGAGAATAAGGGAAGGAGCAAAGAATCAAAGGAGTGAAGGAGAGAAAGAGAGCAGGGGAGGAGGAGGGAAGGTAGAAGGAGGGGAGAAGGCAGAGTCTTGTATATGTATATATAGGTAGAACTGCTAGTACATTTCCATGAAGGAGTAAAGGAAAGCAGAAATGAAGGAGAGAAGGAAGGGTCTTCTTATATAGCTTGAACATATAAGAAATAGAAATGCCAGATGTGCATCATGGGTTTCCTGTTTGTTTGTACACCTTATTCGACATACAAAACATACTAAGATATTATTATATGTCTAAGTCAAATTTGTCTGATGAGATAAATAATACTTATTGATTTGTTCATCTCATTGGCAATTGTGATATATAAAGATTCTGGGAGTAGGTCAGGATCACCATATAATATATTTCTAAGACTGTCTACTTATCACAATAAGCTTATAAACATATATTACAGAACAAAATATTTCATATATCCCAATAAAATAAGCTTTTAAGTTGCACATGTGTCATAATGTCAGGTACAATTGATAGAAGTCAAGTTTTATTATGTGTTTAAGGTATAACCATCAACATGCAGCTTGCACTCTATCAGATAGAAAACCTCTACCCCAGACCAAGCTGTGGAAAGCTACAGAAAAATTATGGTCCAAAAACCTGGTTGAAAACACTATCTTGACAAGAAACTCTCCTGTAAACTACAAAGTATATGAAATCCTATTAAAGTTATTCAAAAAACAAATGAAACCAAACTCCCAACAGTGAATCAACCAAAGAAACGTAGTAACCTAAATATAAACTCTAATGAGTCCAAGCACAAATGTAGATGTGCAGGTCACTGGCAGCAGGACTCAAGAAAGACGCGAAACACTATAGTTGATGGGTGGCAGAAGTGAGAAAATCCTAATATAAACCAGAACAAAGGTAGGATAGATGGGTGGTAGTAAGGTACCAGCTAGGTAGGTAGCAGTAGGATGCTAGCCAACTAATCTATAGGTGGTAGTAAGGTGCCAGCTGAGTATAGTCTGAAGCTGACTGACTGGATTACTGCATCTCTCTAGTAGTTACTGGTAATAGCAGGGGTAGTATCACTACTGGAAAGGATCATAGAGGTAGAAAGGTAATGTGAAAGAGGAAAGGTGGGTAGTAGGTTACTAGCTAATAGTCCTTAGGAAGGAGGTTCAAGAGAGGGGAGCACTGAAATTGTGGGAGCTGCTATCAGGTAATGCATTCATGTCTAGCAAGGCAGCCTGTGATAAAGAGACAAACCATAGAGCTACATGCCATTGAAGTTAGTACAATGATACAGAATAATTCATTTATGTAGCAGGTATGAGATTGACAGAGAATGATACAAGCAAGACAACAAAGTATGTATTAGAAGGCTGGCATCAAGGAGATTAAGGATCTCTTGAGAATCTGAGATACAATGTTAGACTGTGGAAATAGCTGCCTTTGAACTTAGCACAATTGTACAAAATAATTGATTTGCATAATAGGCTTAAGATTCATGGACAATGTTACCAGCCAGGTATGGAAGGATGCATTGGAAAGTCAGCATCATGGGGATCAGGGATCCATTAAGAGATTCAAGATCTGATGTCAGACTATGGAGGTACTCATCTTTGAACTTAGCATAATTGTAGGGAATAATATATTTGTATAACAGGTATGAGACTAATGGAGAATGAGGTCAGCCAGGTGCCACTGAATAAGGATGAATTAGAAGTCTGATGTGGAGAGGATTCAGTCTCCATTCAGAAATCAGAGATCTGCTATCAGACTGTAAATATAGCTGCTTTTGAAGTAAGTACAATTGTATGGAATAATTCATTTACATAACAGGCTTGAAATTCATGGAGAATCATGCCAGGCAGGCCTGGAAGGTTGCATTAGAACACTGGCATTGAGAGGATTCAGGATCCATTGAGAGATCCGAGACCCATAGTCAGACCATGGAAATACAGGCCTTTGAACTCAGTACAATTGTAAGAAATAATGCATTTGCATAATAGCCACAAGGTACATAGGGAATGCCACCAGGCAGTTGTGGAAGGATACATTGAATGCAGGCATTGAGGAAATCCATGATCCCTTAAGAGATTAAAGATCTGACATCAGACTATGGAGATACTGACCTTTGAAGTTAACAATAATGTACAGAATAATTCATTTAGATAACAGGTATGAGATTCATTGAGAATGATGCCAGCCTGTAATGAGGGCACCCTAAGGGAAGACGCATCTCAAGTTCACAATGGTACTAAAGTAACTCAAAGATGAAAAGCAATAATCAACAATAGAGTAAAAAGAATCAAAACAGTAAAACTTAATATCATTAAGCTGTGGCTTCACTCAGTAAGTTTCTCAAGAGGTAGTTGATTGCCAGAGTAGAGTGGGAGTTGCATATAGTTTAACTAGAATATCATGTACTGCTAGTTCCCACAAACCACTACTGTAACTAAATCATCAACACACTCATCTCCACCAGGCTGACCAATACACACTACCAAGAACATTATTTCTTTCCAGATGTTGGTCTACTGTTGGTAAATCTCCTTCTGACATAAAGTGTTCTAAGTACTACATGTCTAATGCAACCATAGGAGAAAAACTCTCCATATCATTAACATGCTGGTGGTGAACTATCATGTAACTGAGGAGACATACCATTAACAAACTCTCATATTGATATGCATTTTATCTATGCAAGCTTTTAGTAGATATAGCTCTCACAACTGAGTTTAACCTTCTACTTCATTCTAGTCAGATCTTCACCTGATAGGAAAGTCTACTTGGCTCCCACAGTAGGGTACCTTGGTGATTGGCCTAGTGGGTGCTACCCGCAGTCCACTCCCCGAAGGCACCCCCACTGGAATAACAATCATGCTTCTAGAGTTCTCAAATAACCCAAATAGTTTTACAGCGATTGGGTACAAGTTGTGTCTCTATGCATTCTGCCTACCCAGTGTAATGACCCATAAGAGTGTGTCTTACAGTAAACTATTCTTACACCCATACCAGAGACACTGAGGTCAATAGGTAAGGGTAGTTTGGTTCACTATAGTGGACAACTACACTTGCTACAAGATTGTAGTATTAAGGGTAGGCACAAGAAAAGCTCATGTAACAAGGCCTGGGTTACCATGCCATAAGGTCCAAGTTACCCTGACATGGTACCTAACTTACCCTACCTAGCACATAGAGGTACTTACTTGGGGCAGGGGGCAGTCCTATAAGGATTGGGCACTCCAGTAAAATCCAAAGGTTACAAACCTGGTAGCCTTTGGGGGACTATAGGAGGAGCTAAAGGGCTCCGAATGCCCCAGGATTTTACAGAGGTATTCCTAACACCCCCCTGCGGCCCCAATGTAAGGGCTGCACATCATGGGCTTATAGATGTTGAGTTGCTCCCTTCCTTACAAAAGGAATTGAGTGGAGGCATTCTTGTAACACCATAGAGGTTGTCACCATCCATCCGACCGGATGCTGACCTAGGATATATGAAAGGGCATAGGGTGTGCTCCAGAGGAGGGACTATCTTCTGGTACCAAATATGTGTAAAATGGACAAGGACTGAAGGAGTTACTCAGGTAATACCTGAAGGGTAGTGCAGAGCCTCCTGGGTAGTCCTGGGGTGGCTCAGAAGATGTTGAAGCATCTCCAAGGAGGTGAATCACACATAAGCACAACTCATACCTAATCGCTGTAAGACTATTGGGGTTGTTTGAGAACTCTAAGAGCATGATTCTTATCACAGTAGTGGTACTTTTGGGGAGTTGAATGTGGGTAGCACCCACCAAGCCAATGGAATGGGGGCACCGTAAGGAAGATGGATCCCAAGTTCGCAACTGTACTGAAGTGACTCAAGGATCAAAAAGCGACAATCAACAGTAAAGTAAACAAGAATAAAAAGAGTAAAACTTAATATCGTTAAGCCACAGCTTCACTCAGTAAGTTTTGTCGAGAGGTAGTTGATTGCCACAGTAGAGTGGGACTTGCATATAGTTTATGTAGAATATCATATACTGGCAGTTCCCACCCATCACTACTCTAACTTAATTGTGAGCACACCCACCTCCTCTGGGTTGACCAATACACAACACTAAGAACCTTATTCCATTGTGGATGTTGGCTTGCTCTGGCTAAATCTCCTTCTGACATCAAGTGTTTCAAGCACTGCATCTCAAATGCGACCGCAGGAGAAAAACTCTTCATATCGTTGACATGCTAGTGGCAAACTATCATGCAACTGAGGAGATATACCACTTATGAACTCTCATACCCATATGCATTTCATCTACGCAGGCATTTAGTAGACATAGCTCTTATGATTGAGCTGAACCTTTGATTTCATTCTAGTCAGGTCTTAGCCTGATAGGAAAGTCTACTCAGCTCCCCCAGTGGGGTACCTTGATGATTGGCCTGATGGGTGCTACCCACAGTCAACTCCCAAAAGTACCCTTACCATGATAAGAATCATGCTTTTAGAGTTCTCAAACAACACCAATAGTCTTACAGTGATTGGGCACGAGTTGTGTCTATGTGCAATTCACCTGCCTGGAGATACTTCAACATCTTCCAGGCCACCACGGGACTACCCAGAGGGCTCTGGACTACCCTTCCAGTATTACCAGCGTAGCTCCTTCAGCTCTTGCCCGTTTTACACATGTTTGGTACCTGAAGATAGCCCTTCCTCTGGAGCATACCCTATGCCCTCTCATATATCCTACAGACAGCATCCGGTCGGACTGACGGTGACAACCTATATGGTGTTGCAAGAGTGCCTCCACTCAATTCCTTTTGTAAGGAAGTGGGCAACTCGACAACCGTAAGCCCATGACGTGCAGGCCTTACACTGGGGCCGCTGGGGGGTATTAGAATTGTCTCTGTAAAATCTCAGGGTATTCGGAGCCCTGTAGCTCCTCCTGTAGCCCCCCAAACGCTTCTGGGTTTGTAACCTTTGTATTTTACTGGAGTGCTCAATCCGTATAGGATTGCCCCCTGCCTCAAGTAAGTACCTCTATATGCTAGGTAGGGTAACTTGGGTGCCATGTCAGGGTAACTTGGACCTTATGGCAGGGTAACCTGGACCTCATGTCAGGGTAACTCAGGCCTCATTACATGAGCCTTTCTCGAGCTCACCTTTTATACTACAATCTTATAGCATACATAGTTGTCCACTATAGTGAACCAAACTACCCTTACCTGTTGACCTCAGGGTCTCCAGTATGGGTGTAAGAGTAGTTTACTGTAAGACACCCTCTGGTGGGTCATTACAGCCAATTACCAAGGTACCCCACTGGGGGAGCCCAGTAGACTTTCCTATCAGGCAAAGACCTGATTAGAATGAAGTAGAAGGTTCAGCTCAATTGTGAGAGCTATGTCTGCTAAAAGCTTGCATAGATGAAATGCATATGGGTATGAGAGTTCATAAGTGGTATATCTCCTCAGTGACATGCTAGTTTACCACTGGCATGTCAACGATATGAAGAGTTTTTCTCCTGCAGTCGCATTTGAGATGCAGCGCTTGAAACACTTAATGTTGAAAGGGGATTTAGCCAGAGCAGGCCAATATCTGCAAAGGAATGAGGTCCTTAGTGGTGTGTATTAGTCAGCCCTGAGGAGACAGGTGTGCTCATGATTAAGTTAGAGTAGTGATAGGTGGGAACTGACAGTATATGATATTCTACTTAAAATATATGCATGTCCTACTCTACTCTGGTAATCAACTACCTCTCAAGAAACTTACTCTATGAAGCTATGGCTTAATGATATTAAGTTTTACTGTTTTGATTCTTCTTTACTCTACTGTTGATTATTGGTTTTGATCTTTGAGTCACTTCAGTATCGTCATGAACTTGAGATGCATCTTGCCTTAGGGTGCCCCTATTATACTCAGAGATGCTTCAATATCTTCCAGGCCACTCCAGGTCTACCAGGGAGGCTCTGGACCACCTTTCTGGCATTTGCTTAGTAACTCCTTTAGTGTTTGTCTGCATTGTACATATTCAGTACCAGAAGATAACTCTTCTCCTGGAGCAAATCCTATGCCCTCTCATATATCCTATAGACAGCATCCAGTCAGATGAATAGTGACAATCTATTCCATATTACAAGAATGCCCCCACTCATGCCCTTTTGTTAGGAAGGGAGTAACTCAACACCCATAAGCCGTCGACATGTGGTCCTTATGCTGTGGTTACCATGGGGTGTTAAGAATACTTCTGTAAAATCTTAGAGCTTTCAGAGCACTGTAGCTCCTCCTATAGCCCCCCAATGAGTGTCAGGTTTAAAGCCTTTTGGATTTTACCAAAGTAACCAACCTATATAGCATTACCCCTACCTTAGTAGAATACTTTTATATACTAGGTAGGGTAACTTGGGCCCCAAGTCAGGGTAACTTGAACCTCATGTCAGGGTAACTTGGACCTCATGTTAGGGTAACCCTGGTCGCATGTCAGGGTAAATCAGGCTTTATTACATGAGCCTTTCCTGAGCTTGCCCTACTAGCCTTACCTTTAATAGTATGACCCTTTAGTATCCTTATTAGTCCACCATAGTCAACCCCACCATCCTTAACCATCCACCTCATGGTCTCCAATATGGGTGTATGAATAGTCTACTAAAAGACAACTTCTGTTGGGTCATTATATAGCTAGGTGTTGAAGGATGTGTTAGAAAGCTGGCATCAACTAAATCTGAGATCCATTAAGAGATTCACAATCTACTGCCAGACTGTGGAGATACATGCCTTTGAACTCAGTACAATTGTATAGAATAATTTATTCAGATAAAAAGTATGAGATTCATGAGAAATGATACCAGCTGGGTATGTAAGGATGCATTAGAAGGTTGGTATTGAGAGAATCCTGGATATATTGAGAGATTCAAGATCTGACATGAGACCCTGGAAATACCTTCCTTCAAAGTCAGCTTAATTGTAAAGAATGATTTATTTCCACAACAGACACAAGATTCACTGAGAATGATGCTAGGCAGGCATGGAAGAATGTATTGGAAGGTTAATATTAAGGGGATCCAGGATCAATTGACAGATTAGAGATCTAATGTCAGACAGTGGAGAGACCTGTCCTTAAGGTCTGCACAATTGTATAAAATAATTCATTAGCATAATAGCTAGGAACTTCATATTGCCTAGCATCAACATGACATGACTAAATGTATCAGAACACTGGTATGGAGGAGATTCAGGATTACTTCACAACATTGCGATTATGTAGTAACATTGCATCAGATTCACATCCCAACATCACACTGTCAGGTTCTGGAATACAATATTACATTGTTGCATTTATATCACAATGTCAGGGTATTGTTATGATATTGGAATCATTGCATGATCTCAGTATCTATCTTTCTAGTTAGTATTCTTTGACTAGTATAGGCTCTATCCATAACAGACAATCTGTTCATTCTGGAGGACTTTGACTTTAAATCTTGCTGAAAATCATCACGAGTAGATATAGTTTGTAGATGTAACTATAAATGAGAAAAAAGAAACATATGCTATTGTGGAAAAAATAACAACATGCTCAGTTGGCTACTATGGTACAAACATCACTCATATTTGTACTAAATAGAAGTGTTATTTTCTCTAACTTGACAGTTTTACAAATAAAATAGAAAGCTGAATTATTTGTCTGTTCTATTTTTCTGTTCCTGATCTAGTTTAGCATTCAAGAATAGTTACGATTATGTGGCTTGTATCTACCTAGTCTCATATCCACAGTACATTGTGATGTATTTTAGTAAAGATTTGAATATTTAGATACAACCAGGCATCACATCGAATCTCTAGTTATGCAGGTTACAATCAAGTATCACATTCTAACTCTCAGTATGACAGGGCATTAGATCTAAACTCAGAAGGTACTGAGCACAACTGAGTATTCTTTATAAAATAAGGATATGACTGGGCATCACATCCAAACACAGGATACACTAGGTGCAATCAGGTGTAGTATCAAAACTCAGGTTCCAATCAACTATCACTTCAAAAATCAGGATGAACTAGGTGCAACTGAAGGTCACAACAAAACTCAGGATGCACCTTATGCACTGAGTACAGGATCTTATAGGGTGCTATGAGGACACAAGGTCCTTGTACTAGATCAGGTCTTTTTCATTACTAATTGAGACAATTTGATAAGATCAGGTATTATGTAATACAATGGTTCAAGCTACAATTACATAGTATATTCAAGGGAGTGCTCAGTCTCACTTAACATGGATCAGATCAGATGTGAAGATGAATTATTCACATATGAAATCAGATGGTAGAAACAAAAATGACATTCAACTACTTTATGAAACAGTAAATTGAGCAACTTAATCCTGGATCTAGATAGATCTAGCCAACATTCGACATGCTATAGAAACCATCCCATCACCTTTCCAACAACTGCAATTGTCTCAATCTTACTTTGGCTTTGATTACTCACTATCTTCCATATCAAAGTAGCGTTACCATACCTTCTCCCATAAGCTCAGACATAGAAGAAACCCTTGCAGTAGTTTTCTATTGATTAAGCTACAGCTTTAGACAGTTGAAGGAACACAATATAGGAGAGAGTAAGCATGTATGGAAATACAGGATAGTAATATTCTAATGTCACCCTTATTATTATTAACAGCCTCTGAGATATCTGATGACTAGCTGAATAATAAGTATGGTAAACCAACAGGGTTGTTTCTTCCCTGCAGTTTACCATGCTGGTCAATCAACTCATCATCAGCTTATACACTAGGTCTCAATGACCTAAAATGTATCTGTCCTATACATGTAGCCAGACAGATACTATAATCATTGACTGCATCTTCTACAAGATAGGAGCACTGCCTCAATGTTAATATTGCCTATGCTATATCACCCTCATCACAGTAACAATACACTGAGAGATTTAGTTGATCCTAGAGAAGTGGAGTTGAGTGGAACCAAACCCTTACAGTTTCATTGCTAACACTGAAGATATAGTCTACTTGAAGTACTAACTTACCAGAAGACTGATATATTATTCTGCTAACCCCACCCATAGTGCCATGTATCAAATCTTGGATAATGGCTTATATCTTATAATTATAGCTGATATTCTGAGAATGTCATAGGAGTCTACCTTACTGAACTGTATTCCTTGAATATGAGTAGGATACCAATGAAGCAGATAATTCTTGTAAGAGACATCTGCAGTTCTTCTTTCTGCACCATGTAGACTATGTACCCATCTTGCAGTTTAGACAGAAACAATACACACCCTATGTAGACATTCAAGTACGGTACTCCAATCTATATTTTCTTGTTTACTAGTACATGAAAACTCAGATTATGCTTTTTATTGATAGGAGTAAACTAACCTATTGGTATGCCATCTAGTACTGGGTCATGGGCACAGGGAGCAACCTCAGCTTGAGCAGGTCCTGGAGGTACCATCTGGCCATCCTCTATAGGCAGAGGTAGGGCATACTCAGGCTGTATAATATGGAGGTGGTGTACAGGTTCATTCTGAGCCAATTGCAGACTCAGACTCTAGCCAAACTTAGCAGCTGCAATTTGGCCTCCATTTAGTACTGGCATTGCAGGATCTCAATGATCAGGTATGCCCAGTAGGAGTAAGATCACATCAGCAAAAAGAATTCTGCCTATTGTATTACATATATATCTTCCTACATCTGGTAATATTGCCAGCACCCCTATCTCTCTGACACCTCACATCTTATTTGGTTTTTCTGAAACCTCATAATATCTTCTAGAAGCTCATTATATATTTACAATCACCATTAATTGGATAGTTTAGTCTCAAGTATTAGAGTTAATATAATCATATAGATATCTTGAATACCAGACACTTATTTTTCTTTTTATTTTCTGTGTAAATCTTGATGAACATTATACAGCCTATTTCTACTTTAGTACATCTGGAAAAACCTTCAATGAGTTACAGAACTCTCTCTTTTATCGTTCTTTTCCTTAACCTTGATTTTTCCTGTATGGACTTCATCTTCACAAGGCTGTTCTAGGAATCAAATCATGTACTGACTACTTATACTTTATTCATGTATAGTTAATACACCCTTATATTTGTCATTCTTTAGATTTCATAAAGTCACTTATTTAATTGTCTTTATGATCCTTTTACCTTTGTCTGTCTTATTTGAGACATTTTAAGTCTCAGTTCCCCTTTCAACCTACACTGTATTACTAGCTATTTGTTTTTTCTTCAAGCAATTATTCAAATCTTGTACTTTTTATATCCTTTTTCCAATGTTCTTTACCTTCATCATGATTAATAAAGACTATTATCTTTTTTTCTTCAACTTTAAATTGTTTAATATATTCTATTGAAGGTTTATAAATCAATTCTATTAATTACATACCAATGATTATTATCTATCCTAGCTGTCTTTGGTACTAGATGGGCCATTGTTATGGGGTAGTCCAACCGTAGATAGGGCCGGTAGGTCTAGGCCGTAAGCT
>ML120468.1:11132-25575 GCA_003788595.2 Choiromyces venosus 120613-1
TATCTGATTTTATTTTGTTTAAGGTACAAAAATCCGCAAGGAGCCTACAGGGCTAACGCGTAAAAAACCTCCAACCCAGGCCAGGTCCCGGAAAGCTATAGAAAAACCATGGCCTAAAGACCTGGTCGAAAAAACTATCCTAACAAGCAACCACTCCTGTAAACTACAAAAATATGAAATCCCACCAAAATCGCGCAACAACTAAGAAAAACCAAACTCCCGACAGTGCACCTAACAAAGAAATCCTAAAACCCAAAACCTAAGGAAAACCAAACCGGCAATGTTGCAGCCAGCCCTGGCAAAGTTGGATAATAGTATCCATGGGCCACAGCCCGAGCCAGGGGGTCGAGAGGGAGCCAGGCACCTGATAGGGGTGTGGCAGAAGTGAGGAACCCCAGAAGCCCGCCTGAATAGAGGGGGTGGAGTTGGCAGTTCGTGGATGCCAGCCAAAGAGGAGGAAGGATGGTAGTGAGGTACCAGCTAGAGTAGGTTCGAAGCCGACCGACCGTATTACCGCGTCTCTCATGTAGTCCCTTGTTCTACGAGAGATGGCGTCACTTCTGGAGGGGATCCCAGTGGTAGGGAGGCAACGAAGAGGTGGATAGGGGGGGGGCAGTAGGGTGCCAGCCGATCCGGAGGGGGGTGGTCTGAGAGGGGAGTGTTCACTCGGCGGGACGTACTATCGGTTATCGCGTTCGTGTCTGACAAGGCAGCCCCCTGCGTAAAAGGGGAATGGAGAAATCGACCGTGGCCTGTTGAAGAGTTTCCTCCTACTGCTAACTGTGTTCCCGGCCGTCTGTAGAAAGACCGAATGAAAAAACCCGACCGTAGGATTGTGGGATCCGCTAAGCGAGGCAAAGCGAAAGCGGGGTAAGGGAGGCAACCAACATCGTGAGATGCTGGGAGGAAGGATAGGACAACCTCAGGAGGGTAGACCTCAAGAGGGAAGCAAGGTGGGGATGCCGAAACGCAAACAAGTGATGGAAAGTGGTCTTCCTAGCCCCCCCTAAGCGGGGGGGAGGAGAGAAAAAGTGGTGATGATTTCGCTCGCAGTCGTGGTGTTGAGTCGTTCCCAAACAGGTAATAAATTTCAATGACTGGAGGTGTAGCGGTAACGGAGGATGCTCGGAGTTCCTATTACTTGCCCTTGTTTGTACCAGGAATGTTGATACTCCAAATAGGTTTCCAGTGCAAGCGGGAGACCTTGATGGTGGAGTGAACTACAATAATCACAAGGGGTTTTTTGCAACTTCAATTCTCCTTTCTCCTGAAACATTTTGTCCCAGTGGGTCTCTGACTGCATGTGAAGGTAGTTTAATACACCCATCGACATTTTAAAAATGTCTGGTGCAAATTGAATCTCCCCCGACCCAACAAGCAGGGGGACAATCACTCATAAGTGACTGCGTCCAAGCCCTCGGGACCACTAGATGATGACCAGGGCCACAGCACAAAGGCTTAGGACCTGGAGCTGGTGGAATGACTGTAGGAGTATTTTGTACTAGCATTTGTGGTGCCTGCCGTGTAGGGATCAGCATTGTACTACCAAAAGGTCTTTCCCCTGTAGGTGGCCAGATGGCAAACATCAGTGTATTCCTGGCTCCAGAGAGAGTTGATGCTATGTCTCTGACCAGTGGTGTCTGCCTTGTCCTTCTTTCCACCCTTGGTATGGGCCTAGTCATAGGACCTACCACCCCAGAGGGACTATTGTCTCTACTTCTCCATGCTCATGTGGGAGGATTGGATGGAGCCTGTGAGGCTTCCCGAGAGAACTGCTCTTCCCAGTCGTTACTGATTTCTCATATCCCAAGAGGGGTGAGAAATTGCCTTCCATCTGCTTTCCGTAACATTTCATGAAGCTTCAATACAAAGTTAGGTGTACATTTTTCAGTAAGTACTAATGGAAGGGGAGGAGCATCTCTCATAATTGTGTCATTATCACAGTCTATTGCATATCCACCTTGGATTGCCTTCTCTAGAGCTCCGATCCTGGTGTTTAGTGAGTTGGCATTTTGGACATGCTGACGAAATGCAGCCTGTTGATCCAACATCCAACTCCATGCTATCTTCACCATATCCTGACAAAATACAGCTTACCTTTACTCATTCTAGAAATGTAACTATTCCTGAGCCATGTAAAACTGACGACTAATTTCCTAAAGGATATACAGTTCAACATACTCATATTTAAAGTCTGCAAAGCTGATACCCTGATTGTCAACACACAACATCTCGGTGAACTCAGCATCATGGGAGAAGGATTGCATGATGGCACTCGAGTCTGCAACAACCAATTCCTCACATGCCTGAAGAACTTCAATAGGAGCAGCTTCAAGCAATAGTGGCACAGGTTCCCACTCCAAACCCCATAGATCTGTAATAATGTTTACTCATAGGGTTTGGGCAGCATGCTCCTGTATGTCAGGGTCAGTAAAACCAACTTCAGGAGACATAATTCTTTCCACCCAATACTTCTTGTACCAGACAAGTGACTCATACTCAAATATGTCAACGTAGTAAGATTTTTGTAGCAACAAGTTCAAGAGAGTTAAGTGAGGAGGTCGCTTAACAATATACTGTAACGGGGGTGCTCTAAGGGAAGATGGCTCCCAAGTTCATGACCACACTGAAGTAACTCAAAGATCAAAAGCAATAATCAACAGTAGAGTAAAAAAGAATCAAAACAGTAAAACTTAATATCATTAAGCTGCAGCTTCACCCTGTAAGCTCCTCGAGAGGTAGTTGATTGCCAGAGTGGAGTGGGACTCACATATAATTTAAGTAGAATATCATATACTGCCAGTTCCTACCCATCACTACTTTAACTTAATCATGAGCACACCCATCTCCTCCAGGCTGGTCAATACACACCACCCAGGACATTATTCCTTTGTGGATGTTGGTCCACTCTGGCTAAATCTCCTTCTGACATCAAGTGTTTCAGTGCTACATCTCTAATGCGACCACAGGAGAAAAACTCTTCATATTGTTGACATGCTGGTGGTGAACTATCATGCAACTGAGGAGATATACCATTTACGAACTCTCATACCCATATGCATTTCATCTATGGAAGCCTTTAGTTAACATAGCTCTCACGATCAAGCTGAACCTTCTACTTCATTCTAGTCAAGTCTTTGCCTGATAGGAAGGTCTACTCGGCTCCCCCAGTGTGGTACCTTAGTGATTGGCCTAGTGGGCACTACCCACATTCAACTCCCCAAAAGCACCCCTACCATGATAACAATCATGCTCTTAGAGTTCTCAAACAACCCCAATAGTCTTACAATGATTGGGCATGAGTTGCGCTTATGTACAATTCACCTGCCCAGAGATGCTTCAATATCTTCTGGACTACCCCTGGACTACCCAGGAGGCTCTAGTCTACCCTTCCAGTCTTACCTGAGTAACTCCTTCAGTTCTTGTCCGTTTTACACATATTTAGTACCAGAAGATAGCCCTTCTTATGAAGCACACCTTATGCCCTCTCATATATCCTACAGATAGCATCCTGTCGGACGGACAGTGACAACCTATACAGTGTTACAAGAGTGCCTCCACTCAGTTCCCTTTGTAAGGAATGGAACAACTCAATAACCGTACGCCCATGACATGCGGTCCTTATACTGGGGCTGCAGGGGGGTGTTAGGAATACCTCTGTAAAGTCTTGGGGCATTTGGAGCCCTGTAGCTCCTCCTATAGTCCCCCAAAGGCTACCAGGTTGGTTGCCTTTATATTTTACTGGAGTACCCAATCCTTATATGATCACCCCCTGCCCCAAGTAAGTACCTCTATATGCTAGGTACTGTAACTTGGGTGCCATGTCAGGATAACTCAGACCTTATGGCAGGGTAACCCAGACCTCATGCCAGGGTAACCTAGGCCTCATATTAGGGTAACTCAGGCCTTATTACACAAGCCTTTCTCAAGCCCACCTTTTATACTACAATCTTATAGTATATGTAGTTGTTCACTATAGTGAACCAAACTACTCTTACCCATTGACCTTAAGGTCTCCAGTATTGGTGTAAGAATAGTTTACTGTAAGATACCCTCTGGTGGGTCATTACACTATGGGCATTCCCTTTCAACCAGACTTGGTCTCTTGGACCAGGTTTACTCAGGAAATCGTCAGCAGATACTCGAGTATTGAGCAAGAATGGGAGGCAGTACGGGATATGAAGAAGATCCCATATAATAATGACATCGAAGACTACCTCCTTCTGCTCAAAAACCTTAATATCAAAGGTAAGATGTCTGGGATCGGATGGAGGCTCTTGGTTGAAGACAAGCTTGCTGAACAAACCCTGAGAAGGCTCTTATGTGAGACCTATGATTCTGATGAAGACTGGTTCAAAGTGCTAAGAGGCTTTGGGAAATTAGAGGAATATTCTTTACAACATCAGAACATCTCCCACACAATGGGAAAAGGGTGAGGGGATACCACAAAAAGAAAACGTAGCAGTGAAAATAAGGGTTCCAACACTGAGACCAACAAGAGACCATGGTCACAAAAAGCAACCAGGACAGTCTGAAAAGTGCAGAAAGCAAATTTGGGAGAAAGCAATCCAACTCCGATACACACAGATTGGAAGAAAGCACATGAGGGAGTCCTCCAGACCCTAATAGATAAGAGGCGAGAAACTCAGGTCTCATGAACCCATTGTGGACTAACAAACCACAAATATGGCATGTGTAGAAGAGCAGCCATGGTTAGCTGTGTGACACAATGTAAGCTACCAAAGAGACAGAACACTCAGTTGGAGGTCCAGGCCCCCCAAGAAAGGTACCCGGAGGTTGGTTGTATGACAATGACATGGCCGCCCCCACAACTTTCGGAACTATCTGACCCGGGGTCCAACTGAGGGGAATCCTTTTGAGGTCTATATACCATCTTCTCAGTTGAAGAGCATTGGACTGGTTACTGTCTAATTGAAGGGGTTATACCTGATACTGATTCGGGTGTGTACATAAGCTTAAGGAGGCAAAGGGGTTGAGTAGACAGGGAATGGTTTGGCACCATACAGCAATGGCATATGGGTACTTATGGCCTGGCACAAATTTGCAATGGGGGGTTACGCCCCACCAGACTTGAATCTTAGCCCATGCTGACAGCACTGGTAGATTGTACCCCCACTTTATCATAATGAAAAAGTACTGGACAGGTTATAATGGGAACCCCTCAGCAGGGGGTAAAGACCACTAGTAGTGGGTTGCCAAATAACCAAAAAAATATTGCTTTTCTTGTCAGTTTACCTGAGGAGACCTGATTGGTCAAAATAATGCAGGCGTTATAGTAAACTCAAAAAAAAAAAAAAAGACTTTACACCCATTATAACCAACTATACAAAACTGCAAGAATAAAATAGTTAACGCCTACACTGATTATACCTTAGTATGAACACGACTTAACTTGATACACATTTTAACTTGGGACCAGGAACTCTTATCTTTTGTGCTAAGGGAACCATCATCTTTTGTACACCTCACAGAGAACATCTATACCAAAATCCAAGAATACACTAAAGTACACCATAGTACTATTATCTCCTTGTACTAAATATTTCTCCAAGTGCACCAAAGACCTCAAGTACCTAGGTACACAAGGTCAACATATTCATCTAGATAAAAATTCTGCTCAAGAAGGACTCTCAAACCCTCACTAAGCACAAAAGGTCCCATTGATGTCCATACCAGATTCTGGTTGTAAAAATGACGAAGCGAAAACATATTGAGACAGAGCCATTAGATAAGTGGTGCAAACTTATTGCCCCACAACCTACCCTTTACGAGTACCTGGAGGGTCATGCACAACTCTGTTGCGGGAAAACAATATCGAATCTAAATCTTATTAGATTCAGGAGCTGATGTTTTTGTCCTAAACGAGAAATTGGTATGAGAATTAGATATACCTTGCATAATGCACAGAAATCTCATCCCAATTAAGGGATTTACAGGTGACATCACTAAGTCAATTGGCGAGCGATATATGATACCCTTAAAAATAGAAATAGGAACACACCACTACACTACCAAAGTCTCCTGCGACGTGGCACCTACAAATAAATGAGGAATAATAATACCCTATGGTTGGTTAAAGGAACATCCCATATACAACATTACATATTTAAACAAGTGGGAATTTTAGTGTAGGAAATGCCATGACCACTGTGGCCCGGGCACTTGGTGTCACTGGGATGAATTGTTTGAATGGGACAATGATGTGGCTCACAACCTAGATGCAACAGTTGTTGGCTTGGTAACCTCTATGGATAAAAACAAGGATTTGGTATTCAGCCAGTTACCAAGGGAGTACCTGGATTATACTGACCTTTTTCTCCCATTGGCTGTGGAGAGGCTACCTCCAAGAAGACATTTGACCATGCGATTGATCTCAAAGAGGGCCTGAGCCCACTGTGGGGACCAATTTACAAACTCTCAGCCTCTCAACTAGAAGCTCTGCACTTATACCTAAATGAGATGTTAGAACAAGGAAAAATCAGGCCTAGTATGGTACCTTGTGGGGCTCCGATATTATTTGTTCTAAAACCAAATGGTGGCTGGCACCTGTGCATCAATTATAGGGACCTTAATAAGGTCACTGTACCTAACAAATACTCACTGCCTCTAATGACAGAACTACGAGACTGAGTGGTTGGATCAACCATCTTTACCAAATTAGACATAAAAGATGAGTTCCACCTGATTAGAATTACGGAAGGAGATGAATGGAAGACAGCATTCTGAAACCGCTATGGACACTTTGAATATAAAGTCATGCCATTTAAACTTGTTAATGTCCCAGCTACCTTCCAAGCAATGATGAACACAGTTCTATGAGAATTCCTAGACCACAGTTTCATAGTCTAGATGGACAATATTCTCATCTACTCAGCAGATGAGGCAAGCTATGTTTAGCTAGTCTGAAAGGTGTTAGCTCCCCTAAAGTAATATTAACTGGCAGTCTCTATTGCATGATTGCAACTATTCGGTTCGTTGGCGTCGTTATCCAAATTGGCTGTAGAATAGTTGTGGAACACAGGAGGAAGAACACTTGTGTATTGAGGTAAATAGACAACTTCGTTCCCTTCTCTACTTGCTCTGTGTAACCTTTTATACTAGTGAAACTGTGCTTCCCACGCATGCACAAACAGGGAAAACCCTTACACAACCAGGAACCCTACAAACCAATGGTCACGACTATTCTACATGTCGTACCCTAGACTAACTATCATGCTGCAACTAACTACAGTGTTGCAACCGCTATCTGGCGGGCTTATCTCCATCACTTCCTGTAATAACTATCTGGTAGGATTATATCTATCACGCCCCCTAATCCCATCAAACTACTATATCTATCCATATGTATATATGATCGTATGTACCTCCATGCTTATATAGAAAACAAAAAAACTTTTTTGGTAAAAAAAAAAAAAAAACTTTTCTGATAACCTAGATATTTCTGTAGTATCACACTATCAATCTACCATTGACAACATCTCTATAAATAACTGGTGTCTTCCACGCTCCAAACCCTTTGTCAGCCCATCGGCTACCATCTTATCCATCTTAAGATACTCTATCTTGACTTCCCCTTCTCGCACCAATTCTCTAAGCCAAAAATATCGCACACCCACATGTCGCATAGATGCCTTGAACTCCCCATTGCTCAAGTTCACGATGCATGCCTGGTTGTCATTGAATACGGATATAGGATGGTTGTCATTGTACATAGTGTTTAGATAGAGTTCGCCTTGGATTTTTGATAGCCATATTGCCTCTTCAACGGCAAGAGTGGTGGCGTTGAACTCGGCATCGGCGGTTGACTTTGCAATGGTCTTCTGGCGTTGTGATTTCCAGTGAACGATTGCTCCATGGCAGTCTAGAATTACAAACCTAGTCATAGATCTCATGCCATCCACTTCGCCTGCAAAATCGGCGTCCGCGTATACAGTGATTGGAGCTCTTGCTCCTGTTTCTCCCCCAGGATCTCCCCTCACACATTTACCTAGGCATATCCGTAGGTTCAGCATTACCTTTAGGTATTGTAAAATCCTCTTAACTGCGGTCCAATTCACTTCAGATGGTGCAGCGGCGAATCTCCCAACCACACCTGTTACGAAAGTGATATCAGGACATGTGGTTATCACTGCATAAGTAAGAGTTCCAACTGCTTCCTGATAGACTCCCTTATCCACTGCGCCTTCATCTTCTCTCTTCTCATGTAATTTTGTCTTCACCTCCATGGGGGTGGTGGACCCCTTGCAATTTTCCATCCTGAACCATTTCAAAACCTTCTCCAAATATACCCGTTGACTGAGGTAAATTACTTGGTTCTTGTGGTCACGTTCGACCAACATGTTGAGAAAGAACTTGACATCTCCAAGGTCTTTAATGGTAAATCGTTTTTGAATTGCTCTTTTCATTGACAACACCTCATCAGAAGTTCCAATCAAGAGCATGTCATCGACCCAGGTGACAATCCTAGCTCCGGTGCTGGTGGTATATATTCCGGCCTCGAATCTTGACGCTTGCATCCCCATCTCAGAAGTAAAATACAAGGCCAAAGTATTATACCAGTTTCTGTCAGCCTGCTTTAGTCCATAGAGACTGCAATTCAATCAGACAATGATGTTGGCTGCATTCCCAGATGGTGAGTCCTTCTCATCATCGAGTAGTATCACTGTCCCTTTCACCGAAATTCGAAATTCTTTCGGAAGACTTAGATAGAGCTCCTCATCAACTTTACTTTCGAGGAATGCGGTGACGATGTTGAGCTGGACAATCTCTTTATCTTCAACTGCTGTGTGAGAAAGGACCATCAAAATTGCGGCAAATGAGATTGTTGGGCTGTATGTTTCAGAGTAATCAATTCCCTCACGTTGACGGAATCCATGTGCGACGAGATGTGCTTTGCATCTTGTGACTTTCCTGTCCTCCCCAAGCTTCTCCTGCAGTATCATCCAAGAGGAAATAGCTCGTGTACCTTCTGGCAGCTTCTCCTCTTCCATAATCGTCCAGGTCTGATGATCCTGCAACGATGTCAGTACGCTGTTGACAGCGTTGATCCAATCTGTGTGGTTTGGTCCTTCGAGTGCAGCTGCTACAGTTCTTGGTCTATCCGTAACTAGCAGAGCGAAGTCAATACTCACCGCCTGGTGACTTGTTCCCCTTGGTTCACTTTCTCATCGCCTTTCTCTCTGGGAGCTTGGCTCTCTGTCCCAGTAAGGCCCAAGATCTGACTTCATTCCACTCATCATATGTCTCCTTCTCTGGCGCTCGCCAATGTTTGCTGTCCCATAATTACTTGTTCTCAAATCCGGAGTCACCGGTATCCCCACATCTTCTCTTCTCATCTCTACTCCCTCTTCTCGACTTCCAATCTCCGGATCATCACCATCATCATCATCCACTCTCTCATCTTCATCCCAACTCGGGTACAGATCGGTGTCTTCCCCACCACAGGGAGACACAATGACTATCGAGCCTTCATTCGGGGGACAAACAACTTGTCGATCGAGAGACTTATAGAAAGGGCAATCTTCGTGAAATATGACATCCCTTGAGGTAATCAGCTGCTTGGTTTTCAGATTATACAGGCGGTATTGTTTCGTAGTTAAGGTATATCTAATGAAGATCAGTCTCTCCGCTTGTGGACTCCATTTCTTGTCAGTTCGTTTTGCTGGGTGAATATGTGCAAATGCTGTACAACCCCAAACTTGCAGATGCCTGATGTCTGGTTTCTTTCTGAACCAGAGTTCATATGGTGTTGCATCCACTCCACGTATTCCCTTTGTAATCGACAGATTCTTCAGGTAGACGACTGTCTGAATCGCCTCTGCCCAATACGCTCTAGGGGCTCCAGCATGTTGGAGTAATGCATTTGCTCTTCCAACTAGCACTCGGTTGCTATTTTCTGATACACCATCCTCCTACAGTGTATAGGGGACGGTAACGTGCGACTCAATACTGCATCTTCTCAGTTCTCTCTGAAAAGCCTCACCGGTGTATTCACCGCTGCCATCTGTTCTCACCACTTTGATCACGTAATTTTTGCCATTACCACGATGTTTATTTTCCACATGAGTCTTGTATGCTTTGAAACAATCCACTGCTTCACTTTTCTTCTTCAAGAAGTAAACCACAGTGAACCTCGTAAAATCGTCGATAAGTAACATAAAATAAGAAGAATTACCGAAAGACTTCTGCTGCATTGGTCCACACAAGTCGGAATGTACAAGTTCGAGAGGGGCAGTCGTTCATTGGTCCATCAGTTTAAAGGGCGTATGAATCATTTTTCCTGTTAAACAGGGGGTGCAACGGCTCATCATTGCGGTTCCCTTCAGGATAGGGAAACCACTAACAAGCTCTTTGCTGCTCATCTTCATCAGAGCTTGTTCATGCAGGTGGCCTAATTGATGATGCCATAGTGCAGTAGGCATTTGATCGATGTTGGAAATCAGTAGTCCATCCTCGTATCCTTCACTACTTGTGAGAAGTGTATAGAGACGATCCACTTTTTTCGCAATCGCTGTGATGATTCCGTCTTTGTAGACTTCCGCAGAATCCTTCATGAAGGATATATTGATTCCTTTTATCATCAACTGACTGACTGATATGAGATTAGTCAATCCAGCCTCTGGGATGTGCAGAACATCGGTGAGTAGAATGGTCTTCATGCCATCCGCTGGTGACCAAACCTTTATCCAAATGGTACTGATTCCAACAGCGGAGACTAGTTCTCCAGTCGCAGTTCACATTTGACGTTCATCTCTTGTCAAGCGATGGTAGGATCCTTTGATAAAGACTCCTTCATGCCTCATCATGTAGTTGGTACAACCCAAATCTATCACCCAATCCATCTCCTGTACTACTCGCTCCCCCAACAACATCTTCTCCACTCTGCTGACATCTCTCCTCGTATTTTTGGCATCCTCATTTGCAAGCCACATCTGCTCTTCCAGGATGCCAGCTCTTCCAGACTGGTTCTGACTGCCAATCACGGATCCTGCATGACTCTCCTGTTTTAACTTTGAGTGACAGTCACGGATCTTGTGACCTGGTTTCCCACAGAGATGACATGTGCTGGTGAACATTCCCAGACCAGACTTTCCACAGACACCACCAGCATTACTGTTTTTCAATGCCACCGGAGCTTTCAGTGGACTATAGCCTTTTGCCTTTGACTTTGCAAACAGTGCCTGGCCTACCTCAAGGGTGCGATCTCGGTGTAATTCTACCTCGTAAGCGGTCAACGTCGTTTGTAGCTTGTTGTATCCAGTCACCGTCGTCAGTGATGGTAAAGCACCTTTGGTGACCATAGTCCAGGTCTTCCATTCGGGTATCTTAGGGAGGCCTTCAAATATATGGAATACGAGTTGTGCGTAAGTTGGTGCTTGACCGCAAATCGAAAGTTCGTCATGCAACTCTCGAATCCGATTCAGGTTGGATAGGACAGTTCCTTGCTCCTCCAGGTTGCATTCATACAACTCCTTTTGTAGATAATTTGCATCATAACCCACAATGGTCTCGTAGCTCTCGTTGACATGCTCCCAAATCAAAGCTGGCATATTCCATACTGTATTGTAGTATGTTACTGCAATTGCGTCGATCATACCAAAGTGAAGAGTTCCAATAGCCTTATGGATTCTCCTCCGTTGTGCCTAGTATTGATCTAGGCACTTCTCATAGTTTGCATCGGTGCTTGATGGCTTTTCTATGACGTCTTCATCACCCATCGTCAAATCCCAAAGGCCTTCTCATTGAAGAAAATCTGTCATCCTCATTAACCAAATCCAGTGATTTGTTCTGTCCAGTTTCGGAAAGCTTGTTCCCATCATTGATGGCGAACCGTCTTGTTCACTCATCGTCATTCCGTAAAGGTTGATTGTCGCTTAGTGGTTTTCGTGCAAAAATAACATTTCTTTTAGCGGAGATAAACTGTGCGGTAGAGGTGGATTTAATTGTTTCCTCTTTTTTTTTATTTTTCAGCCTGGTACGCATGGCTCATAACCTGATAGCAACTATTCAGTTCATTGGCGTCGTTATCCAAATTGGCAGTGGAACGGTTGTGGAATACAGGAGGAAGAACACTTATGTGTTGAGGTAAATAGACAACTTCGTTCCCTTCTCTACTTGCTCTGTGTAACCTTTTATACTAGTGAAACCATGCTTCCCACGCACGCACAAACAGGGAAAACCCTTACACAACCAGGAACCCCACAAACCAATGGTCACGACTATTCCACATGTTGTGCCTTAGACTGACTACCATGCTACAACTAACTACAGTGTTGCAACCACTATCTAGCGGGCATATCTCTATCACTTCCTATAATAAATATCTAGTGGGATTATATCTATCATTGCAAAGTCTTATTTTCACATCACTATGGTGGAATTTCTAGGCTATGTGATGATAATGAGAGGAGTCTCCATGAGCAAGAAAAAGGTGGAATCTATCCAAAATTGGAAACAACCAAAATCCGTTAAAGAGATACAAATCTTTATGGGATTTGCAAACATTTACTGCAGATTTATTAAGGACTTTTCTGCAATTTGCAAACCAATTACAGAGCTCCTGAAGGGAGATTCTAAATATTTTGCTTAGGGAAGAGAGCAGGATGAGGCTTTTGAGTTCCTAAAAAAACAATTCGTGACTACACCAATTCTTTATCATTTTGCCCACATGAGGGAAACAATCATGGAAACTGATACAAGTGATTATGCACTCAGCTGTATTTTATCACAGCTAGTGAAGAAAAAGCTACACCCAGTAGCATTCCACTTGTGGAAATTCGGATCCGCTGAATGAAACTACGATGTTCATGATAAGGAGTTACTGGCAATTGTGGAGGCTTTCAAACAATGGCATCACTATCTGGCAGGAATAGAAGTCCCCTTTACCGTTTACACTGATTATCAAAATTTGAAGTACTCCTTTACCACAAAAGTGTGGAGTGCTAGGCAAATTCAGTGGGCTCAGAAATTGGCAGATTTCAATTTCCATATTGTTTACCATCTAGGAGTCTGAGAGGGCAAACCAGATGCATTGAGTAGACAGCCAGAGTACTGTCCCAAAGGGGGAGTGTTAAGGGGTAGTCCAACCATAGATAGGGCTGGTAGGTCTAAGCTGTAAGCTCCTTGAAATAAGGTAAGGTAAAGATAAAATGAAGATCATTAAGGTAGGCTCATATTTTGAAAGTCTTGGAGAGAATAAGTGTAATAAGGTTTTTTTCAAGGGTGACATAATAAATATATTAATAAGATCTCTTCTCCGTTGCTTGATGTTTCTAATAGCTGGGAGTACCTCGATATTTATATTCTACATCTGGGTTATCGTGGGCTACAATCAACTCCCATACTATCTAAGTACCTCCGTCAAAAACCTCTTATTTTCCCTAAGTGTGAACACTCTTGACCCTGAGAATATTTGCCCTGCTTAGCTTTGATCTCTTCAAACTCCTATTATCCCTGAGGGGTGTGAACGCTCCTCCAGTAGGTAGTCTTCGATCTCCCCACTATATGAACTTAATTCAAGTATGCCACCCTAATGGCAACTATCCCAATTGTTCTGCCTCAAAACATAAAGTGATCAGCTTTAATGAATGAGTGTGGCCATTGTGTTGCATATTGATGCATCACAAAGCCCATCAGATATATAGGGTTTTTTACTCTGGATCGAGCCAATAGCTTATCCAGTGAAAACCTCTCATACCAATTCTCGAGTAGGCCCTCTTGGGGCTCTACTTCTTTCAAAGCAAGAGGCTCGGTTCTATGGCTACCCATTGCTGCTATAGGCTTGCGATATTCACTCATTAAGGTTTCTTTCCAAATTGTCCCATTACTTAACAGCCATAATCTTTAACTGCTACTGTACAGAATAATAACTTGCTCAAAACTGAACCAAATTCCTCTGAGTCACTTCCCATGAGTCGCCAAAGGTGGCCTCTCATATATCCTACGGACAGCATCTGGTCGGACGGATGGTGATCACGCATATCATGTTATGCTGAAGGTGTCATTTATTGTTGCTAAAGTGTTGGGACATAACTCAGCTGTAATACCGTGATGACGCCTGGTCCCTACATGGGGGCTGCAGGGGTATGGTAGAAATAATCCTGAGTAAAGGCCCGGTAACTTTGGCCCTTTTTTCCATACTCGTGCCAAGGTTGCGGCGTGTGGCCGCAACCCCCGCATGTTCGCTGGCTCACAACCGGGAGCACTCTAAAGAGTGCCTGCCAGCTCAATGCAACTTTACAGCTCAACGCAACTTTGTGGCTTATCATAGTAAATTTGTGACACAGCATACCTTTGTGACTCAGCATTGCTTCATGACTCAGCAGAACCTTGTGACTCAGCAGAATTTTGAGGCTTAAAACAAATCATAAAATAGAAGCTTCTCTTATCACCATCCAGAACGACCCATACACCATCAAACAAT
>ML120468.1:26459-387140 GCA_003788595.2 Choiromyces venosus 120613-1
CCACCTCCGACACTGGTTACAATAATGATGACTTGACAATCAAATGGCTTGCCCATTTTGAACGATTCTCTGCTAAATGACAAGTGGGAGCTCACCGACTTCTTCTCCTAGATGGGTTTGGCTCGCATTGCACCAAACAGTTTATCGACTACTGTGATCGCCATAAGATCATTGTTTTCTGCCTGCCTCCTCATTCAAGCCATCTTCTTCAACCCTTGGATGTAGTTGTATTCCAACCCTACAAGCATTATCACGCGGAAGCTGTAGAGGTAGCGACACGTATGGCATGTGGGGACTTTGACAAGTGCGAATTTCTTGATAAGATTCATTCAATACGCCAACAGACCTTCAAGCCATCCACAATTCGATCTGCCTTTCAAGCCACAGGCCTTATCCCTTACAATCCTAGTATAGTCATTTCCAAACTACGAGAAGCAGCTCCCACTTCTACCATACCTCCGAACCAATTCTCTGGAATTCCTTCTGGCATTCCACTTACGATCGCAAGTCTAAAGACCCAGGGCGATGAATTACTAGATCAAGCACAAGAGATGTCACCAGAATTCCAGCATCGTCTTAAGCTAGTACTACAAGGTGGACTAGCATTGGCACAGTCAGGTGCCTTAGCAATGGAACATCTGGAGAATACTCGGGCGGCCGATCAAGCTCGAAGTGCAAGAAGTCGGGCTCATAGTAGGAGGCAGATACAGAAGGGGGGAGTGTTATATGCGTCTGAAGCACGCCAAATGGTTAAAAGAAGGGTTGATGCAGAGGTGGAAAAGCAGACAAAACAGCTCCGTAGGGCAGTAAATAATCAAAGAAGAGAGGACAAGGAAAAGCTTCAACCATTTCTTGATGAGATAAAGGCAAGGGGAAAAGCCAGACGTGCTGCTCAAGCACAGAAAAAGAAGGTGTCAAGGCTGATTATAATGGGTATTAAGCGACATGCAAGGTTGCACAAATTAATGTAAATTCGAATACCACATTCTGTAAACTTTTGATATAATATTCAAGTTAAGTTACAAAGTTATACTCAGTTACTAAGTTATGCTGAGTCAAAAAGTCTTTAAAGCCACAAAGTTCTGTTGAGCCACAAAGTTGCGTTGAGCTGTAAAGTTGCATTGAGCTGGCAGGCAGTCTTTAGAGTGCCCCCGGTTGTGAGCCAGCGAACATGCGGGGGTTGCGGCCACACGCCGCAACCTTGGCACAAGTATGTCTAACAGTAGCTCCACCTCCCAAGACTTCGTCTTGAACGTCTCCTTTTTCAAAAATAAAAATAAAACTAAATATAAAAAAGTAAAAATTAAAAATAAAAACTTCTTTCATGGGAACTCAACCTGGTAGTGTAAAAAACTTTCACATGTTTGCTGGGCCACACAAAGAAAACCTTGCCACATTATTCCAATCCTGCCCATCCTAGCATTTTGGGATTCAACCCATGAAATTCCTCCACTAATTCCTCGGCATGCTCTAGGTGTTCCAGGGGTTCCCATGTGTTCTCATCTTCAGAATAACCTTTCCATTTCACGAAATATCAGAGCTCTTGGAGGACTTTATTTCATCCTCTAACTCGTCTCAAATAGGAGATTATTTCACTCCTAACAATTCTCTCTACTTCCCATTCTAAGTCACCTTCGACTTCTTCTGGATCGCGGGGTGGTTGTGCCCATCTTGGCCAAATAGAAACTTGGTAGGGTTCAAGCAGCACTACATGAAAGACTGGATGGATTTTCCACTGGTCAAGTATTTGGAGTTTGTAGGCTTGTTCACCTTTTTTTTCCAATACTTTAAAAGGTCCATAGAGCATTGGGCTCAACTTTTTTCAGGGCCTTTTTGATCGCATATTCTTGCCATTGAGCATGACTTGGTCTCCAACTTTTATGTCTGGTTGCTCCCTGGCTTTTCGATCGTAATACCTTGACATGGCCTCTCGTGTAGATTCCAGTGTCTCCTTGGCTTGTTCATGTATATTTTTCATCCAGTGCACATAAAGGGCCATGCCTGGATTTTGAGCCTCACGTTCTCTCATCCATTCTGTCTATGGATGGAAACCATAGTTCGCAAAGAAGGGGGTCAATTTGTGTGGATTGGTGGTAGAGTTGTTGTAGGCATATTCTGCCACTGGGAGCAGTTGATACGAATCATTCTGATCATAGTTGACAAAGCTTCATAAGTAACCTTCCTGCACTTGGTTGGTTCTTTCAGTTTGCCCATCAGTCTGAGGGTGATAGGCCATTGACATTCTTCTTTCAATTCCCAGAGCTTTGCACAGTGACTCCCAAAATTCACCTTGAAACTTTGCATCCATGTCGGAAATGATTTCCGTGGGTAGCCCGTGGAGTTTCTATACTTCTCAGAGGAAGATATTGGTGACATCCTTTGCAGTGACATTTTCTTTTAGACTCACAAAATGTGCCATCTTGGTGAACTGATCCACTATGACCATGATCTGAGTGTGTCCCTACGATTCCTATAGTTGAACAATAAAATCCATCGAGATAGATGTTCAAGCCGCATATAGTACTTGTAAGGGTTGAAGTAACCCATACCTTGCATGTTGAGGAGATTTATTGTGTTAACATTCATCGCAGGATCTGACATAGTCATTAACCCAGCCTGTTAACCCCTTCTAGTTGAAGTCTTGTGTGACTATTTCTATGGTTTTTTCCTGGCCGAAGTGTCCGGCGATTTTTGAGTCATGGCATCCATTCATTATGAGGGTTTGGATACCTTCGTCTGCTAGGATAAAAAGTCGGTCTTTGTAGTATACCAGCCCATCCTTCAAGTTCCAGAATTTTGGAGGGTCTATGCCATCATTTCTCAATCTTTCTAGCTCCTGCCTTCTCATGACCCACTCTTCATCTCATTCGGCTGCTTCTTTGACTTTGGCCACAAAGTCCACATCGAACTTCTTCATTTCTGCTGTTGTGATGATGGCATTAGACAACATTCCTATTTCTTGTGATAATTTAGGATTGTGTTCCTCATCGTAATGGTCAAAATGCTCATTGTTTCTAGAGCTTACTTGTAGAAAGCATACCATTGGCTTTTTTCCAAGCGGGTCACTGCTTCCAAAGCCCACATCGGCTCGTTCTGTTATTGCCAAGTTCGCTACTTCCTGGAGCTCAGTGTTATCAATTTTCTCGACCATAATTTGAGCTATCCAATCCTCCTTAGTGACTTTGTAATCTGCATCCATCAGGTTAACCATTAAGACTTTTATTTCGCGTGTATAGTCAGCATCTATCACCCTGGCACCTATGTGTATGCCATGCCTAAGTGCCAATCTACTTTGGGGCGCAATTCACCCATAAGTTCCTCTAGGAAGCCCTATAGCTATTCCTGTTATGATCAGAGCTTATCCCTTCCCAGTGATGGTTAACAAATCCATGCTATGCAAGTCATGTCCTACCGCAAAAGTTGATCCTCTAGTGGGGATCTTAGCACTTTCTGCCAGTTTATGGACATGGATTCCTTGTGGCTCCAAACTTTCATCCAAGTCTCCTGTCTCTGACATCTGGTCATCCTCTGGCCTGGGATCAAGTTCCATGTAATTTGTGACAGTTAATCTTTTGTACCTGGGGGTTTTCCATATCACAGCAATTTGTAAGAAATTTTCCGGCTTCAAAATTGACTGTTCACTATGGGTAGCTCCCCTTTCAGGATGGTACTCCAGCTGTCTACTCAGTGCATCTGGTTTCCCACCTGAGGTTCCTGGTCAGTAAACAATGCGGAAGTTAAAATCCACCAGTTTTTGGGCCTATCAAATTTATCTCCAACTCCATGCTTTAGTGGTGAGGAAGTACAGTAAATTCTGATGATCCGTGTAAACAGTAATGGAGACCTCAGTTCCCACCAAGTAGTGATAACATTCTTTGAAGGCTCCCACAATTGCCAACAATTCCTTGTCATGAACATCATAGTTCCGTTCCACAGAGCCAAATTTTCATGAGTGGAATGCTACTGGGTGTAGTTTTTTCTTTATTAGTTGTGATAAAACACAGCACAGCACAAAATTGCTTGAATTGGTTTCCACTATTGTCTCTTTCATGGGGTCAAAATGGCAAAGAATTGGAGCTGTCACAAATTGTTCCTTCAGGAATTCAAAAGCTTTGTCCTGTTCTCTCCCCCAGGCAAAATGTTTGGAATTTCCTTTCAGGAGCTCTGTAATTGGTTTGCAAATTGCCAAGAAATCCTTGATAAATCTCCGGTAAAAATTGGCGAACCCCATGAAGATTTGTATGTCTTTTACCGATTTTGGCTGCTTCCAATTTCAAATAGATTCCACCTTTTTCTCGCTCATTGAGACTCCTTTTGTAGTTAATATATAACCAAGAAATTCCACCATGGTAATGTGAAAGTAAGACTTTGTGATAGAGACTGCTAGTTGATATTCTCTTAGGCACGCTAACACTTTTCAGACTAGCTCCACATGGCTTGCCTCATCTGTCGAGTAGATGAGAATGTTATCCATATAGACCATGACCCCATGATCTACGAATTCTCTTAATACTGTGTTCATCATTGCATGGAAGGTAGCTGGGGCATTAACCAGCCCAAATGGCATGACTTTGTATTCAAAGTGCCCGTAGCGAGTCAAGAAAGCTGTTTCCCATTCATCTCCTTCTTTAATCCTAATCAGGTAGAACCCATCTTTTAGGTCTAATTTAGTAAAGATGGTTGAGTCGACGACTTGGTCTTGTAACTCTGTCATCAGGGGGAGTAGGTATTTGTTGGATCTTGTGACCTTATTGAGACCTCTATAATCAATACACAGGTGCCAGCCACCATTCGGATTTGGTACAAATAGTATCGAAGCCCGACATAGCACCATACTATGTCTGATTTTCCCTTGTTCTAACATCTCATTTAGGTATATGCATAGAGCCTCTAATTGCGAGGCAGAAAACTTGTAAATGGGTCCCCAAGGGGGACTTAGACCCTCCTTGAGGTCAATTGCATGATCAAAGGTCCTTCTTTGTGGTAATCCTTTCGCAGCCGAAGATAGGAAGAGGTCCGTATAATCTAGGTATTCTTCTGGCAACTGGCTGATCACCAGTTCCCTGCTCTCATCAATAGAGCTTACCAGACCAACAATTGTCACTTCTGGGTCATGTGCTACATTGTCATCCCATTCAAACTGTTCATCCCAGTCACACCATGTACCTGGACTACAGTGTTTATGACATTTCTGGCTTTGAAATTCCCACCTATTTGAATAGATTATATTAGATATAGGGTATTTTTTCAACCATCCATAGGGTATTATCAACCCCTGTGTATTTGTAGGTGCCACTTCACAGGAGACTTTGGTGGTGTGGTGATTCACTCCTATCTCTATTTTTATGGGGATGGTATATTGTTTGCCACTGGCCTTGGCGATGTCGCCTGTAAAGCCTTTAATTGGAATGTGATTTCTGCGAGTTATGCAGAGTACGTCTAAATCTCATACCAATTTTTCATTTAAGACAAAAACATCAGCCCCTGAGTCTAGTAAAACTTGGATACAGTAGCATTTTCCTTTAATGTGGAGGTATGCATGACCTTCCAGATGCTCTTAAAGGGTAGGTTGTGGGGCAATGAGTTTGCACCGCTTGCCTGATGGCTCTGTCTCGATATGTTTTCGCTTTGACATTTTTTACAACCAGAATCTGGTATGGACTTCAACGGGTCCTTTTGCGCTTAGTGAGGGTTCGAGAGTCCTTCTTGAGTGAAATTTTTGTCTGGATGAGTATGTTGACCTAGCGTACCTAGGTACTTGAGGTCTTTGGTGTGCTTGGAGGAATATTCGGCACAAGGAAATAATAGTACTATGGTGTGCTTTAGTGTATTCCTGAATTTTCATACAGATATTCCCTGTGGGGTGTACAAAAGATGATGGTCTCCTTAGGACAAAGGATAATAGTTCCTGGTCCCAAGTTAAAACGTGTAATAAGTGAAGTCGTGTTAGTACTAAGGTATAATTGGTGTAGGCATTAATCATTTTATTCTTGCATTTTTGTGTGGTTGGGTGTAAGGGGTGTAAAGCTTTTGAGTTTACTATAATTCCCATATTATTTCGACCAATCAGGTCTCCTCAGGTAAACTGACAACAAAAGAATATTTTACGGTTATTGGGCAGCCCACTACTAGCAGTCTTTACCCCCTGCCAAGGGGTTCCCATATATAACCTGACCAGTACTTTTCTCATGGTAAAGCATGGGTGCAATCTAACAGTGCTATCAGCCTGGGCTAAGATTTAAGTCTGGTGGGTCATGAGCCCCTATTGCGAGTTTGTGCCAGACCACAAGTACATATACGCTGTCACTGTATGGTGCCAATCCATTCCTTGTCTACTCAACCTTTTTGCCTCCTTAAGCTCATGCACTGACCCGAATCAGTGTCAGGGATAACTCTTTCAATTAGATGATGACCAGTCCAATACTCTTCAGCTTAGAAGGGGGTGTGTAGACCTCACTAAATTCCCCTCAATTGGATCCCAGGTCAGATAGGTCCCAAAGTTGTTGTGATGGCCTAGTCATTGCCACTTGACCAACCTGTAGCCACCTCTCATGGGGGGCCCGAACCTCTAATCGAGTATTCTATATTTTTCGTTGTCTGCATCCAGTTACTGAACTAACCATAGCTGCTCTTCTACACATGCCCCACTTGTGGTTGATAAGTCCACAACAGGTGCACGAGCCTGGTATCTCTTTTCTTTTGTCTATCAGAGTCTGAGGAATTCCCTCATGAGCTTTCTTCCAATCTGTGTGTATCGGCGATGGATTGCTTTCTCCCATGTTTGATTTTTGTGTCTTCCACCCTGCTGTGTCTGATTTTAGTGACCATGGCTTTTTGTTAAACCTGGTATCGGGACTTTTATTTTTATTGCCACACTTTCTTTTCGTGGCATTTCCTTGCCCCTTTCCCATTGCCTGAGAGAGGTTTTGGTGTTGTAAGAAAGATTCCTCTAGCTTACCAAAGCCTCTTAGTGCCTTAAGCCAATCTTCATCGGAATCATATGTCTCTCCTGAGAGCCTTCTCAGGATTTGTTCTGGGAGTTTATCCTTAACCAGGAGCCTCCATCCAATGCCCGACATTTTGGCTTTAATATTGAGGTTTTCGAGTAGAAGGAGATATTCTTCAATGTCATTATTGTATCGGATTTTTTCATGTCCAGTTCTGCCTCTCTTTCCTGCTCAATGCCTGAATATCTGCTAACAATTTCCTGGGTAAACCTGGTCCAAGAGACCAATTCAGGCTGAAATGGAGCCCCTATGGCCCCTGTCATACTCTTTCAGTACCATTCAGTGAAGGGTGTGACCTTTTTTCCTTTCATCCTTTTTAATGCGTAGACGATTCTATGATGGTCTTCCATCCATTGACTCAGGTTTCTAGCAAAATAGTCTTCACAGTCCAACACCCATGTGTTAATGTCTTCATAGACCTTGGCCTCAAATATAGATAGTGGGTCTGCGTGCTGCTTCCCTCTGGCAATCAAGCTTCCCAGTATGTCTATCAGATTGTCTGGGTCCGGGGCAGTCCCTTGGGGGGGCTTGCTTTCTGATCTAGGTGTCAGACCTGGGGCTGGACCTTCACCATTGCTGGAGCTACTACTGCTACTGCTGCTGGGGTTAGGGTCCCCACCTCCAGCTCTGTGCATCATTGGGGGTCCTTGTCCCCCTCCTCCCTTTCCTCCTCCTCCTCCTCCCATTGCTGCTGGCTGGCCTCAGTCGATTTCCTTTCCTTTCTTTGGTCTTCGAGTCAAGGAGCCAGAGGAGGAAAGTAGAGCAGTTTCTACTATCGCTTATCTTGCTGGGATGGAGGGGGTAGCTACTGATCGAGCTACTTCAGTTAATTGCAGCTGCACAAGTTCCATCACTTCTTGCATTCTTTGTTCGGCTGTTCTCTGTTGTTCCTGGTCAATCTCGACCTGGGCTTGGACTTGTTGGATCAACTGTTCCAATTGTTTATCTCTCATGAGAGATGCTTGTCCTGTCTGGTCAATACTCTGATGCAGATGGGTACTTACCTCCTGTTGCTGCTCATGTTAAGCATTATATCTTTGTAGCTCTGCTGCTCCTTGATCTTGGAAGTGCCTTCGAGATGTCTCTACCTCTTCTGCCAATGTGCTCATTTTTACATTTATACCGTTTAACTCATTTTCCACTATGTTCTCCCTGATCAAGCCTAGTATGGTAGCTTTCAAGCTCATCGACATATCGGCGTCCCCATGTAAACAGCTCATTATAGGCTATATGTTGCTCGTTTATGGATCTTGAAGCATTCTGGTCAACTTGGCTTAGGGATTCCATGATGTGTCTTAAGATAGCTGGAACTTCTGGCTGTCGCGGGGGGCCACGTGATCCTTCTCTTGGGATAGCAGTTCTTTTCTCAATCCTTCCCCATGATCTTCTTCCTCTTAAGGAGCCTACTGAAGAAGCTCTGCTAGAGAGGTAGGGGGGGTTTTGCGTAGTGGTGGTGGCTAGTATAGATGTCACATCAATGGCTGGAGAAGGGGCTCCTTCTTCCATTTGTACATCACGCCCCGGCCCTTGAATCGTCAAGGGCATAGGTGAGTCTTGTCTAATGCGATCCATGATAGGTATAGGTAGTAGGTAGAGGTAATTGTGTAGGTAGTAAGCCTAGGTAAAGTGGAGAGTATTAATATACTGTTAAGGGGTACTCTAACCATAGATAGGGCTGGTAGGTCTAAGCCATAAGCTCCTTGAAATAAGGTAAGGTAAAGATAAAATGAAGATCATTAAGGTAGGCTGGTATTTCCAAAGGCTTGGAAAGAATAAGTGTAATAAGGTTTTTTTCAAGGGTAAGATAATAAAGATATTAATAAGATCTCTTCTCCATTGCTTGATGTTTCTAATAGCTGGGAGTACCTCGATATTTATATTCCGCATCTGGGTTATCGCAGGCTACAATCAACTCCCATACTATCTAAGTACCTCTATCAGAAATCTCTCATTTTGCCTAAGTGCAAACACTCTTGATCCTGAGAATATTTGGCCTGCTTAGCTTTGATCTCTTCAAACTCCTATTATCTCTGGAGTGTGTGAATGCTCCTCCAGTAGGTAGTCTTCGATCTCTCCACTATATGAACTTAATTTGAGTATGTCACCCTAATGGTAACTATCCCAATTGTTCTACCTCAAAACATAAAGTGATCAGCTTTAATGAATGTGCACGGCCATTGTGTTACATATTGATGCATCGCAAAGCCCATCAGATATATAGGACTTTTTACTCTAGATCGAGCCAATAGCTTATCCAGTGAAAACCTCTCATACTGATTCTCGAGTAGGCCCTCTTGGGACTCTACTTTTTTCAAAGCAAGAGGCTCGGCTCTATGGCTACCCGTCGGTGCCATAGGCTCACGATATTCGGTCATTAAGGTTTCTTCCCAAATTGTCCCATTACCTATCAGCCATAATCTTTAACTGCTAATGTACAGAATAATAACTTGCTCAAAACCTAACCAAATTCCTCCGAGTCACTTCCCATGGGTCGCCAAAGGAGCTCTCTCGTATATCCAATGGACAGCATCCAGTCGGATGGATGGCAATGACGTATATGGTGTTATGCTAAAGGTGTTATTTATTGTTGCTAAAGTGTTGGGACGCAACCCGGCCGTAATACCGTGATGAACCCCGGTCCCTACATGGGTGCTGCAGGGGTATGGTAGAAATAATCCTGAGTAAAGGCTGGGTAACTTTGGCCCTTTTTTCCATATGTCTAACAGGGAGCTACCTATAGGGAACAGTCAATTTTGAAGGCTGAAAACTTCTTACAAGTTGCCATGGTGTGGAAAACTCCTGGGGATAAAAGATTAAACCTCATGGCCAATATAGAACTCGATCCTAGGCTAGAAGATGACTGGATGTCAGAAACAGAAGACTTGGACAGAAGCATAGAGCCACAAAGGGTCCAAGTCCACAGATTGGTGGAGAACACGAAGATTGCCACTAAAAGGTCAACTTTTGCCATAGGACATGACTTGTACAGCAAGGATACGCTAACTGTCCTGGGAAAAAGACAAGCCCTAGTCACAACAGGAGTAGCTGTAGGGCTCCCTAAGGGAACCTATGAGCAAATAGTACCGCAAAGTAGATTAGTGCTCAGACACGGCATATACATAGAAGCCGTAGTAATAGATGCAGACTATACTGGTAAAATAAAGGTTTTAATGGTCAACCTGATGAATGCAGACTACAAGGTTACAAAAGAGGACCTGATAGCTCAAATGATTGTTGAAAAAATCGACAACACAGAGTTCCAAGAAGTGACAGACTTAGCGATAACAGAACGAGATGACATTGGCTTCAGAAGTAGTGACCTACTTGGAAAAAAGCCCATAGTATACTTTTTGCAAGTGAGCTCTAGACACAATGAGCATTTTGACCATTACGACAAGGAACAGAATCCAAAATTATCAGAAGAAATAGTAATATTGTCTAATGCCATCATTACAAGAGCAGAAATATGAAAGTTCAATGCTGACTTCATAGCAAAGGTTAAAGAAATAGCTGAACAGGATGAAGAGTGGGCCACAAGAAGGTAGGAGTTGGAAAGACCAAGAAATGACAACACAGAACCCCCAAAGTTTTGGACCTTAAAAGATTAGCTGGTATACTATAGGGACTGACTCTTCATCCCAGCAGATAAAGGCATCCAAACCCTCATAATGAACAGGTACCACGATTCAAAGGTCGCTGGACACTTCGACTAGGAAAAAATGCTGGAAATAGTCATGCGAGACTTCTACTGGAAAGGTTTGACAGGTTGGGTCAATGATTATGTCAGATCCTATGACAAATGTTAACAAAATAAGTCCCTGAGATACGCAAGGTGTGGGTTACTTCAACCTTTACAAGTACCATATGTGGCATGGATATCTATCTCAATGGATTTTATTGTTCAAGTACCCGAATCGCAGAGACATACCCAGATCATCATCATAGTAGATTGGTTCACTAAAATCATATATTTGGTCAGCCTAAAGGAAAACATCACTGCAAAAGATGTTGCTAATATCTTCCTCCAAGAAGTATGGAAACCACACAGACTCCCCACAGAAATCATTTCCTACATGGATGCAAAGTTTCAAGGTGAATTTTGGGAATTGTTATACAAGCTTCTGGTAATTAAAAGAAGAATATCAACAGCGTATTACCCTCAGACTGATGGGCAAACTGAAAGAACCAACTAAGTGCTGGAAGGTTACTTACAAAGCTTTATTAACTATGATCAGGATGATTGGTATCAGCTTCTCCCATTGGCAGAATATGCTTACAACAACTCTGCCACAAATGCACACAAAATGACCCCATTCTTTGCAAACTATGGTTTCCACCCCTAGACCAAATGGATGAGAGAACAAGAAGCTCAAAATCCAGGTGCAGCCATCTATGCACACTGGATGAAGAATATACATGGACAGGCTAAGTAAATGCTAGAATCTACATGAGAGGCCATATCAAGATATTACGATCAAAAAGCTAGGCAGCAACCTGACATAAAGGTGGGAGACCACGTCATGCTCAATGGCAAAAATATGTGATTGAAAAGGCCCTCAAAAAAGTTGAGCCCCAAGCTCTACGGGCCTTTCAAAGTATTGGAAAAGACAGGTGACTGAGCCTACAAACTCCAAATACTTGACTGGTGGAAAATCCATCCAGTATTTCATGTGGCACTACTTGAGCCCTACTGAGTTTCTATTTAGCCTAGACAGGCACAGCCACCCCACAACCCTAAAGAAATTAAAGGTGATTTAGAGTGGGAAGTATAGAGAATTGTGAGGAGTGAAATAATCTCCTATACAAGAAGAGTTAGAGGATGAAATAAAGTCCTCTGAGAGCTCTGATATTTTGTGAAATGGAAAGGTTGTTCTGAAAATGAGAACATCTGTGAGCTGCCAGAGTACCTGGAGAATACAGCAGAATTGTTGGAAGAATTTCATAGGTTGAACCCTGAAATGCCAAGATAGACAGGATTGGAGTAATTTGGTAAGGTTTTCTTTGCATGGCCAAGCAAACATGCAAAGTTTTTTACCCTACCATGTTGGGTTCCTAAGAAAGAAGTTTTTATTTTTATTTTTATTTTTTATTTTTATTTTAAAAAGAGACATTGGAGATGAAGTCTTGGGAGGGGGAGCTATGGTTAGGCATATGGAAAAAAGGGCCAACATTACCTGACTTTTACTCAGGATTATTTCTACCATACTCCTACAGCCCCCATGTAGGGACTGGGCATCATCATGCATAATATCGTATACATCGTCACTGTCTGTCCGACCAGATGCTGTCCATAGGATATATGAGAGGGCACCTTTGGCGACTCATGAGAAGTGACTTGAAAGAATTTGGTAAAGTTTTGAGCGAGTTGTTATCCTATATGTTAGCAGTTAAAAAGTATAGCTGATAAGTAATGGGACAATTTGGGAAGAAATTGTTAGTGACTGAATATCACAAGCCTATGGCATCAAAGGGTAGCTATAGAGCTGAGCCTCTTGCTTTGAAAGAAGTAGCATCCCAAGAGGGTCTGCTCGAGAATTGGTATGAGAGGTTTTCACCTGATGAACTATTGGCTCGATCGAGGGCCAAAAGTCCTTCATGTCCAATAGGCTTCGCAATGCATAAAAATTCAATGCAATAGCCATGCTCATTCATTAAAGTTGATCAATTTATATTTTGGGGCAGAACGATTGGCATAGTTGCTATTAGGATGGCATATTCAAATTAAGTTCATATAGCAAAGAGATCGAAGACTACCTACTAGTGGAGTGTTTGCACCCTTAGAAACAAATAGGAGTTTGAAGAAATCGAAGCTAAGAAAGGCAAATATTCTCAAGGTCAGGAGTGTTTGCACTTAGGAAAAATAAGAGGTTTTCAATGGAGGTACTTAGATAGTATGGGAGTTGATTGTAGCCCACGATAATCCAGATGCAGAATATGAATATCAAGGTACTCCCTGCTATTAGAAACATCAAGCAATAGAGAAGAGATCTTATTAATATATTTATTATTTTACTCTGGAAAAAACTTATTACGCAGACAACCTTCTGTGCCTACCTTGATGATCTTTGTCTTTGTTTTATTTTACCTTACTTTACCTCAAGAAACATATAGCCTAGACCAACCCATACTACCTATGGTTGGGCTACCCTATAACAAATACCCTACACATCTTCACTCTTGCAGCAGATCTCAGTGCCCTACCAGGGGCAAGGTGTGCCTCCACACCACCATCACGTACAATAACCACAATGAATCCCAACCTACAACCTCCAAGGAGTGTGTCACTTATATCAATGCATAGCAGACAGTGACAGAGAGGAGGAGGAAGGCAGCTTAGGTATTTCTTTACATGTATTTCCTTTGTTAATATTGGGTAGGCTTTAGGTGGAGTAGAGAATTTCCTTTGTCATTATGGCTCATTCATGGCCTACTCAAAAGATGATACTAGTATGTAGAAAGAGATGGATCATAGCTCCGGCACTGGTGAGTGCCTATATGTATGTTAGTACCACTTCATAGCTACATGGCTCCATAAGCATAATGATATATAATAATAATAATAATAACAACACCTCAGTGATGGCCAGCAGATAAGTACATTACTCAGGTACTGTGAAAGCAATCAGAAGTGTGAGTAGGTTTGAGTATGAATACTGTACTCAGTACTAGGATCTATAGGCTCTGTTTGCCAATGCTTATGATTTCAAACTTGTATCTTAGTTCATTAAGAGCAAGGTCTCAAAGTCTTAAATCAATAAATTCTTTTCCAGTGATCTAGGTAGTTCTATGTCATTCAGCTATAGTTCAATTTACATACTAGAGAATCATATCCAATCATTAGACCCCTGTAGTCCTTATCTGTAATGGTTCAAAGATAAATTTGATAATAGCAAGAGAATGTAGTATTTTTTTTATCAGAATGTCCTTGACTGTATCAGATACCTTTTTCAGCAGATAGTATACAGGGATGACTTGATCTACATGCTGTAGTGTGAATATAACCAGAATGGATATAGGATATATGCCAAAATGCATACAGTAGACTGGTGGTGTGACATCCAAGTACTTTATACCCTGCTTTGCAACCTCTTTCATCAGGGCACTAATAGCTGGTTCTCCTCCTATTTTACTGTCACTCATAGTCAGTGGAAGCAAGTGTGACATGGAAGCAAGTGTGATGCTACAGTTTTTTTTTTCTTTTCTTTTTTCTCAATTTTAGAGCAATTTTAGAGTGATATTTGATGATCAGGTATGAGGTAGAAATTCAGAAAACTATCCTCTATGTAGTATACAATAGAAAACATAAGCTACTATGTTATTTTAATAGAAGCCTACAAAATCAGCATTCTGTACAATAGAGTCTAAAGATATACATGATAAATCAGAATCAGATGCATCCCCCAAATCCTTATCTGTACCATAATTTTCAGTATCTTGAGATGGTATATTTCCAATCCCACTACCTGGTTGTCTCATTTCATGTTCCAACTCCAAAATTCTATTTGCACTGTCTAATAGCTGTAGATCGATCACTGAAGTATTGAAAATAGCAGGCGGTTCAAGTAAGGTAAGAACCTGGAGGAGGTCTGGTGGTGGTAGGAGTGATTCTAGATCATCAAGTGTTGGATTCTTCTCAGGGTCCAGAATTGGTATTAACAAGGCAGCTGGAATAGTTCGCCCTTGAGACTGTATAATCTTGACCTGTTTCTTGCATTCTTTCTCAGCCTTCCAAGCATCAATACCACGCTGATTGAGAGCCGCTTTTACTTTATTGATAGCAACTTTGATATCCTTTGTTGCTTTCTTAATTGCAGTTTGCTTCTTTTTCTCTTCCTTCTCATTCTTCTGCATTCGAGCTTCTTGAACAGTCAGAACCCCACCCTTTTAAATGACATGGCGGGAGTTCCTCTTCTGGGTTTCTTCAGTTCGGATTCTTTCATGAATATTATTGTATGTCTCCTCCTGAAGTTGAGCCTTAGCCAAAAGAACTTGTGTTCCTTCAGCTCATTGCTTAAATCTATCTTTGGCTTTAGGACTGAATATTGCTGCTCGGTCTACCCATTCTTGTATTCCAGCCTGTGACTCAAAATATGTACTTGGAGGGTGAGAAAGATCTGATACTGTATCTTCAGCAGCAATTGCTTGACTACCATCTCGCAACCTATGAACTTCATGGTTATCTCCTCCATGAGGTTCCCTTCCAGATACAATGGTCATCTTATTATTGTAGTGTCATATCTTCTTTATAGCATTCTTATAGGAGACAGGGAACATGCCAGAATTTTTGAAGGAATTCTTTATTGTATGAGATCAGAAGGTTTGTTTGTGGATGGTGTCTAAGTCTTGGAAGAAGGAAGAGATCGTATATTCAATATCAAGAGATCTTAAAGCATGATGGATGGCTTGCTTGTGGTAATGCTTCCAGGGACAAAAAACATCAACATCGAGAGGCTGGAGAACATAAGTCAGATGAGATGGAAACTCAAAGGGAATGATATGGTTCTCATGACACTTGATTATGAAGTCATCCTGGTGGTGAGTAATATGCCCATCAACAAGAAGCATATGCCAATATTTGTCAGGACCTGCCTCTATATGCTTAATAAAGTGATCAAGCCAGGCAAGGGTGATATTTTCATTGATGTATCCTGTAGGTGATACAGTAATTACCTCCGCTCCAGTCAGGTTCTCATGAATCTAACTTTCCATAATCTTCTCCCCTGGACAGATAATAACAGGAGTTGGTGGGGGAGTTCCATCTGCACATATTGCTTCAATAATCGTAAAGACTTCCGATTCTCTAGACTGGCAGTATATAGTTCCTTCACCTCAGTTGGAACAACAATGATCTCTCCTGTTAGACATCCAATTTGAACTCCAGATTCATCCATATTGTAGATATATCTGGCATGGTGGATGCCATAGTAATTAAGGTTCTCTTGATAGTTGGTGAAGAACGTTTTTAAATCTTCCTCTGTATGAGCAGTAACCCCAGCTCCCGCAACTGGCTTTGTCTTAATCGTATGAAGAGCTGAATTCTTTTTAAGCCATTTGTGGAACCAGGAGATTGATGGTTGACTGCATTTTTCCTGCTGTTTGAGGTGGCAAATTGCAGCATATATAATGGATGGTGTTGCTCCAATTCCCATCTCCCATTGCTCATAACAGTAGAGGTGAAGAGCCTTCTCTTGAGCTGTAGTTAGGATAATATTATTACCCCCATATTCATTGAAGGTCCCATAAGAGTTTCTTTGTTGATGCCAGTGGCGAAGTTGATGCATCCAGAGGGATGAAGAATTTACCTAAAATCAATCAGCAATCACTTTTTTTTACAGCATAATATGCTATTTACCTGAAATTGTACTGCTGCTGCATTTGTTGTATGGCTAGGGTCTTCCTGTAGCCATTCAAGAGCTTGATTTAATCGCTTCTTTAATCTCGGGGAAGTTGTTTCTGTAATATCTGCCATAGTCGATACAGATTGGTAGTTTTCGATTTGGAGGAGTAGAATTGCATATATGTTCAAAGATGAAAAAGAAGCTTAATGTAAAGATGGTTCGTAACTTGTCTACATTATCTCTGCTTACAAAGCTTTTTTTTCTCAAATTGTATCACCAATTATCACTCTAAAATTGAGAAAAAAGAAAAAAAGAAAAAAAACCATAGTATTACACTTGCTTCCATGTCACTTGCTTCCACTGACTATGAGCGACAGCGAAATAGGAGGAGAACTGGCTATTAGTTAACTGTTTATAGGATACACCTCTACATAATGCAACTCTGGTTCTAATAATTGGAATGTCTAATCAGACACATCTTACTAACTTCTCAGGTGACAAGAAAGCATGGTCTATCTATATTATGAGTGGAAATCTCCTATCAACTAGGCATAATAGACCTGTATCAATAGCAATTCTCCTTCTTACACTATTGACTATCCTGCCCAAGCTCCCACATTCCTATTCAGTTGATATACTATAAAGATAAATCATTGCTGACATATTATAAGGTATATTTGAACTCATACTATCATCTTTGCAAGATGTGGCACTTGACAGTATCTCAATTGACTGTACAGATAGGAAGGTCTAACAGTCCTTCCCTATCTTATCCATATGGGTTGTGGACTATATGGAAAGCATTGCACTACACAGAGTAAAATCTAACACCTGTCTAAAATGTGAGATGCCTACTGATGTATTAGGAACTGATGTACAGAAGACATATCAGATGTGATATTATGTCAGATACAAATATCTCGAAAAAGAAAATGAGCATCAGTCAATAGACTGTGGGTCAGGAGATATGAATATTATGTTTGACACACTTGGTATCAAGATAGGGTGGAATATTTTTCATGGACTTTAATGGGTTTCAGCACCTAATCTGCACAAGCTGGATTTGCTCCATACAGTTTATTTGGGACTCTTTAAGTATATGATGGACTGGGTTCAGGGATTCCTCAAGAAACATCCATGACTACAGACTTTTGATGATACCAGGAAGGCTTTACCACCATGTCCAGCATTCTTTGTACCCAAAAAAGCATACTGCAAGGTTACACAATAGTAAGGGAAGGAGATGAGGAACCTAAGGTATTGTCTTTTGGGAGTTCTCACCATGGCATTGAGGCAGCCTGAGAGTATACAAGTATTACCATTTAAACATGCACTCACCTGCATCAGGTCATTACTTGATTTCACTTTGATGGCATAATATTGAAGCCATACACCTGAGATATTAGATTATATGGAATAATATCTGAATTAGTTTCATGATATCAAAAATATCTTCTTGGAGTTTCAAATATTGAAGAGGATACAGGCAAAGGTTGATGAGCAGAGAAGGGAGCTATGACATCAAAGAACATGGGTAAACAAATGTATTGCAAAATCCAACCAGCATCCAGTAGTGGAGCAGGATCATGAAGAAGAGATCCACTAATGTATAGAACTAATCTATACAGAACCTCATTTCAACTTCATTAAGATGCATCTACTAAGTCATTTTCAGGGTCACATATAACAGTTTGGCAACAGTTAGATGTATTCCATGGAATTTGGCAAGCTCATACATAAGGAACAAATCAAAGAGTGGTGGTGCAGTTCAAATAAAAATAATCCTGCAAGACAGATCCTGCACAGCTATGGTCTCCAGTTTGTGATCAAAAAGAGACTTTTGAACTTGGATTCTATTCAAAATCATGGGGCTGATCTTCCTACCTATATTGTAGAACATTTAGATAAATTGGATTCTCTCCACACCAGTCACCAATTGTAGGATCCTGAACGGGTCTCATGATGTTTCCGATATGATGGATTTTTGCAAGGTCTTGGGTATCTCACCAGAGAGCATCTGTTGCAAATTCATTCAATATGGCCAGAATAGCCTGTCCACCAAGTACCTCTTTCCTGAAGATACTGCCATACTTCAATTCCTTCTAGTTGAACTACTAATATAACTTCAAATCCCAATTCTAGTGTTCTAGGAAACTAAGATTTATGATATCTACAGGGCATGCTCCACTGCTACCCAACTCTTTAGGAAACAGGCAAATCACAATGATTAGGTTTGGGTACAGACAGGTGGTGAGTATATATATAGTATGCTCTGGCGTCATTTCTCCAGAAAGCTCCAAGTGCTCTTCAAAATCCAAGACCACATGTATGAGAACATGGTTCACAGGCTTATATGTATCTAAATATTGAATGCAGTTAACTCAAGATGCATATCCAACATCCATGGCCTTGTCATAGTACAGCTAAGGGAAAATGCACAAGAGTTTATAATAGTAGATATAGGGATGATCCTAGGTCTGGTGTACCTCATCCTGGAGACAGACCAGAAATAGCTTGTTCAAAGCGATATTGATTTATGCATATTTAATGAGATTTATTGAGGAATCATGAGATCAGACAGTTAAGCAACAACTGTTGGCTTGAGCAAGTATTCTACATTGAGGATGGTTGAATGGCATAGAGAATATTATAGCATCTTTTATTGCAACTTGTATATAGAAACCTCTATGTAGAAACTAAATAATAGAAACTAAATAATAGATACAACTAAAAGTATACAATGTAGAAAATTACCATGTGGGATTGGTCAGTCCTTGGGATTGGGATCCTAATGAGACCATGCAGTGAAACATCTTGGGTTCTGATATCACAATGACACCATGGAACATCAAGGGTCCTGACATTACTAGGATGCAGTAAAGAAACCAGACAGATTGTGATGAATTACCGCAACTCCTTATGGCTTCACAGTTAGGAACTGACAATGACTATGTATCAAGATGCTGAAAAGGTTCAGGGCAGGAATGGAGACAGTTGAGAATAGAAGGCATCTGTAGTTGATGTTAGGATAGAGGTATAGGATCATGATAAGAGATGGAAGGAAGGTGATGAAGGGCAACCCTGTGTTACTATACCCAGTGGTCATCCTGTGAGGCAGTTGCCATAGCCAGACATCAGCATATGGAGAAGAAGCTGTGATAGTTATGCAGATGTCTAGTGGTCATGAGGATGTCAACCTAATGTCAGGTAGTATACTAATGCTGCAAAGTGTTGCATTATGACATAGGATGCACTAGATGCAATATTGTGTTACAACATATATCATGATACAAAGGTTACAACAGGGGGTTGCAATGGAACTCAGGATACAATAGGCATACTGGGTGAATGAGAAATGTGGTGTGCATCAGTATATGACACCCATACATCAGACACAAGACTTCTATTTTTAATGATATAACAAATAATAGGGGATGATTTATTGGTAAAAGTCTTTAAAGTAAGGAGTGAAGTGGTGAGAATTGATACTTGACCAATAAGAGTAAAGCTTGGCAAAAGATTTAGTGTGGTTCTTTCTTTCGATATGATTGTAACCATAATAGAGTTCTTTGAATGGTGAGAGTCAGGGCAACATGCAGGGACTGCCTTGAAATTATCTTCCTTTAAGCAGGTCAGGTTTGGGGAGTGATAGCTCAAATGGGGTTGATTGTTAACATAGAGAGAGTAAATGGTTGAGGAAGCTTTGCAAGTAGGTAGAGTGGCTAAATATCTAGCACTTCTAATATTGCATGAATTGACTGAAGGAGTGCATCAGTAAAAAGTGAAAACAGGCTCACAGAACATCTAATCCACCACCAAGTCTGAGGTTCAAGGTCCTCTTGGCCTTTCTAGTCCAGCTTGATCCATCGATACTGTATTTTCATTACATGAGGTGGATCAAGGTAGATCAGGTTGGATCAGAAGGATCAACAGGACCTTGGAACTGGGTGGAGGATCAGAGAGGTTTAGGAGCACTGTAGAACTATTTTTACTTTTTGCTGATATCAGCACAGTCTACCTTGCAAGACTTAGAGAAGTGGTAGACTGACTTTCTAAACCTAACAACATTATTAGGGTAGACAGTCACATCAATAGAAGTGCTGTTCTTAGTTGCCCATTTTTTCAGGGTCGGGCTGCAGAAAGTGAGTAGAGAAGATAGTCACATCTACAGCATTGCAAATTGTGAGGAGAAGGGAGGAGAAGAGCTCAGTGGGATTGGAGGGAATAAAATAGAGAGAGAACCCATAGATGGCTAGCTGGACTACATTGGGCACTCACTAAAAGGGATAGAAGGGGTTGTCTCCTATAGGCAAGGCCTGATTAAACTTGACCAATAGGACCTTGTAGTAGAGGGAGTAGGCTGTTACTGTGATATGTAGGTTCTTGGTGAGCAGTGTGAGAAAACCTGTAGGGTTGACAGTGATGGTGAAAGAAAGGGGAAGAGGACAGTTTGCCTTCTAGGAAACCAAGACAGCAATGTCAGGAGTAGTAGTAGTTAGGTGAATGACATCATCATGGAGGAGCAGGTTGATGTGAGTAGTGAAGAGATGACAGTCAGCAAGGAGTAATAGTACCAGGCCCTTAAACAGTGGGGCAGTATTGTTGCACACTGCAAATTGGGCTACCAAGTCAGTCTTCTTGCCCTTTCTAGACCCCTTTCCACTGGAGGGAGGCTGGGTTACAATTGTGTTATAAGTTGCTGGAGGGGGGGGGAGGAGGGAACTGTTTGTAATTTGGAGTCTCAGTCCCACAGAGCAAGGTGGAGGGGTCAAGGTATTTGCTGTCATTGTACTGTTGGGCCTCCCAAGAGTGAGAGTGCTAAATATTCTAGGCTTTAGGATTGCTGTACCACTGATAGGTTGTAGAATCCTAGGAGGGGGTGTCAAGATCAAACCCACTTGTAGCTCCAGACATTGCTTGGGGATGAGAGAGGGGTACTTAACATATAGCAAGGGAGGATCTAGAGTATGAGGGGATTGGGGTAGTAGTGAGGGGCACTATCATAGCTATGGTCACTGTAAAGTCTCAGGAGAGATCCCTTACAGATGCTTCAAGAGCTGCAAGGGATTGGGAAGTGGGCCTTGGTGGTCTAACTGAGGTGAGGAGCAGTAGAGGCAGCAGATCCCTCCTCCAGGTATCCTAACCAGGTTCCTAAATTTGCAAGGCCTTCCAAGGCTTTTCAAAGGAAAGGGATTATGAGGGTTTCTCCAATTGAGAGTTCTTGTAGGTCAGAGTCTTGAAGCTGGAGGAGGGAGGAGAACTCAAATCCTAAGGCTGGGAACAGTTGAGAGTATATCTCTTTGATAAGGGGTAGGATGGGTTCCAGGAGTTTCATAGAAGAGACCCTAGAGGTGTTGTAGGAGCTGGAGTAGCCCTATATGGGTGGCTACACTCAGAGGTATGTGACTCAGGCCTAGATGCCCTGCCAAGGTTGTGAGTCATAGCTAAGGACTATATGTCAGAGGTGATGAGGGGTCACTTATCGATTGAAGCCTAAACAAAAAGTGAAAATTAGTATGTCATGATGGTTGCCACACAAAACTTTGGAGTTTTGGCATGGCTGAAAGTGGGAATTTGTCAGGTAAGAGGAAAGAAGAGGGCATGGAGCATGCCCCTATAGTATGATTGCTGTTTTATACTTTATACTAGGTGATTGCAGAGTTTCAATTCACCTAGCTATTGTTGTATCCTGCCTTAATAACAGATCCTGAGAAAGATCAGTATAAGTCTTTTTCAAGAACAAATGAAAATATGTCTCCTTGATTATACTAAATTGCATCTACTAGATAAAGATACATAGATTGCTTGTGAGCCAACCAGACTGTAGTCAGCAGGTATATATACCATACCTACACCATAACTAACTAACTACATGTAGAAGATACGAGAACAATAGCCTAATAAATAATCTTGTAAGCTCCATCATCCCACACCTATTCACACTCCCTTATACATCCATACTGGCAGCCGAGCACACCATCCATTTCTATCTGGCAACGCGACCATATTCTCTTTCCTTCTTCATCACCTACTTTGTGATTCCAAGTATAGCTACATCTGACTGGTCCTGCTCAACACCTGTCGGTTTGTCTCTACCTTTAAATCTACCTATACTTGTAGCCACTCCCCCGTATACTTCTACATCGCTTTAGCTGTACTCAATCCCGGGAAAGCCCCAAAACCTCAGTTCTCGATCACTGAAGCCTGCTTCTTACCCTCCCTCTCATCCAACTGTCCTATCTCTTTTAAACTGTTTGCTCTCCAACGATGCTAGTCTGATCATATTCGACAACACACCAAGCTGATCTCTTCGCTCACCTTGCATCCTTTGGACTTTACATTTCCTTTTTTCGCCTCTTGCCTCTACTGGGTTCTACCGGGTTCTCTTTCTTTCACCCAGCTTCAATTCCTCTTCTTTTTCTCCATTCGTGCACGGTATCGATCTTCCACCGACGGGTTGCCTTGCGCTTTGTGCATCACCTATCACTCGACTCCCAATTTCCAGGGTAAACCGTGGTTGATTCCTGAAGTGGCTATTGAAAGAACTTAAAGACCGATATATGTAGAGAGATACAAAATCCTATATAGCGATATCTATAAGCCGTATTAATTACCGCTCTCCCTTTACTCTTTAGCTGATACTTATGGCAGAGGCGGTACTCCTGATACCATAGAGTGCTTGCCGCATATACCTCTATCTAAGCTCCGCTACTCCCAGACGTTTCGGGCGGAACATACTCCCTACCCCCTCCATATTGAGTTCTTCCAAGCTCGTGAATCTTCACAATCACCGGCCGTCACGTATTCAACCTAGAACTCCCTCAAACGTGGTCACCAATCTCAAACACACCCCAAAAACACTGGACATCCGGAAACCTCAATCCCACCTACTATACTGGCGGAAAAAAACATGCAAAAGTGTACCAGATATCCCCGATAGTGTAGTATGCCCGGTTCACCCTTCCTTAAGCTTAACCCAGACTTTTGATCCTTTCCAAGACTTCCACTAAGGACTTTAACCACGTTCACCAACATCGTGATTCACTTCTACATACATACCTCCCACCAAATTATCAGTCTGATACGTTATCAAGAATACAAGCTTCTTCCATACCATAATTGACTTCCTATTGTGCTTCCTCAAGAAAAACCTTCAAAGGTACAGCACACACCCCCTACTGCAGTACCATATCAAAATACACTCCTCTACCACGCCTACCAAACAAACCCGACAAAAGAAAGAAAAAAAACACAACACAAGATTTTATTCACCTTATCAGATAAGCCAAGATAAGCTACAATCAGCTTATTCAGCTGCGCTGGTGAAAAGTAATACAGTACCTACCCTTCACCCCCACTCCCTCCCCTCCATTCCCCCTCCCCCCTCTACAATACAATAATACGGTACGAGTATAGTACAATACAACCCCCAACAATCCTCCCACTATCGTAGCCTTTAGTCTCTCCCTCTATCCACAAAAGATCACTCGCGCACCCACCCCAGCACTCATACGCCCACGCCTGTCCGCCAACGTGCCTGCCTAAAGTAACCCGTCATACAAAAACCTGTCTTGGTTTACGATTCAGTACACTCGTCACAGCATATATACCGGTAATGTGAGTTGGATGGATAGGCTGGCAGGCTGGCAGGCAGGGTGAGTCAGTGGCACAGTCGCGTACTGTGCCGTATTGGGGGATCTACGTATCATAGCGTAGCGTATCGTAAGTGGGTTGGTGGGTTGATCGGAAGAGTCTCATACTCGTAGATGAGTGGATGCCTTGTCGGTCGGTCGGTGATTTTTGACTACTCGTAATTTTCTGACGTTTGTGAACACAACTGCTATTGCATACCACCAAAATCTTGAGGCTCCGGCCGATTTTCTGCCCATATGCAATAGCAGTGGTGTTCACAAACGTCAGAAAATTACGAGTACCGTACAAGTAAGCTTTGAGGGAGCTGTGCTAGGCTATTGCTAGGATATCCACGCGCGAGACTTGTGCTTTACCATAGAGCGCCATAGTCTAGATCTTATTTTTGGGTCTTTGTTCTTTTTTTTTTTTCGCAAACACGTTGTGAATTCGTACCCGTTAGTTACCGTAGTTCCGAGTTCAAGCTCAGGTCAAAAGGTAAAACAGTAAAGTTGATATCAATGGTAATAATAATTAAACGTTGACATCATCAACTGGAGGCCACCGTACTACATAACGCATCACAGCAAGGCTACGACAAAAAAAAGAGAACACCCCCCAATTCAATTATACAACCTCAATGATGATGGAAGAGGCGCCACCACCACCATTGCAGATACCCGCTGCTCCAATCTTCCCCTCGCGTTGCTTGAGAACATTAATAAGGGTAGTGACAATTCTCGCACCGGAACATCCGAGCGGGTGACCGAGCGCCACGGCTCCACCGTTGACGTTGACCTTAGCCTCGTCCAGGCCGAGGATCTTAGCGTTCGCCAACGCGACAACAGAGAAGGCTTCGTTGACCTCAAAGAAGTCGACTTGCTCCTGCGACAGGCCGGCGTGCTTGAGGGCCTTAGGGATAGCAAGGGAGGGCGCTGTGGTGAACGCTGATGGGGCCTTTGCAGCTTCACCCCAGCCGATGATTTTTGCTAGTGGAGTGAGGTTGAGCTCCGCGAGCTTACCCTCCGAGACGAGGACTAGGGCTGACGCACCGTCCGAGATTGGCGACGCGTTTGCAGCAGTGACGGTACCGGTTCCCGGGACAAAGACTGGCTGGACGGTCTTGAGCTTGCTGATGTTCAACTGTTTCGTTTCAAACGTGAATACTGTCAGCTCGCCTGAACTTTCTCTCGTCATGGTAGATTAGTGGAAATTAATAGCTCACGTTTTTGGGCTCGTCGTCAACCTCAACGAGGACATTAGGCTTTCCTCTTCCACCGGGAATCACGATTGGTGCGATTTCTTCGGCAAAGCACTTGTTGGCTACTGCCTCCTGGGCTTTCTGATACGACTTGATAGCATAGGCGTCCGAATCTTCCCTCGAAAAGGTGTAAGATTGTGCACATTCCTCCGCTGCGAAACCCATTGCCTGGTTATCGTAGGCGTCTGACAAACCGTCACGGACAACACCGTCAATCATTTGCTGGTTGCCATAGCGAGCTCCACGTCTAGCTGTAGGGATATAGTATGGGGCGTTGCTCATAGACTCAGTTCCGCCGGCAACGACGATCTATGAAACACGATTCATCATTATAAGGACATTGTCCATCATCAATACTTCCCAATGTAGAACTTACATCGGCATTTCCAGTGATAATAGTCTGAGCCCCTAGAATGATAGCCTTCATCCCAGAAGCACACACCTTGTTGACGGTAGTGCAGACGGTAGACTCGGCTAATCCAGCTCCAAGTGCACATTGCCTCGCAGGATTCTGACCCAAGCTGTAGATACCCGATGTCAGTATCAATCTTCATCGAAACGCATCATACCATGTAATCTCCCATCAACTGGCATTGCAGCAGTGGTAACAGTAACACCAGTATGTAGCATAAGGGAAAGGGAAGAGGGAATAAGGAAGGCAGCATACTTGGCCGACAAGACATTTCCAAAGAAAACCTCCTCGACATTGGCAGCCTCGATGGCCGGAACTTTGGCAAGGGCAGCCTTGATGGCGTGGGAACCCAAGTTAATTGCTGTGAGTGGTGATAGGGAGCTATATTTCATGCGGGGAAATCGAAACGTTAACCATGACATTCTTTTTGAAGCTTCTCTCTTCCTCCCCCATCCTCATACACTTCACATTTCCCCTCCTCCTCTTCATGCCTCTTCTTCCACCCCGCAGTTAAAATTGGAAAAATCAAACTCACCCCTGGAAACTTCCAAGAGGAGTTCTAGCAGCAGCGACAATGTAGACTGGAGTTGGTGCCATTATTTAAATCAAATTAAACTATTTTCGTAAAAGCTCGTTGAAGACAGATTGGTGAGTTGGTGAATGAGATAAGAGTGATTTCGATGGTAGAAAGCTGTAACCGTTGTTGTTGTTCACGAACACACCATTTAAGAAAATAAAAAAAGAAAGAAAGAAACCTAGAAGGGTTAAAATAATTTTAAATAGAGGCGAGCTGCAGGTAGCAAGCAGTGGTTGGCTGGTTAGGTTAGGTTAGGTTAGGTTAGGGAGGTTTTTTACTTTTATTTTTTGGTTGGTTGGTTACTTTTTGCTCAGGGTCTACGAGTTTTTTAACATGTAACTTACCCGCTAACCAAAAACATCACCACTTGAGTACAGAACTTGTACGAGTACTGCTTGAGTTAACATTCCGCGCCAAACCCTTTTTCGTTAAAAAAAAAAAAAAAAAAACTCACGGAGCTTTCCCCTCCACCTCACCCCACTTCGCCTAAGAAAAAGAAAGAAATGTGAAAAAGAGTGAGGTGACAAGGACCACGACCGATGACAGATTGAGAAGAGATAAAATTGTCACCCTTGTGGGTTACATATTCGTACCATAACCTCAGTCCTTCAACAACGCAACAAAAAAGCATTCTCCTGTCTACACGGTACTTTATGCACGAGCACGCTGCCAGCTGCCCTGCCTGGACATCACACATACCGTACAGTAATCAAAATACCGTATGGGTTCTTGACACAAAAGAAGGCGAACAAACCTAGAATACGTACCCATTCAAACTTTACTATTTAACACAAAAACACCCTGCAAACCTCTCAACTTCCCATTTGGAAAAACGCACGTACGTAGAGTGCATACTGTACTCATTATCACACGTTAATAATATAGGGTAGCTTAACCCCTGAGGCTGAGGTTTTGTTGGGAAGTAGGAAAAAATAAACAAACAAAAACAAAAGCCTTTGAACAGAACAGGAGAGAGATTTGTTTTGATTTAATTTGGTTTTGATTTGACGAATGATAGCACGGATCGTATGGTATCCTGGGCGAAACAATGTCGGTTTGTCTTCTCGTCTATAGCTGTTCAAGGAGTGAGCTGGGAGGTGAGCAAGGTTAGGTGAGGTAAAGGACGAGCTTGGTAACAAAAGAAATGTGCCCCCCCCGGTTTTCCATACAAAACGCCAACTTTCAATACCCACCTACCTAGCAGCAAAGAATGAGAAAAATTCAGCAATCCCTTCTGACAGAAATTATTCACATAGTTAAATGTCAGGCTACAAGAATTGTTCTACAAAAACTGAAATCCTGAGTTCTGAAGGGGAGGTCAAAATCCATGCCAAGACCGCCAATTTGCACTACAATGAAGTGGGCCAGCTTCATGTCTCTGCATCAGGATTTGGGACTGTCAATAAAAATTGAAAAATTCATAATGCTAAGCTCCCCATGGACACCCCTCATATTATCAGAGTTTGGAGGATGGGATTTGTTATGATTGTTTTTGGTAGCTAATTGAAAATGGGTATGCCCCCTGGAAAACCGGGGGACATGTTTCTTTTGTTACCATGCTCGTGCGTGCGTGCGGCATGTACCAACCGCACTGCACGTTTATCATACTTCATATGACAAAGTTCCCAGGCAAAGGCGAACCAAAGGACCTTACAGTTCAATACAATCCAATCTAATCACTCCTTTCTCCCCCTTCGCTCTCGCAATTACGCCCAAGGCTGAGAAAGCTTTCAGTTCCGAAGCAGCGTCAGGGTAAGACCACGGTAACCATTGTAGACCTTGTTTCGTCCCGTCTCAAGTTCTGGCATTCTGATTGTTACAATTACTTTCGGTATGATGATAAATTCCATTTCTTGGAAGATAAGGTGTGATGGAAGGGAGAAAGGGAGGGAGGATCGAGATGAAGAGATATTGTGGATAGATAGACAGACTATCTATCGTCGATGTCCAATCCTTTCCTGACCTAGTCCCAGCACAATTGTGAATGCTGAAGACTTATAACTAGGATACCCGCACGATACGATAGTACTGTACACTACCTAGGCAAAAGTCTTGGTGAAATGGCCTTTTTACACCAAAAGTTGCCATTCCTGATCACCCCCCACATGTGCAATTACTTCAAAAAACGCACACAACCTGCTCAATTATTTTCACATTGATTTTAGCTTTCACTAGATACCACTTGTCAAGTTGGTTTACTTCATGGTGTTTAGTTATCAGGCCTCAAAGTTGACACTACCCGTTGCAATGGCAATTTTGTACGTAAAATGACACTTTTTGGCACATCAAAAAATTTGCGACTACATAACTTTTCCAAATCTTCACTAGATTGATTCAGATTTGGATGAGAGTAGGGGAAAGCTAGAGTAACTAGATGCCTCAAGTCAGGTTGGAAAAATACTTTGTAGTTCCTAAACTGCGAGCAGCTGAAATTTGCTGTTTTTGGTGTAAAAAGCTCATTTCACCAAGACTTTTGCGGAGGTGCTTTACCATAAAAGGGATTCCCTCTCTCCCAGGGCAGCGTATCATATAAGATAAAAAGTAAATCACAGTCTCGACCAGGAAGAGGAGTATTTTTCCCTTCCCTTCCAAGTCCTGAGCATGCACACTACTCCCCAGCCTGCCAGCATACGTTATGTTACTCCCACCACCGCTATGCAAGTACTAGCACGAAAGACATATCTTGTACAGCAAGACACTATAAAAGAACATCTACTAAAGTACCTTATTCCACCACCTCATCAGCACCAGCATCAGCATCATCGTGAGCCTATGGATAGGATAAAAATACAGTAAATTACCCTCCAATTCATCTTTTAAGCACAGAATAAAATACTGTACGGGACATAACCTGCCTTGCGTATAATAAATTTTACTATACTTGCCTGCCTGCCTGCCTACTTGCTTTCGCCTGCCTGCCTGTCTGTCGCCAGCGAACGGACGAACGAACGAGTGAGTGAGCAAGAGCAATTACCAACACAACCAGAACCACATTTATCCTCCCCCCCACAAAATGCTTCCGCGCAAATCAAAATCTCGTACCTGTCTATCCATCCTACTGTGCTTATATCATATCATGCCGGCCCGTAGATGCTTTTCTTTCTTTTCCTTTCTCTCCTTTTTTAGGCAAGATACTGTAGCCTTCTGTATCTTGTGGTACTCTAATGGTCCAACGGGGAGGTAGACAGATGGATAGATACACGCACCGGTATACGGTAATGATTAAAAATAAAAAATAAAAAAAATTCATGACCCCCCTGTGCTTCCGGTGCGGGTAGATGTCCAATTGGGTTTTTGCTCTATCCGAGGAGAGGAGTGAAGAGAGGATACTGTTCTGTAGCTATGGTTCCGGCCATGGTCTGCCAGGACTGAACTGTATCACGGACGGCCAAAATCTAAAGAATTCATACTGTGCAATAGGGCATATCTGGTGTACCATACAGATAAGTGATCAGGAACAACAGCTCATGTCCCAGTGTAAATCGAGCAGAATTTTGAACGCAATTCACGGAACTTCATCCTAACATTGATATCCGTAAGTTAACAGTGAGTCTTGACTCTAACTCTACCACCGATAGTACAACTGTGAGAATTTTAAAAAATCAAAAACCGAGTGATGGATGGGGGACGGATGGGTAGACTACCGTAGCGTGGCCAGGAAGGAAGGACAACCCAGCAACTAACCGATGCACGCCAAGGCACAACTTCCGAATGAAGGGTCCGAGAGCCGCTTATGGTATGATAGCAACAACCATAGCAGGAACAGGCACAGGCACAGCGACAGCAACAGCAACAAGTCCTCCTCCTCTATCTCCTCGTACGTGTTCATCAATCGAATGCATCTACAATCTACCATCCATAATAATTATGTGATATTGAATGAAAGAAGAATATGAAGTCATGCATAACCAGACAGAATAGATATCCGAGCGTATTATAATATATCCTCTTACAGTAAAATATCTCTCTCACTTTCTCTTGCTTAATTGTATTTTTTCCTTTCAGTTTTATTATTATTATTGCATTCCGATTTCGGATTATTCACTGGATAACCCTCCCACACACACATTGATCCATACACATCAATACTTGGGCTACAATAGAAAATCATTATAGAATGGAAGCTTCTCATTGACCGTTGAGTGGAAAGTGGAAATCACCTTTCCAACGGTAACTTATGCAAAGACAGGAAGAAGAACGAAGCAATCAATGGATTGACTGATTGATCGGCCGTAACACTGGCAATCTATCTACGGTACTCTACTGTATGATACGGTGCTCACAATCATCATGATAGCCATATCAAAAACACGCCTCCGGCGCGATCGGTACGCGATCCATGTGGTATTGATACCGTAAGGGAGGTTTTTACGGGATTTTCCTTTTTACTCTTTCTCTTGGTTCCCCCACACGATTCCAAGTATTTACGTTACTTGCAGGTAGGTGCGGTTTCGGTAGGTAGCAACGCACCGCTTCCACGCTGCAAAGTGAAAGAAAAGAATAGAAAGGAGAGATGCAGTGTAAGGTACAAAATGACCGGTAAACACTCCCGTAAGTGTATTCGATGCGAGCGGGGGAAGAATGCTGTATCGTATCCGAAACAGCGAACGAACGAGTGTAATATCTTAGGCGAAAGGGCAGCCGGTCATTGGCTCGGCATTGTAAATGTAAAATGAGTGATTATCCGTGTCGCAGATGTTGCGCTACTGTCTACAATACCGGTAAGGTAGATGTGGGTGAGAAAAGGTCAAACTGTTTGTCTGCCTGCCACTTTGTTCTTGCTTGCCTGCTTCCCCGCCCAATATTTTGTTTTGTTTCGTTCACACAGTAGCGGTACAGTGCACGTAACAATTATTTTTTTTAACCGGATCCTTACACTTTCGGTCGGCGGTTAAGATAAAACAGTGAGTGTGACCATGCAAAAAGTCTGGGGAAAGCTTTTTTTCTCTTCTCTGCTCGTTCCTGCGTTTTCTCCGAAGAAGTAGATGGGTGGGCATCTGAGATTGCCTTGCCTGGTTCCCCAGAAGCATTCGCAGCAGATGTTTTGATATTATGTGTTTATATATACCGGTATGTTTCCCCGGTGCCCTGTTGAGGAGGAAGTAGGGTGGTGGGTGGTCTGAAGTCACCATCAAAGCGGAGGTGTGGGAAGGAGGGAAGCAGATGGAATTACACGCAGGGATCGGTGGTATGAATGGCAACTCGTTTGTGTGTGTGAACCCTTTTTTTTGATTGATTTATTTAAAATCATAATCACCGGTTGATCAGGGTTTTTTTTCTCCTTTGCTATGCTACGGTACTGTACTCGTATGCTGCTGCTTGTTTCTGCGCGGCTTGCTGAAATCGAGTGCCATGGAGGAAAAAAAAGGAAGGAAGCGCGCATGTGAAGTGTGGCTTTGGAATAAACCAAACCAAACAAGCAAGCCAAATCATGCTCGCTAGCCAAAGTGGCGCGGCTGCCTTGCTTGTTCGCGCCAGCCCCAAAGGAGGGAGAGACACGGGGGTAAAGATCGCTGCGGTTTCCCGCGCTTGGACGTTGTCACGAAAAAAATAGAAGGGGTGGGCCATAATAGCGGTCTATCGTCGCACAAAGTACTTGGGTTAACTTATGCAACCCTACTAGTATGATAGGAAGGTAAAAGGAAAAGGAAAAAAAAGATGGTTCATCAGAAATGTTCCATGAATCAGAGATTTCCTTTTCTCACAGGAGGGAGTGCTAAACAGGGAATTTTGATTGGGCCGTTGGGCTCCTCTTTTCTCGATTTCCCTCCCCGTTGCTGTCTTTTCGGAGAGAGCCAGCAAGGGTACGTATGGTAGGGTTGTTAACTTGCCCCGAAAAACTGGAGTATCCAAAATGGGGTTTATATCATGACTGAGTCTTCGATATGTGTTACATGACTGTAAGAATACGTGATATTTACTCGTAGACCCTTTTGAACAAGTATTGATATATTTCATTCTTGCTTTCTCCGTCCGTCTCTCTCTTTCTTTCAAGGACACGAAACAAATCAAGTCATGATGATAGACCTTGCATAGCCCGTGATGGGCGATGATGAGCAATCCAAGGGCAAGGGGGACAATCTGGATTCTTTTCTCTCTTGAGATTCTGGGAAATACATGCCATGCTCGTACTTTGTCCCACTATGGCAGTTTTAACGGCCGTCCTTTAGCATGCCTGCCTGCCTGCCTGCCTGCCTACTGTACCGTGCTCATTAAAAAGATCAAGAGGGAAAAAGCAACATAGAAACTTTTGCCAACCGGTCGCTCAATGGATAAAGCCAAAGCAACATCCTGCACAAGGATATTTTTTTTTTTTGAATCTTTTTTTTTTTTTAACCTGAAGCAGTATGACGGCAACCAAGCAAAGGAAAAATAATAAAGTTAGGATAACTTTTATTTGCGCATCCCTTCGTTTGTTCCCGAATTTCACAGCTTTTTAGCATAAAAACTATCACCGAAGAAGAATCGTGGATCGGCAAGTATGGGAGAGAAGTGAGTACCGGTATAACACAAGTCACAGTCTACAAAAGGAGCATAGATTTCTGTGACTTTGTTGGAGTCTGGTAAAGAACTTGGAGACATTTCCTTCTTCAGTATAACGCTCTAAATAGTACAAGACAGCGAAATCAAACGAAGGGATAATTTAGTTATTGGGGATGAGTCCGGTTCGCGCTGATGCACGTTTGGTGCACAAAGGAGAGAGTTTAGTGAGGGAGCGAAAAGTAAAATAAAAATAAAAATAAGTAAAGTTCGGGGTTCCACGGTTTCTAGTTTCTTACTTTGGAACAAACTGAATGACGGAAGCAAGAGAAAAAACGAAAATGATCGTCGGACTGCGTGTGCTTCCCTAGAGTGGCCAAGCTCTAGCTTCCTTCATCTGCATTTTTGGTCCAAAAGCCAAGGTGGATGGATCATTGGGAGGGGAAGAAAAAAAAGAGAAGAGGTTGCATGTTTCCTTTCTTATCAAATCTCGGTCACTTTGGGACAGACGGAGCGAGCCCAGTAGTTCTCCTTCGTTTGTTTTGCCACGGTTAACACACGTTCTCTGTCACTTAACTTATTTGTCTTCTCTTTGCCGGGAGGTGTCATTATTTCTCATTAGAAGCGTCATACTGTCAAGGAGGATGACCATGGATATTTAGACTACCGTGCTTTGTTTATTACTGGCAAATTCTTGGAGAGAAATAATAACTTGTAAAGATCGAAGGAGAGCGAAGGCAAAAGAGCATTGGTGGGGGGTACGGTAAAGGAAACATTATTAAAATGGGGGCTAATTTTTGAAATTTTTTTGTTTCTCCCATGTTCGGGATTTTCGCTGACGATGGATAGATGATCATAGACTGCGCGATCAGAATACCAGTACGATACCGGTACTGCTATCAATTTTGTCGGCAATCATGTTCTCGTTCGTTGGTTAGCACTGCGAGGAGAAAAAAGAAAGAAAAAAGCAGATAAAAAAAATAAAAAAAGTCAAGCTGAAGAACATGGAGTTAAGGCGAAGCGCTATCATAATTATTGAAGCAAAAAGGGTGAAATTGTGAACGAAGGTGAAAAAGTGATTGTTAGGCAGAAACGCTTAAATATGGTTAGAGGCTTGCTATTAAAGGAAGTGCGAGCATGAAGGAGGAAATAAACGAGGTGGAACGGGAAAGAGAAGAGGAAAAGAAGAAAATAAAACGGAGAATCAGAGGCAAAATAAGGAAGAACCAACCAATACAATTGCCGAACAGCCGTTTGAGCTTTGAGTTCGATAGAATTGGTATTACTTACAGGCCCTTTGCAAGGACAGGTAAAAATTTCTCGATACTCGTACAATACAGGCTCATCCGCTGCCCCGTCGTCCGACGGAAGCGGGTGGCGAGGAAGCCTCCAGTCATTCGAAGGGAGGGGAAAGGAAGGTGAAATGAATTTGACTGGCTGAATAGGTCATGGGCTCAAGTTGAACCATGCTTTTCACTCGCTTTCTTTCTCTCTTTCTTTCTTTCTTTCTTCCTTTTCGTTCGCTTTTCTTTCTTTTCTCTCCATCACCGAGTCGGGCGGGAAAATCCTTGTCATGCAGAGGAACATGGAGCGTGAGTGGCAGATGTGAGTGAATGGGCAGAAACAATTGACAGAAAGGGGGCAGAAACTGCAGGTTTGGTGAGCTAAGACATCATCGCAGAATAGATTGTCCTTAAAAAGGAAAGGGTTGGTTTGGATGACTAGCAAGGTGAGAGGGGTTGGGAGGGTGAGGAATAAATTTGAGTGGTTGTCTTGTGGCAGTGACACCCCGGTGGTGCCCATCAGCGAACCTTTGACTAGGAAGCGCGAAAAGCAGTGAAGTGAAGCACCCACAGCAGCAAGCACCAGCAGGAGGTTACGGTAGAAGCGGAGAGGAGTGGAGTTGTGTGGAGGGAGGGATGGATGAATGTGTGTGGTAGGAAAGGGTGTGAGGGATCAATAAACTGGGAAGGGTGGAGAGGGAGAGGAGGGGGAAAAAGTGACTGGGTGACTTTTTGACTAGGAATGGCAGCAGTAAGCTGGAGGCAGAAGCAGCGGTCAGTGTCAGTGGGTCGGGGGGCATGATGGCTTGGTATGATGGAGGAGGTGTTGATTTGTGGTGGTGGTGGGTGGTGGCCAACTGGACGGGGGGAGGGAAGAGGAGTACGGTGGGCATGATAGATTACTCTACCATGAAGGAAGAGGGAGACCGCCGCCATAACAGAGGACAAGCCAGAGTGTTGCCGGTATGGTACGCCTTCAGCACCATCACCAAGGAGAAGATTTTTTTTTCCTTCCCTCTTTTCTAGTCCCGGATGAAGAAATGGATAGAAATTATGGTCACAGGCATACTGTATCTCTAACGAAGAAACTAGACCTCACTAAAATTAATGTTGTTGTAGTTCAAGGTCTGTTTTTGGATGGACCGTACGTTTGCCTATGATCCACCACAGTCAAAAGGTCAGAAAGTCAAGTCATCAAGTTTTTTTTTCTCCTCGTTCGTTAGGAGAGGGAAAAATAAATAAAATAAAATAAAATCTTGACATCTCCGGTCGGTGCTGCTGCTCCGTCTCCCATCGCGCGTTCTCCCTCCCTCTCGTCGCCTCACGCCCACAACTGGCCCTTGCAAGTTGTACTGTAACGCAACGCTTCTCGCTCTCCCCTTCTTCCTCCCTGCCTCTTCTCCCTTCTCTTTTCTCTCCCTCTCTTTCTCCCTCGCTGCTACCACTCTCTTGTTCGTGCCGGCCCCTTGTTCCAATTTCGTCTTCCTCTTCTTTTCTCATTCTGAACCCCCTCCCCCCTTCTTCCTCTCTCTCTTCCTCTCTCAATCTTTCTTCCTCCTCTCACCAAATCGAATATTCAAAAATAAAAAGGATTTTCCTTTTCCTTTTATTTTCCTTATTAACCCGTTTCTCTTGAAAAATTATCAGACGGTATTCTTCATTGAATAAGTCTACTTGATTTGGGTTGTTGTGAGTAGGGGGAAAATCTTACAACTTGGGTCGTCGAATCATTGCCCCTGCCAGGATCCGCTTGTCTGTCAACCCTTCTTCCTCGAATAATAAAAACCGTTCCACAACCCCCAACCTCTCACACAACCTCTTCTCCTTCCCACTTGACTGTCGGTTAGAGTATTGAAAGAGAACCCGGGCGGTAGAAAAGTAAACAGCAACAACATCACAGGCACGATCAAAGGTTTCTCTCTCTCGACTACTGGTAATCAACTATCCCCTCGGACATCTTAACGCTTCTCCTTTACGTCTTTTTCGGGGACATCGTCACATTCACGTTGCTGGATACCGTCGGCTTTTCTTCACTCTCAGTCACGACTTTTCTTTGGTTTTGATAATCAGCGCCACGAACATCATCCCCTCTTTCCTCCATCTTCTTGATAGATTTTTCCGAAAAATATAGCGAATCGCGGACCTATTAACTTAGCATTTCGTCTTCGCACTCCGGCGCTCGCACATCCACTTGAACTTTCTTGTTTTTGTTTCTTCGAATTCTAACTTCCTCATTTCGAAAGCTTTTTATTTTAACATTAAAAACACCACTTGGAAGATATTATCATTTTGATATTCCTCGGCAGTTATCTACTTCCTGTTAGTCGTCTTACGATAAATTTTCGACATCGAACTTTTTCGACTTGACGAAAGCATCCCCATCACAGCCACTCGATATTCAATAGCTGCGTTCCTGGATGGGAAATCGGGTTTAAGTTTAATACTGCAAACTTAGTTCCGTGTACCTACGATCCGTCGTAGCTTGCACATTCTTAGTCAAGGAAGGAGGAAAAAAGACTGGTGAGTAGTTGAAGACAGAAGGCTGTCCTAGAATTCTCTAGCTAGATGATTCGCCCTGCGAATTTCGAGCGGGAGATGGCTAACGAGATTATGTTGATACTTGAAAGACGGCCTACTCTCGACCGCGCGGCTTCTTTCCACCACCTCAAGACTTCGAATCTTACCATGCCCTGCATGTTTAATCCTCAGTCTCGCCTCCCTCTCACCCCCCCGGATTATCTTCCGCCCTATGGTGGCTGTAATGGAGGCATTCAGCTCAACGCTCATCAGTTTGCGATGAGCTCGCAGGGACTCGCCATGTCTGAGAAAGGTGCCATTTATGATGCTAGTCTCATGGAGCCCTATGGCCGGAAGCAGATGTCTGCCTATCCACAGGCCCATGGACAATCATACTCTGTTTCACAACAGCAAGGCAACTATTCCGGCCTACCACCACCTGGTTTGACCCACCCAGCTGGTCGGTACTTTCCTGTACCGGCATTATCATTGCCAATGCCCGCTCCATCTGGCCGGCGATTGGAGTTGCCGCCTCTTGAGGAATCCTATCGTCACAGACAGGAACCGAGAAAACAGGAGCAGCCCGTTCATCAGGCTGAGGAGAAACCTGTTGGTGGAGTCTCTGCACACTTGGACTATGACATGGAGGAGATGACGGAATTTGTTGGTGTTATGGCTCAACAACTGTTCGTATCCAGCGATTCTTTTGTTCATATTTTACATAAACTAACTACTCCCAGTGTTTATCAACGCTCTGTTTCGGACCGTGTCCTGCCTCAGCAATTCCGTAAATTTGTTCTGCAAATTTTATCTTCAACAAGATTGCCAAGTTCCACCATTTTGCTTGGGCTGGTATATCTGCAAAGGCGGATGACCAAGCCTATCTCTACCGCGTCGCGGCATGATCACGTGTATCGGATGATTACTATCGCCCTTCTACTCGCAAGCAAGTTTCTAGATGATAACACCTTCCAGAACAAGTCTTGGTCTGAAGTCACAGGCCTCCCTGTGAACGAGCTTAACACTTTGGAGAAGGATTGGCTGAAGGAGATAGGGTGGGATTTGCATGTTGATCCCGAGGGAACGAAGGGGTTTAGTCAGTATACAACAATGTGGGAGACATGGGTTAGGAAAAACGGAACAAAGGCGTCTATTCCGGCGCTTGCACCCATCAACACCAATATTCGTCACCATCATCGCACCGAGTCAACAGCATTCTCTCCCTTGTATCCGTCTTCACAAGCGTATCACCCAATGAGTATGTTGAGTGATGCGGTCTTGCATCTACCTCGCCCTCAGCAATCTCAACCCGAGGGTTCTTTCTGGTACATGAACCCCGGAGAGTATTCTCCTCCGTCGGCCCCGGAGACTGGCCCGACGACACCCGAAGGATATACTTATGGGTGGTCTGGCGCTTTTGCGTCTACTACCCGATCATCGACTTATCAACTGCCGGGATTGTCGAATTATCATCATTCTCACCGTACTTGGCCTGGCGGACATCCCTGCGGCTGTTCTGTTTGCCAGAGACCTGATGGGTACATGATGGCGAACTTTTGCCAACCCGTCACTGCCTGAGTACTTGTTTCATTTGCTTTTTTCCTTTTCACTCAATTTGCATGGTTTGGTGATTGTTTCAAAAATATTTTTTCCTGGCGAACCTCACTACATAAAAGTTGGTCTTTCTGATCGTCAACCGCTAGAAACAATGGATGCATGCTTTATTTTTTGCTTTTCCTTGTTGCCTGTTTGTCTCGGCTTTTCGCTAACTTTGGTATTCTTCTGTTTTTATATCTGCCGGACATTCCTGTACTTTGTTTTCCTTTTGTCTTTTTCTTGAACTATATGTTAAAAGGGAAAATGGGTTGCGTTTTCTTTTATTTTTTTTCTTCTATTCCGTGGAAGGGATGCGGTTTTCCCTTCCTATCCGTCTGAAAGGGTTCGAGTAGTGTTCAGTATTCATTTGTTTTACGATGGGAAAGGAAAATGGATCATAGGATTGGGGGTTCTTTCTTTATCGGTAGTGCTATTTTCTCGGTTTTATTTTTTTATTTTACCCTTCCTTTTGCTTTTTCCCTTTTATTTATGATCCTTTTCTTCTTTTTTACTGTTTGGGTTATTTTCGATTTTATATCTTTTTTCTTTTTCATTTTAGACTGTGATTCCTATTCCTTCTTGTTCTTCCTTTCCAGTCCACATTTTTTGCATTTGATTCCATTCTAATGTTCCCTTTGGCTATTTATTTCTTTTGTTTCCCAGTCTTCGTGGCCGGGTTCCTATCCTTTTTCATATGGCCGTCGAGATATATCCGGTTGATTGGGTGGCTAGTGGGTTTTTTTCGGTTCGATTGCTTGTTACGATAATGACGCAGTAGTAGTGTTTCCCTTTTTTTTTTTCTGAAAGGGGTGGCTTTTTTTTTTATTTTTTTTTATAACTTCAACTTTCAACAGTTACTTTATTCCCTTCCTTTTTTTCCTTCTTGCAAGCTCGGATTAATAGGGGTCGGGGGGCTCATTGTGTCCCCCCTTTGCTCTTAGCATGCACTTAGTTTAGCTAGTGGCCAGGACACAAACAAACCAATCCTTGGGCTGGAAAAAATTCGGAGTTGGTAATATTTATATTATGGAAGCTTGTCCAGTTCATCATAGGGCAACTTAACTTACCTTCTTACTTATTATATCATACTTATTATATCATACTTTGTGGATAAACTATACTCTTTTATTTCTTTGTTTCTCTTTTTTTACTCTTCATTGAACTCGCGCGGTCGAGTTGAAAGTCTCTCATTCAAACTTTGAACACACTTCAACTCCTCCGCCCTAGTATATAAATTTGCTTCGGCATTGCATAGCATAACAGGTTTGTAAACAGACGGAAAGACAGAAACAAAAAAACTTGAAATTTCTCAAACTATAGTAGCTTCATACTGGCTTTTATTTTTATTATTTTTTCCTTTTTTATACTTTTGTTGAGATATCTTCGTGTGTGGTATATAGTGTATAGTCCGCGGTGCTGATGATGTTTATATTGCATTGGGGTTTTTTTTTGTCTCCTAGCTCATGGTGCATGGTGCATGGAAAGCTGGTTCAGTTAGGAGTCAGTGGCTCTTTCGTTTCGTTACATTCATTCATTCATTGAATAGTTTATGGTAGTTTGGGATTAATTATTATTATTATTTTTTGATAAAAAGCCTAGGGGTTTACTTTACGTTGCTTGCTTTGCTCCTCTGTGCTGTGCTGGAGAGAGGGGGGTTTGATACTCGAGTATTCAGTGGATATAACGTTATATAAATAAAAACTATTGAACTAGTGTGGAAAAACTTTTTTGAACAAAAGAGAAAGAAACGGTTGAATATGGATACTGGCAGCATCATCATTTGTTGTGATCATTGATTTCATCCCATCTATTCTATTTTGATATAAAGGCATCGTAGGTCTCGTATCATAGCGTGAACTGCCACGGCAGGATAAAACCATCGTGTTTCGTTCACGGCTCTGGCAATTCAGTAAAATACCACCCCCCCCGTTACCACCCCGCGCCCAAATGCCTAGCATAGCACAGAAGATGGAATACATAACATCACCCCACGAGACCAATTCCCGAATCCTCCGATGAGCTCTAATTACGAACGGACAGACAATTCCACCACACCCGATATTATGGAAGGAAGGAAGAGCCAAGGAGGGAGGACATGACCGGGGGGGAATATAATCTATAATCTGTGAAAAAAAAAAAAAAAACCTACCCACAGATCGCAAGATTCCATGCATTCTACTTTAATTCATTCACTCCTGTCTCGATCCGGCTTTGATAAAAGTACACCTACAGTAGAGTACAGTACAGCACATCCTCCTCAGGCACCGATACCGGGTACAAAATCGCGCATATGATATCATGCTCCCCCGGGCGCGCGCGCGCGAAGAAGTGATCGCGGGGGAGAGAGGGGGGGGTTATTTACCCCCGCTTTGCGTTGCGTTGCGTTGCGTTGCGTGGTATGTACAGTATGTACGAGTAAGTAATGTATGTAATGTACAGGTATGTTGTGTATTCCCCCGCTTGGGAACGGGGGTAAAGTAGAGTGAGGAGGGAATGGGTGATGGGATGGATGGATGGATGGATGGATGATGGGGGGTGGAGGGGATGACTGCGGGGTGATGGAGTGATGGAGTGATGGATGGGGTGCTGTAAAATAGCATAAGGTAGCATAGATGAGGGGTTGGGATCTGACGCTACGCTGCACTCATGCGCACGGCTTACTTACTCTGTGTTTCGATGGATCTAACTAACTTGAACGTTTTTTTATGTTCGTTTCAGGAGGGGTGGTGGTTGGTTGGATGAGGCGGGGGTAGATGCGCCGGGTGTTTTGGTATTTTGGGTTTGGGTTTTGTCTTGTGCTTGGTTTGTATGAGAAGGGAAGGGATGGGATGGGATGGAGTAGGAGGGGTGGCGAGTGAGGATTTGTGAAGTTCGGGAGATCGTCAGGAGGTTTTGGGTGATCATATCTTGCCCGATGGTTGTTATGAATGATGCTGTGTCGTGGTGAACATATCAGTTTACTGGATTTTTACTGATTTGGACATTCATTTTTAGGGCACAAGAGGCGGCGGCGGGGGTGAGGGGAGGACGGAAGATAGTTATGAGTTGGGGCGGAGAGGCGTAAGTGGATTAATATAACAGTTTGTTCTAGACTGGGATAACTTATGATGTAAGTATTAGAGAGAGAGGCTTTTTTTCTTTTCTTTTCTTTTCTTTTGGGGACAGGGTTCACTAGCGTTGCGTTACGCTATGTAGCATTTGTTTTATCAATGTGTGATGTGCTTGGTTGGTATTGCGAGTGCATCCGGTGCTGTTATTTCGTGGTGGACGTAAGTAAGTCTGTATATATATTTTAGCGTGGTTCCATGTCAAGAAGAAACGAAACAAGGAAGAAAGAAAGAGAAGCAGAGAAAAGAGCGCCACCGTACTCCTGTGGTATCTACTATATTATGACGGAAGGGCTTTATGAGTTGTCGGCGAGGGTCGTGCCTGGGACAATTATAGCACAAGATAGGAAACAGGGCAGGAATATCGTACCATAGGAAAAGATGGGGAGGAGGGGGAGAGGAGGAGAAGGAAGAGGAGGAGAGGCGCGAAGTACAAAATGATAATTGTGACATGCACAATCACGTCCTAGCGGGTATCGGGGAATAAATTTTCACCATGCCATAACATGAAATATCGTATTGACTCTCCAAATTCGACCCGGCACTAGAAAGCACTAGGGCTGAAAAAGTACTAGTTAGAACTAGTGATTAAAGCCGTGGGGGTAGAAGGAGAGTTCACTGTCGAACTCGCTATGATGAAGAATTTCACAAGTAAACAATTATGAAAATTGACAGAAATAGGAAAAGAAAATCGTGACACAGGAGCGAACCAGTACCACCATACTTTATCAACTTACAATGAATGCCATAAAGAAGATCAGAGAAGCCCTGTGGACAAAGAAATTTCAGCAACCCGAAGACATAGTTTCCTATGATATTGTACGTTAGCATAAGTAACCGAACATCGCGATGCAGCGAATAACATTCTTAGCCCAAAACTAAAGACTCCAAAAACAATCCTCGCTCAATAATGCTAAACAACATAATCCAACCCATTACAAGATATGGGTAATTAATGGCATGGTTAGGAATATATTGTAGATAAATAATTCTTCTTCAAGAAAGTCTAGTCACTGTGGATCTGATGTGGATGTATATATGGTAATACTTTAAACAATAAGTATTTCCCTACCATACTGTACTCCCACCCATAACTCATGACAGAAGCCTGGTGTTACCATGATTACAGCACATCAGGAGCACCTCTCTATTCTCTACCTTACCATACTAAAGGTTTGAGGATCGGATGAAGAGGGAAGAAATGGAGCAAGTATTTGATATACTAGATTGTTTAGATGTTTTATCACTTTAAACATGTCATATGTAAAGAACTTTCAATAGAACATACACAACAATCTTCAGTTTGCTCAGTAACACTTTTCTGAATTTTGGATTATTTTTTTTTTAATTATTTATCATCAAGTAAAGAACATTAGTTGAAAGAATTCTTTTCAATTCCGAGGCTGGGAGCGTTGCTATGTTCGGTTATTTATGCTAACGTACAATAGCAACCTCAACTCTGGCCCTGAATGCTAGGAGGAAGGAAAGAAAAAGAAGAGGTCCGAAACCTAAGCCAACTAACATCCCACACTAATCCCCATATGGGCTTAGCACTTTATAGCGCCGGGTCGAATTTGGAGAGTCAGTACGGTAGCAGGTGGGCTAGCGGGCATCATGTCAGAATTATTCGCCCACGAATATAGTTCATAGCGGAGTGGCAGGCTTTCGTAATGAGCAAAACAGAAACTCGAAATGTATCATTTCTCCCTGCAACCGGAAAGCCAGTGAGTATCTTACGGTAACGGATAGAGGCTGTGGGAAACATATTTCCCCAGTCATTGGCCTGAAGGACTCCAAGTGGTACAATTGTCTAATTTGTGAGAGGGAGGGAGTGAGACGTGAGAAGCAAGTTAGTTAAAAAAGGTTTTATTAACCAAGTTAGGATGGCGGACATTAGAGTCCACGATCTGTCGCCGGCGGGTTCGACTTATCGTGCGGACAAGTTATGGGCAGTGATAAAGTGCCTAAGCAAAAGTTTTCGTGATCGCTTATTTTCATGACGACAACGACCGTAAAACACTAGAAAGAAAATGAGATATCTCGATAACAGAAGCTTCAAATGACATGAGATTAAAGAAAATGGGCAATTAGACTAGCTTTAACATGGAAATGAGAAAAGAGGTGAAAAAAAATCCTAGTATCTTGTGTACCAGCCCTTTGCCACAATGACAGCCTGAACCCAGTCAGGCATTGACCTCCACAACTGCTCAAAAAACTGAGTAGGAATTGTCTCCCAGACCTATGGTAATACCTCAGCTAGCTTCTCCTTCACCTTCTCAGGGCCACTGGGTATTGAAGCAATGTCAGGATACTGATCCTGAAGGTGTTTCTTTAGTTCAACCCAGACATATTCAATAGGGTTAAGGTCTGGTGAATAGGGAGGGTATTCTACTAACTGAATCCCATTTATGTTAAACCAATCTAGTACTATACTAGCTGTATGGACTGTACAAGTATCTTGCTAGAAGACTGGATTGCCAAGTATGTCTCACATACATGTTACAATCAGAGTAAGGCAAATTTCAAGAAGCTATAAGTAGACCTACTGGTCTACTGATTTTACTACTAAGGGTACAAAGTTTCCTCACTTTTTCTCTCAGAAACATCCCTGACTATTAAGGAAATACCCTTTCCCTTTCCTATCTCTCTGACACAATCTGGATGGTACTTTTCAGCAGTAGATCTAAATACTGATTTTTGAGAAGGATTCTTGCTTCTCTCCACTAAGTATTTATTACTCTAGATGACCCTTTGAAAATCATTAATGGTCCAATTCTTGTATACTAACACCTTGGCTAACCTCTTTCAAGTATATTTTGTTATAAGCTTAGCTCTTTTCTTAGCTAGTCATTTCTAAATACTACTCTCCCTTAATGCTCAGTCTACTATGTTCACTGAAACATTGAGAGCTAATATTTATTGTATCTTCTCCTTAGTCCAATCCCTGTAAAGCCTTGCTCCTCATACTAATGACCTTTTTACTCACTGGGAGAGTAGGTATGGTGTGCCTGATTGGAGAAGGTTGTCTATGGCACCTCATTTGAATGACTGAGAAAGGTAACTTTATACCATTGATCAATGGTGATCAACAATTTGGTTAATGGTAGAAATTTTCTGAAAAATCTCAAAAAAGGCAAGGATCATGCCTTTCTCTATACAGCTAAGCTCATGATGAGATGTCTTGGGTATTATGGTTGATGTTATAATATAATAAATTTGTCATGAGTCTATATTATTACTCTTTTGACAGGTGTTCATTTATTCAGCATTTTTATAAAGACTTTTGCCTACATACTTTGAGTACCATATATTAGTAACAAGCTAGGCCTCACTAGTAGATAGTGCTTCAAGTAGTATTAGCAAAAGTACAGGAGTCTCATAGTAGGTAATTTGGTGTAGGTGGAAATAGAACTAAGTTACAAAGGTTGAAGAAGGTCAACTATACCTAAAGAGCCAGCAGTGCATCACTTGAGACTGGTACTACATATTGTTTATACTTGAATATCTCATTAAATAAATAAATAAATAAATAAATAAATAAATAAATAAATAAATAAATAATAATAATAATAATAATAATAATAATAATAATAATAATAATAGTTAAGGTGTCATATACTATCTATTTTTGCAAAAATCTCCTCAAATGCTACATTGATCTCAGATACTATATTAAATATATTATATAAGTCCTATTTATAATGAATTTTATATTTTTTAAATGTTTGGGTATTCTAGATTTACATAATGTGTGCTATTACTTCTGATTAATGAAAATACATATTGTATCTATTCTAGATTTATCTCTACCACTCAATATCCTATAATACAACTACAAATATTTTAAAACAATTAGGACCATTAAAGGACCTAAAATCAGCCTTCTTTTACATTGATATCTGAGTTTAAGATGCTATTTTGTTTTGCCTGTATTCACCAAAGAGAAACCTTATAGAGTTGATTTTAAATCAATTATGTCTCCTTCCAGATGAGCCTGTATTCTTACTACAAAAGTGCTCAACTTTGAGTGGTGTTGGATATAGCTCTTATACTTGCTAATAATCTCATAACTAGCTATCAATATCTAGTACTAAGTTCATAAATTTCACAGCCTTATTACATCTAGATTCAGTATTTAGACTTCTCTTTCTTCTATCTTTATTGTGAGTTCTTCTCTTTCTTTTATCTTTATTTTGAGTTCTTCTCTTTTCTTAATTTTAAACTATCTCTACAATAATAAAAATTTTAAACTTAGTTATGAAGAAAACTTACATAATATATTTGCTGTGGCATTTAAGTTTATAGTAGTAGTATTTTAGGTGATTTTTGAAAAAATACAAGGCATATGAGACCTTAGCTGTTTTTTAAAACCATGTTCTTAGGGAAAATTCAACTTTATAGTTTACTAAACTCCTTTGATTCTTTTTCATAGTTAGTTTCAAAAAGTTATAGTGAATGTAATAATTATATGTACAGCTAGTTATCAGAAGTGTTCATGATCTGAGACATATTTAATTGTGATTGCACCATACTAGGGCTATGCAGCAGGGTAGTGGAGTTGTGTTGTTAATAAGTGAACAAGTGAGTAAGCCAACTAACCAATTAGTAATGATAAATTAAATTATAGAAATAAGGAATAAAGAACATTAATATTATCTAATACTTTGTATAACCTCCCCTTACTTCCAAAACTACAGCTACCCTATCAGACATTGATTTTCACTACTTCTCAAAAAACTCCTCTAGAATTATCTTTCAAACTAAGGGTAATACATGTAACAGCCTCTTCTTAACAGCTTCCTTTTCTCTCTTAGGATTACCAATCTTAGAATATTGCTGATGCAATCACCTTTTAAGCTCAACCTATATATATTCAATAAGATTTAAATCAGGAGAATATGGAGGATGTTCCTCAACTTCAATACAGTTTCTCTCAAACTAATCTATAACATTATGAACTCTGTGAATAGGAGAATTATCTTGCTGAAAAAAGTTATCTTGCATACAAAAAGAGATCATTTGATGAATTAGAGGAAAAAGATTCTTTTTCAAGAGTTTAACATACCTAGTCTTATTGATATTTTGAGTAATAGGAACTAAAGGGCCTTTTCTCTTACCCCCAAGGTACCCCAAAACTATAAGAGAAATTCCTTTATTCTTCTCCTTTAGATGAATACAATCAGCTAACTACTTCTCTCCTGGTTCTCTGAAAACTGATTGTTTTCTTGAATCCTTAGATTTCTCCATACTATCCTTATCACTCCAAATAACTCCTTCAAAATCTTCCATTGTCCAATCTTGATGAACTGTATCTTACTTCAATCTTTTAGCAATATGCTCAAGCTTGAGCTTGAGTCTTGATTTGACTAGCCATTTCTTGATATTGGCCCTTCTGAGTACTCTATCTACTATTTTATTTCCAGTGTATTAGTCAATCATATCTTATCACTCAGGGTAGTATCAGTACTAGGAGATTTTACCTGTTGAAAGGAAAATACATAGTGTATAGTTATCCTTGAAATTAGATCTGATCATTGTTCAGTTAGATTTAGCTGCTTAGATAATAGTACAATACTGCTGACAGCTAAGAACTAGAGTGTGATCAGGGTGAGGAATGTTTTCCAGTAATTAGTACTCATATACTTGAGCAAGGAAACTTTTAACTGTTGTCTAAGGCCATGCAATAAGTTGAGCAATAATGGCAATATTCCAGAGACAGTAGAAAAAGGCAATAATCATACCTTCTTCAATGTTGGTCATCTCTCTTTGTAAGGTTTTAGGTGTTCTTTTTTTTGTACTGAAGGTTTTACATATCTGGATTAGTAAACTATAGTTAAAAGATAAAAGCTAAAAGTAAATGAATTGAGGAGCAAGTTGTGTATATTATATATTATGGTAGTGAGTAACTTTGTGATACTGTTCACTGTCATGATAAACTTGAACTTAGTGATCTAGCATTTTTGGTAAGGTAGCTTAGTAAGACAAGATATGTTTCATGAACACTTCTAATGACTGGCTGTATAAAGTACAGAAATGAGTAGAGGAAAAAATATAGGCATTATTAAAGTAAAATAGAAGTGGGTTGGACTTAATACAAAAATAGTATTTACATATTTAAAAGTAAATATAAATATTTTTCATTTCATTTTCATAACTGTTACTTGTTATGGAAATTTTATTAAAGGGTTAAACAAGATAATTTTTATTATTTTTATTTAACTTATATATTACTTGATATGTACAAGAATATATATACTGTAATAGTTATAACCATGCTCTGTGCCCTCTACTTTTCTCATTCTTAAAAAAGTTACAGCATTTGGCCACTCCAAAAGCCACAGCTTTTGGATGGCAACCATCACAACACACCAAAATCCTCTTCTTACTTAGGCTTCAAAATGGCTGGGAAAACAATATAGCCCCTCAGGGCCACCTCCCTTGCTACTAAGTAACTTTTCCTTGTTTAACACAACTGCCTGGGAAGCTGGGATGTGTTCCTCTCCATATTCAACAACTTTAAATTGCTGCAACAGCCCCCTCGTATCGTCCTCCTCCAGGACCCCCCCATCTTCTACAACTGCCTTCCAAGCTTTGCATTCTACAAGGCCTTTACCCCTCCCTTGACTGATCATGTTCACCCCAGGGTAGTGATCTATGCTTCTCTTGACTTCCAGCAAGGCTTTGCTATGCTGTCATGCTTTTTCTACCATCCTGACATGATGGCCTTGGATGACTTCTCCCCCTCTGGTCTTTTCCACCCCTCCCTCACACAACTCAGGCTCTATAACACCTATTCTACCATGGGGCCATCTTCAGGCTCATATACTATCCCACCTCTGGACCTCTTCAGGGACCACACCTACCCTACACTGGTGGTAGGGGACTTCAACCTCCACCACCCACAATCTGACCCTCTGTATTGTATCTCCTACAATGAGTATGCAACCTCCTCCCCATACTTCAAGCTGGCCAATGACCTACAGTTCTCCTTGCTCAACATGCCTGGTGTATTCATGCACTTCCCCTTTGATGCATCCACCTGACCAGGAGTCCTGGACCTCACTTTTACCAACTGCTTACTACAACCCTATTTCACGAACTGGTATACTGACCTTGCTGCAACTTGCTCCAACCATGTCCTGATCATGATTAACTTCTTTGCTCCACTGCTCAAACTGCACTGTCCCTTCCCTGACTGGAAAAGTACCAACTGAACCTCCTTGAAGTCAGCCCTAGAGTCCCTCTTCCTCTCCCCCTTCCCCCCTTCCCCCCTTCCCCATGGTTCTGACAATAGACTCATGGCTTTCATGCCACCAGATGATGGTCACCATCCTCCTCTATTCTCATACACTTCTGAAGTACCTGTCAGTCCACAGGAAAAGGTAGTGGACAGCAGAACTATCCCATTTCAGGCAGGCCTTCAATACAGCAGCCTAAGCCAACTAATGCACTCACTCAGCTTCCTCCCTATCCGAGTCTAAGGCAAGATGAAATGCCTATTTCAGAGTGATCAGAAAGGTCAAGTCAGCAGACTGGAAATCCTTCCTGGCTGGGGTGACCACCTCCTCAGTCTGGGACATAAAGAGAATTGCCTCAGGCTGTCCCATAGATCGTTTCCCTTCCTGGCCTAATGCCTTAACCCCTATAGAACTCAACTCCTCCCTCCTAAACCACTTCTTTACGCCAAAACCTCCATCCCCTACTGTCAATTGGCTCAGACTACACAATGACTGTCCCCACCTCTCGAAAGAGATTTCTTGCACTCTCGCCAAATCATACTCATCCTTAGTCCCAGGTCCCAACCAGATTCTTTACAGCATCTGTAAGGAAGTAAACCAGGCCAACCCCAACATCCTCTTCAACCTCTTCTCCCCTCTCCTCTGACATGGCTACTACCCTACTGCCCTGAAATGGGTGAATGGGGTCATACTACCAAAACTCTGCAAGCCTGACTACTCCTCACCAGCATCCTTCCGAATTATCATCCTCCTTGAGACCATGTCCAAGATCCTGGAAAGGATCGTCATGACCTGCCTATCCCTCATTGCTAGGTCAGTCAGCCTAATCAACCCCAACCAATGTGGCTCCATCTCAGGCCTCTCTACTTTTGACCCCTCAGCTTCCCTCACCCATGAAGTCTGCTCCCGCTAAAGATCAGATACCAAGGTCTCCTCTTTGTTCCTGGACATTAAGGGCTGCTTCGATAACATCACCTCCTCAGTAATTTTCCAGATTCTTACAAGACATGGGGTGCCTAGGTACCTTGTCTTCTAGGTCTGATCTTTCCTTTCTAACTGCCAGTGCAAGCTCCTCTTCTAGGGGGTCCCTGGTATCTACTGTCCTGTAAAAGTTGGAGCCCCTCAGGGCTCCCCTGTCTCTCTTGCATTGTTTTTGATTTATGTTTCTAGTTTACATATTTCAATACCATGTTCTGTCATTTTTTCTTAGATTGATGATTTTTTTGTTATCATTTCTTCTGCTTTATACAGGAGGAACATGAGGGCTCCTTGGCATATATTTTCTTTACTCTCCAACAGGACAACCAGGATCGGTGTGTCCTTCTCTATCCCAAAAACTGAGCTCATCCAATGGTGTACCAAAAAGGACCAGTCGGAAGTCTCCAACTCCCCTATCACTCTTAATGGCATGGTCTTCTATCCATCCAAAGTTGTTCAGTAGCTCAGCTAATAGTTTACCCCTACTCTAGAAACAACCACCCACTTCCTCAGAAGGCTCACACTTGCCCAAGGAGCCTTCTCCACTATCTGCCACCTCTCTCCAGCTGGGGCTGGGAGGCCTCCCTATGCCTGTCACAGGATTTTCACAGGTCTCATCTTCCCAATTCTCACATACAGCACTAACCTCTTTCAACCAACAGTGGAGACTTTGGACAAGATGTCCACCTTCTGGAACAACATTATGCACTGGGTCACCAACTGCTTTCGGGTAACTTCAATCATTATCTTAGTCTGTGAGGCCTATCTGGCCCAACTCCCTACTCTACTTTGGTATAAGCAGAGAATGATAGCCTTCAGGCTCACCTGCTCCTCTCTCACGATCAAACCTGTAGCAACCAGGCTGCCTCCTACTCTCCCAATCGCGGACTCCTTGGACATACAATGCTTCACTAGAGTAATCCTGATCAGGTGAAGAATGAACTGCATACTACTCCCTTGGGATGTTCATAAGTCCTCCCCACTCACCAGATGGCACCTGCCCATTGACACTCTGTACTGCTCTCTCCTCCTACTGGTCAATACTCTGGGCTCCTTCCTCCTTGCAACCCCATACTCACTCCCTGAGCTCTCTCTCCCTGGCCAGCCAGACTCTAAGACCTATAAGGTGATCAAGTCTGAGCTCCAAGCCTAACTCCTCCAAGACTAGACCCTCAAGTTGCCTCCTCCCCTTAACTAAGAATTCTAGCCATTGCTCTGGCCCCATGCTTTTATAGGCTTAGACAAGTTTGCAGCTCAGAGAATCCATCAAATACGCACTGGGAAAAGTTACCTAGTAGTCCACACCTCCAGTGAGGATCCCAATACTCCCAAAGCTTGCCTATACTGGGAGGAAGAGGATGAAACCCTACACCACACTATCTTTCACTACACACTGAGAGCTGATGCTCGCCTCCTCCATCTCCCTGGAGCTGATGACGTCAGCTCAACCTCTCCTATCTGGGCTTCTGCTGACCTCATACTAGGCCTGGTCTACTTCATTAGAGTAATGGGAACAGAGTTCTCTCCCTCCATACTAGCCCTTTAGGGCACTCTACTAGACCCTAGATAGGATCGCCCCTGGCTGCCCTGCCCTTTACTTTCCTATCCTTTTATTATCTTTCATTTCATCATGGGGTTTTCAAGTTAGGTTTACTTAAGATGTCATGAGTTTCTTTACTAGCTAGATCAGTCACTCTTTGGGGTGCAGTGATGGAATCATCAGACCTGGAGATTGTACTCGAGATTTTGTATGTTTTGCATTTGGCTTATAGTTTTATTTTTGCCATAGCCCTCATAGTTTTTATTTTTATTTTTATTTTTATTTTTAATTTATGATTTTATTTTGTTTAAGGTACAAAATCCACATGTAGTCTCAATGACTGTGGCATCAAAAAACCTTCACCCCAGGCCAGGCTCCGGAAAGCTATAGAAAAACCATGGCCTGAAAACCTGGTTGAAAAAACAATCCTAACAAGCAGCCACTCTCATAAACTACAAAAATATGAAATCCCTCCAATGTCGCATAGTAACTAGGAAAACTAAACTCCTGACAGTGCACCTAATAAAGAAACCCAAAACTCAAACCTAAGGACCAGTCCAAACTCGGCTTATCTGTGCGAGCCCTGGTGGAAGTTGGATAAATGTATTTGTGGATGAAAAGGTCAATGCCAGGGGGTTGAAAGGAGATCAGGTCTCATGATAGGGGTGTGGCAGAAGTAAGGAACCCAAGTACCCACCTGAGCAGAGGGGGTAGTGGTGGCAGTAGTATGCCAGCCAAGGAGAAGATGGAATAGTAGTAAGGTACCAGCTGGTATAGAAATGAAGCTGACTGACTGTATTACTGTGTCTCTCATGTGGTCCCTTGTGATATGAGAGATAGCATCACTTCTGGAGGGGATCTCAAAGGGAGGAAGGCATTGGAGGAGAGGATAGGGAGACAGTAGGGTGCCAGCCGATTGTCTGGAGAAGGGATGAGTGAGGAGGGGAGTATTCACTTAGTGGGATGTACTATCAGTTATCATGTTCATGTCTGATAAGGCAGCTCCTTAAGAGAAAAGGGAATGGAGAAATCGACCATGGCCTGTTGAAATGTTTCCTCCTACTGCTAACTGTGTTCCCAGCTGTCTGTAGAAAGACCAAATGAAAAAACCCAACCATAGCAATTGCTAAGCGAGGTGAAGCAAAAGCAGGGTAAGAAAGGTAACCAACATTGTGAGATGTTGGGAGGAAGGAATGAGTAACCTCATGAGGGTAGACCTTGAGAGGGAAGTGAGGAGGGGATGCCTGAATGCAAACAAATGATAGAAAGTGATCTTCCTGACCCTACCTAAATGAGGGGCGAGGAGAGAAAAAGTAGTGATGATTTTCCTCACAGTTGTGGTATTGAGTTGTTCCTAAATAGGTAATAAATTTCAATGACTGGAGGTGTAGCGGAGATGTAAGATGCATAGCTCTTATAGCTTTTTTTTTATTTTTTATCTCATATATTCGTTGTTAAGTACAAGAACCTGCATGGAGCCGTAAGGGCTATGCATCCTCCGTCTCCACTACAACTCCGGTCATTGAAATTTACTTCCTAATCGGGAACGACTCAACACCGAGAAAACATCACGAACTTTCCTTCCTCCCCCCCATCTCGGGGGGGAAGGAGAACACACTTTCCATCTCCTGTTTGCGTTTCGGCATCCCCCCCTTGCTTCCCTCTTGAGGTCTACCCTCCTGAGGATGTTCTTTCCTCGCCATCATCACTCCACGATGTTGGCTCTTCCCCCTACCCCGCTTTTGCTTTGCCTCGCTTAGCGATCGCTACGGTCGGGTTTTTTCATTCGGTCTTTCTACAGACAGCCGGGAACACAGTTCGCAGTAGGAGGAAACCTGTCAACAGGCCACGGTCGATTTCTCCATTCTCCTCTTTTGCAGGAGGCTGCCTAGTCAGACACGCACGCGAATCCGATAGTACGTCCCGCCGAGTGAACACTCCCCTCCTCTCTTCCCCCTTGGATGATCGGCTGGCACCCTACTGCTGCTCTCCCCTCGCCTTCCTGCCTCTGGGATCCTCTCCAGAAGTGACGCCATCTCTCCTATCACAAAGGACTACATGAGAGACGCGGTAATACGGTCGGTCGGCCACCTAGCTGGTACCTTACTACCACCCCAAGCCGGGTTCCGAGATCCTTCTCTCCCCCGCACCCCCACCACCCACTCCTGCCTCAAGGGGTCTACCCCCTATGGCCCATACTTCTGGCTCCCCTTTCTCCAGGGACTCAACACCTAACCTGCTCCGGCCTCGCGTTTCGCCTAGCCTCAGCCAAGGTCGACCCGTTCGGCCTTCAACCCACAGCCACCACCCAGGGAACACCTTCGCTGTCCGCCGTCCCCTCGGCGTCGATCGGCTAAGACCTGGGCCACTCATGTTTTGCCGACCTTTGTCGGCTACCTCACTACCCGGGGCCTAGTCCCCACCCCCCTCAGCCGGGGCAGGCCTGGTCCCCACCCTTCCTTACTTTTGGGCCGCTTTTGTAGTTGTCCGTTTCTTTCCTTTATTTTATTTTTCTTTCCTAGCTGTATGTTTTCTCGGGTTCGCTTGGGGTTTCATATGTTCTTTTTAGCTTTATGTTTTTCTTGGGTTCGCTTAGGGATTTCATAAGTTTCTTTCCTTTTGGATTAGTCACCGTGAGTGGTGCGTACGACACTTACGTCGGAATGGGGATCGGGGCCGAGATTTCTTTTGTTTTTGCGTTTGCTTTATGGTTTTGTTTTTGTCATAGCCCTTACGGCTCCACACAGATTCTTGTACCTTAACAACGAACTCGTGATTTAAAAAAAAAGAAAAAAAAAGAAAAAAAAAGAAAAAAAGCCTTAAGGGCTATGCATCCTCCGTCTCCGCTACACCTCCGGTCATTGAAATTTACTTCCTAATCGGGAACGACTCAACACCGAGAAAACATCACGAACTTTCCTTCCTCCCCCCCATCTCGGGGGGGTAGGAGAACATACTTTCCATCTCTTGTTTGCATTTCGGCATCCCCTCCTTGCTTCCCTCTTGAGGTCTACCCTCCTGAGGATGTTCTTTCCTCGCCATCATCACTCCACGATGTTGGCTCTTCCCCCTACCCCGCTTTTGCTTTGCCTGGCTTAGCGATCGCTACGGTCGGGTTTTTTCATTCGGTCTTTCTACAGACGGCCGGGAACACAGTTCGCAGTAGGAGGAAACCTGTCAATAGGCCGCGGTCGATTTCTCCATTCTCCTTTTTTTTAGGAGGCTGCCTTGTCAGACACGAACGCGATACCGATAGTACGTCCCGCCGAGTGAACACTCCCCTCCTCTCTTCCCCCTCTGATGATCAGCTGGCACCCTACTGCTACTCTTCCCTCGCCTTCCTGCCTCTGGGATCCTTTCCAGAAGTGACGCTATCTCTCCTATCACAAGGGACTACATGAGAGACGCGGTAATATGGTTGGTCGGCCGCCTAGCTGGTACCTTACTACCACCCCAAGCCGGGTTTCGAGATCTTTCTCTCCCGCACCCCCACCACCCACTCCTGCCTCAAGGGGTCTACCCCCTATGGCCCATACTTCTGGCTCCCCTTTTTTAGGGGACTCAACACCTATCCTGCTCCGGCTTTGCCTTTCGCCTAGCCTCAGCCGAGGTCGGCTTGTTCGGCCCTCAACCCACAACCATAACCCAGGGAACACCTTCGCTGTCCGCCGTCCCCTCGGCGTTGATCGGCTAAGACCTGGTCTGCTCACTTTGCCGTCTTTTGTCGGCTACTTTACTACCCGGGGCCCAGTCCCAGCCTCTCTCAGTCGGGGCCGGTCTGGTCCTTATCTTTCCTTTTTGGGATAGCTTTCGGGCTCTCCGTTTCTTTCCTTTATTTTATTTTTCTTTCCTGGCTGTATGTTTTCTCGGGTTCGCTTGGGGTTTCATATGTTCTTTCTTTACTTTATGTTTTTCTTGGGCTCGCTTAGGGATTTCATAAGTTTCTTTCCTGCTGGATTAGTCACCGTGAGAGGTGCGTACGACTTTACGTCGGAATGGGGATCGGGGCTGAGGTTTCTTTTGTTACCGCGTTTGCTTTATGGTTTTGTTTTTGTCATAGCCCTTACGGCTCCACACAGATTCTTGTACCTTAACAACGAACTCATGAAAAAAAAAAAAAAAAAAAAAAAAAAAAAAAAAAAAAAAGCTGTAAGGGCTATGGCAAAAACAAAACTATAAATCAATCGTGTAAACAAAAGAAACTCTCGGCCCTGATCTCCTAAGTATCAATCCTGACGCTGCACCCCAAATGGTGACTGATCTAACTAGTAAAGAAACATATGGAATCCTAAGCTAACACACCCAGAACACTCATACCATAAGGAAGGCTAACTAAAACATAAGGAAAGTACAGTGGCAGGGCAGCCAGGGGCGGTCCTATCCAGTGTCCGGTGAGGTTGTATTTGATGCTGGTGCCTGGAGGGCTGGCATGGAGGGTGGGAAACCTGTTCCCGTAGCTTTAATAAAGTTGGACAACCCGAGGGTGAGTTCCGCGGTTGTCCAGAGGGAAGACTCCGGGCTGATGTCATCAACTCCAGGGAGATAGAGGAGGCGAGCTTCAGCCTTGGGAGGGCAGTGAAGAATGGCGTGGTCCAGGCTTTCGTCCTCTTCCTCGCAGAATGGGCATGTGGTGGGGGCCTCAGGGTCCTCCCAGGTTGTGTGAGCTGCCAGGTAGCTCTTCCTGGCACGCATTTGATGGATCCTACCAGCCACAAACTTGTCTAGGCCCATAAAAGCGTGGGGCCAAAGGGACAGTTTGTACTTGTAGTAGAGTGGCAGTGGTGACTGGAGCATCCAGTCCTCGATGAGCGTGGCCCGGAGTTCACCCTTGATCTGTTCATAGGGCTTGGTCCCCGGTCGCTCAGGAGGGGGTAGCTCTGGGAGGAGGTGGGGGGCCGCTAGTGGGAAGGAGCCCAGACCATGGATGGTTGGAAGGAGGGCGTAGCACAAGCTATCGATCGAGAGGTGTCTCCTGGTGGGCGCTGAGGCCTTAAAGACATTCCAGGGGAGGGGGATGCAGTTTGTTTTTCTCCCTGCAAGAATCGGGTCCCTTGTCAGGTACCTGGTGCTTGAGGAGTCCGTGATGGGGAGTGAGGGGGGTAGCCTAGCCACTGCCAGGTTGATAGAGGGGGAGGAGCAGGCCAGCCTCAGGGCAGCCATTCTTCGCTTGTATTTGAATAACACTGGGAGGGGAGGAAGGCAGGCCTTGCAGGCTAGGATCATGGTGGGGGTCACTCGGAAGCAGTTCATGACCCATCGGAGGACCTGGTTCCAGAAGACGGACATCTTTTCCAAGACACCTACCGTAGGCTGAAGTAGGTTGGCACCATAGGCCAGGATAGGGAGGATGAGGCCCGAGGCCAGGCAGTGGCAGGCGTATGGTGGCATGCCTGCCCCTGGGGGGGAGAGTTGTCTGACAGTTGAGAACGCACCCTGAGTAAGGGTGAGCCTTCTAAGGAAGTGGGTGGTGGTCTCCAGGGATGGAGTGAACCAGTAGCCGAGCCAGCGAACTACCCTGGAGGGGTGAAAGACCATGCTGCTAAGGGCAATGGGGGAGTTGGAGATTTCTGACCGGTCCTTTTCTGTGCGCCAGTGGATAAGCTCTGTCTTTGGAATGGAAAAGAACACGCCGATCCTGGCTGCCCTGTTAGAAAGTAAGGAAAAAATCTGCTGAAGAGCCCTAATATTCCCCCTGTAAGAAGCAGAAGAAACAGTAACAGAAAAATCATCAACATATGAAAAAATAACTGAGCGAGGTATTGAAATATGTAAACCAGAAACATAAATCAAAAATAACAAAGGAGAGACAGGAGAGCCCTGAGGGGCCCCAACTGGAACAGAACAGTAAATGCCAGGGGCCCCCTGAAAGAGGAACTTGCACTGATGGTTAGAAAGAAAGGAATGGACCCAAGACACAAGGTACCTAGGTACCCCGCGCTTGGTCAAAATCTGAGAGAGGGTAGAGGAGGAAATGTTGTTAAAGCTGCCCTTGATGTCCAGGAACAGGGTTGAAGCTTTAGTCCCTGGGCGTTGCTGGCAGCGGACTTCGTGAACGAGGGAGGCAGCGGTGTCAGACGTAGAAAGTCCTGATAATGAGCCACACTGGTTGGGGTTGATAAGGCCAACGGACCTTGCTATGAGGAAGAGGCAGGTAGCCACTATTCTTGCCAGGATCTTCGAGACCGTTTCAAGAAGTACGATGATCTGGAAGGAAGCTGGGGACGAATAGTCAGGTTTGCCAGGTTTGGGGAGGACGACCCCATTGGCCTTCTTAAGAGCGCAAGGGTGGTAGCCGTAGAGGAGGAGGGGGGAGAGGAGGTTGAGGAGGATGTTAGGGTTGGCCCAGTTCACATCCTTCCAGATGCCGTAAGGGATCTGGTCGGGACCTGGGCCAGAGCAGGAGGAAGATTTGGAGAGAGCTCTTGAGATTTCTTCAGGGAGGAGGGGGCAGTCGTTGTGTCATCTTAGCCAGCCGGCAGATGGGGAGGGAGGCTTGGAAGGGAAGAAGTGATCGAGGAGTGAGGAGTTGAGTTCCATGGGGGTAGAGGCACCAGGTAGAGCCGGGAAGCATTTGGTAGCGCGGTCTGAGGCGAGCCTCTTGGCATCCCAAACTGAGGTGGTTGCGATCCCTGCCAGGAAGGTTTTCCAATGGGAGGCCTTAGCCTTCCTGATGGCCTTGAAGTAGGCGTTGCGTCTGATCTTGGACTCAGAGAGGGAGGGGGCAGAACGGTTCTTGCGGTGGGTGCGGGCAGCAGTGTTGTAGGCCTGTCAGAGGTGGGAGAGTTCTGGAGACCAATATGGCTTAGCGTGTACTGATGGTCTTTTGGAAGGGGCTGTGAGAGTGGAGGAGGGTTGTTAGAGCTGTGAGGTAGCATTCTAGCCAGGTGTCCATGGCCAGGTCAGTGGGGTTCGGGGGTGGTGGGGGGATAGACTATTCCTGGAGCAGCAGCAAAAGGGTTGCCTAGTCGGTCTTCCTCCAGTCCGGAGAGGGGGGAGGGGGTTTGAGGAGGGGGGTGGAAAAGTTAATTGTGATCACCATGTGGTCGGAGCCGGTTGCCTGCAGGTCAGATTTCCAGTCGGCAAAGAAGGGGTAGAGGGCACGGTTAGCAAAAGCCAGATCTAGAACTCCTGACCTGGTGGAGACATCAAACGGGAAGCGGGTGAAGACTCCAGGAGTGTTGAGCAGGGAGAAGTGAAGCTGATTTGCTAGTTCAAAGTAGGGGGAGGATGCTGCGTACTTGTGGAGAGATATGGCATGGAGGGGGTCGGACAGGGGGTGGTGGAGATTAAGGTCCCCAGCCACTAGTGTTGGGAAGGCGTGGTCTCGGAAGAGATCCAGGGGTAGGACTGAGCGAATGCCCAGTGGCCCGACGGTGGAGTAGGCATTGTAGAGCCTAAGCTGTGTGAATGAGTCATTAAATCAGCCAGTGGGTAAAAAGACATCCAGGGCCATTAAATCGAGGCTGTTAAAAAAGCAAGTCAAAATAGAAGTGCCTTGCTGAAATTGAAAGGAAACATAAGTGGCAACCCTGGTGGGTTTGCCATTGCAAGGGGGAGGCGCAAAGGCCTTGTAAAAAGCAAAACTAGGCAGCCGATTGCGAAAAACAGGGGGGTCCTGAAGAAGGACTATATGAGGGGGCAGTGGTAGCGATTTAAAACTATTAAACAAGGAAAGAAAAACATCCCAGCTTCCCAGGCAGTTATGTTGAACAAAGGAAAGTTTTTTAAAGGTGGAAGGAGTGTGAGGCCCTAAGGGCAGAGTGGTGCTATTAGGCGTGGCACTCATTGAGCAAGGGGATTAGGTGAAGAAGTGGGAACATCCTCGGCCCATGAGGGAGGGGGGCTGACATGTCTGGGTTGGGGTGCTGCAAAAGGGCCAGTGGGGGGAGGGGCATGGGGGGTTCCATGTAGGCTGCCTCTGAAGAGGTTTGAAGCTGGTGGGGTGCTAGGGGCCCTTCCTTGGAGAAAGCTGGGGACATATGGGGCAGGTCTGGGGGTTTCCTCCTCTAAGGAGGGCGCAGTGGGGGGGTCAGTGGTGCTGGGACATCGGCTGGGACGGTGTCCTCTATTGTTTCCATTATGTCCCGATGCTGGGGTGCTGGAGGGTCGGTGGGGTCTATCCTAGCAGGCCTGGATGTGTAGGTGGGGTGAGTAGCAGTGTGGAGGCCCCTGCAGTTGGGGCAATGAAGGGGGGACACTGGGCAACACCCTGGCACGGCCTTCGAGTGGCCCATCTTGGGGCAGGTGGGGTTAGGACAGTGGTGTGCTGAACGGAAGTGGTTGGCTGAGCAGAGGGGGCAAGTGTTGTGGGTTGCCTTGCAGGCAGGGGATGAGTGGCCGAATTTCCAGCACTTTCGGCACTGCATAGATCAATTAGAGGAGTGAGCCCGCTCAACGGTGCGGGACTTAGAGAAAAGAAAGATATTTGTGCCGATCCTGTCAACATCGGCAGGGGCGACCGAAATAATAATGGAGGAAGTCTTCTTGGCAGCCCTCTTCTCGGGGTCAGGCTGCAAGTAGCGGGCTGTAAAGATGGTTGTATCCGTCACATTGCGAATTGAGGGGAGGAGGTGAGCACAAAGGTCTGCATTATCAGCAGGGAGGTACTGGAGAGGGAGGTCATGGATGGCCAGTTGGACCTCGTTGGGAGCGGGGCAGAAGGCGCGAAAGGGGCTGTTTCCAACTGGGGTAACCTGGTTGAACTTGGTAGCCAGTGCCTCGTAATATAGGGAGTAGGCAGTAGCCGGAGTGAAGAGGTTCTTGGCCAAAAGGGTAAGGGACCCTCTTTCGTTTACCATGGCCGTGAAGCTAAGGGGGAAGGGGCAATTGGCCTCTTGGAGGACAGAGGCAACAATGTCGGGGGCGGTGGCCACTAGGCTCTGTGGGTCAGCAAGGGGGAGGGGATTCTCATGAGGAGCAAAGAAATAATGCTCGGCCAGTGGCAGTGGGGAGGGGCCCTTGCACTTGGGGGCCTCCGCATTGGCCGACGTGACTTGGGTGGCTGAGGCACTCTTCTTGCCCTTCTTCGGTTTCCCCCCTTTTGCCAGCTGTGCGGCGACAGAGGCATAGGTGGTGGTTTGGGGTTGGCGGGACATCTCCTTCTTGTAGTCAGGGTGTTCCTTGCCAGGGATGAAAGTGGAGAGGTCATACTTACTCTTACAGTACTCTTCGGCCTCCCAGGACCTTGGGAATTTAACCGCATAGGCCTTGGGGTCACTGTACCAGTGTTTGAGCACAGAGTCGTAGTTAGGGATGTCCCAGTCATAGCCACTAGTGGCTGCTGGGGTTGGCGCTGGTGGCGCAGTTGGAGGGGCTTGGCACTGAGGCTGTGTAGGCCTAGAGCAGTTTGGGATTGGGGGAGGGGGGGCTGATGAAAGGGGGCACTGGCCTGAGCCATGAATCGCTGAGACAGGTCATCAACGGAGGCTCTAAGGGCTGCGAGTTTGGAGGGGGAGGGGCCCTGGGGTCCTTCAGTTGCCTAGGGGAGTGAGGGGTGGCGATGGTCCCAAATTTTCTGATGCGGTCGGCTACATTGCTGATGCCCTGAATCATTCTGCAGAGGAGGGGGATGATGATAGCCTCTCCTGTTGAAAGGTCCAGGAGGTTGCTGTCAGAAAGGGGAGGGAAGGTCTCAGGGTCGAGGTTAATCTGGGGTAAGACTTCGTCGCATAGTTTGCGGAGGAGGGGAAGGTTGGAGTCTAGGGCGGCTGCGGTGGAGGACCTAGACGGAGCAGGAGCATCTCCAGTGAGGGGATCAGGAGCAGAGGAGCGTTCTCTACGATTGTAGGGGTGGTGGTGTTGGGAGCGCTTGGAGGCGCAGGAGGAGGACCTAGAGTCTGCCATGGTGGCTGACCGTGGTGAAGTTGGGGTGGGGTTGCTTATAGGTGAAGCCTAAGTGAGAAGCAGATTTTGGTGTGTCGAGATGGTTGCCACCCAAAAGTTTGGAGTTTTGGGGTGGCCGAATGCAGTAATTTTTTAAGTGTCAGGAAAGTAGAGGGTGTGGAGTGTGCATAACCCTTATAGCTCCATGTAGATTCTTGTACTTAACAATGAATATATAATGTAAAAAGAAAAAAAAAAAAATGTAATGGTTATAACACATCCTCTATCTCTACTACACCTCTGATCATTGAAATTTATTTCCTATTTGGGAACAACTTGACACTGCAAAAATATCATAACTTTTTCCATCCTCCCCCCATCTATGGGATGTAGGAGAATATACTTTCCATTTCTTTTCAGCCTTTTGGCATCCTGTCCTCGCTTCCTTCTTGAGGTCTACCCTCATGAGGAGGTACTAGCTGATCCCTTTCTCCCACTATCTTTTCACAATGTTGGTTACCTCTCTTACCCTATTTTTGCTTTGCCTTACTTAGTGATCAGTACAGGTGGGACCACTTAGTCTATCTTTCTACAGATGGCTGGGAACACAGTTCAAAGTAGAGGAAATATTCTAACAGGCCATGGTCAATTTCTCCATTGTCATCTTTCATAGGAGGCTACCTTGTCAGACATGAACACATTATCTGATAGTAGCTCCTAACTTCTGAAGTGTCCCCTCCTCTCTTCCCCCTCATGGATGATCTGCTCGCAACCTACTGCCCCCCTTTCCTCTTCCTTGGCACCTTCATCAGCAAAAGAAAAACCTGCATCAGATGGATGAGTGTTGCATCCTGCTGTACATGGTATTTCTTGTGCACCCAGTGTGCCTGGTGCATCCTGAGTTCTGTTGCAACCTCCTGTTGTACCCTATGTATCATGATGTGTGTTACAATACAATATTGTGCCTGGTACATCCTGTGTCATATAGCAATGCATAATTGTGTCAGGATACTACCTGACATTGGGTTGATATCCTCTCAACCCCTGGATATCTGCATCTCTGTCACAGCTTGTTCTCTATATCCTGACATCTGGCTATGGCTGCTACCTCATGGGAGTACCACTGGGCATGACCACACAGGGTCAGCCTTTGTCACATTTCTTCTGTCTCTCATTGTGATGCCATAACTCTATCCTAACATTGACCACAGATGCCTTCCATCCTCTGATGTCCCCATCACAGCTCAGAACCTTTCCAGCATCATGACACATCACCATTGCTAGTTCCTCACTGTGAGGCCACAGGTCATTGCAGCGATTTGTCACAATCTGTTTGGTTTCTTCACTGCATCCTAGTGATATTGAGACCCACAATGTCCTACAGTATCATCGCGACATTGGAACCCACTATGTTTCACTGCATGGTATCATCAGGGTCCCAATCTCAAGGACTGACTAATTGCCTACCATAATTTTCTACCTCATGTACTTTTTGTTGTATCTATTATTTAGTTGCTGATAATTAGTTTCTACATAGAGGTTTCTATATATAGGTTACAATGAAAGATGGTATAATATTCTCCATGCCATTCAACCATCCTTGATGCAGAATACTTGCCCAAGCCAATAGTTGTTGCTGGGCTGTCTGATCTTGTGACCCCTCAATAAATCCCATTAAATGTCCTTAAATCAATATGGCTGTTAATAAGCTATGGCTGGTCTATTTCTGGGATGAGGTGCACTAGGCCTAGGATTATCCCTATGTCTACTATGGTAAACTGTCATGTATTTTCCCTTAGCTGTACCTTGACAAGGCTGTAGACGTCAGATATATATCCCAAGTTAACTCTATTCAATATTTGGATACATGGAAGCCTGCAAACCCTGTCCTCATATATGTAGTCACTAATTTTGAAGAGTGCTAGGAGCTTTCTGGGGAGACAACCTAAGAGCAAACTACACATATGTATGCCACCTATCTGTACCCAAACCGAATCATTGCGACTTGCCTGGTTCCTGAAGAGTTAGGTACCAGTAGAGCATGCTCTATATATATTATAAATGCATCAACAAAAAAAGAAACAGCATCTGATATATGGGCATCGCATCCTGATGCATGCCGCATTTCTCATGCACTCAGTGTGCTTGGTGCGTCCTGAGTTCCATTGCAACCCCCTCTTGTGCCCTATGCATCATGATGTGAGTTGCAATACAACATTGTACCTGGTGCATCCTGTGTCGCATAGCAACGTTTTGCAGTGTCAGGACACTACCTGAGATTAGGTTGACATCCTCACAACCCCTGGACATTTGCATCTCTGTTGCACCTTCTTCCTCATATCCTGACATCTGGCTATGGCCACTGCCTCATGGGAGTACCATTGGGCATGGCCACACAGGACTGGCCTTTGTCATGTTTCTTCCATCTCTCATCATGATGCTATAACTCCATCCTAACATCAATCACAGATGCCTTCCATCCCCAAATGTCCACATCCCTGCCCTGAACCTTCCCAGTATCCTGATGCATCACAATTATCAGTTCCTCACTGTGAGGCCACAGGGCATTACGGTGATTTGTCGTAATCTGTCTGGTTTCTTCACTGCATCCTAGTGATGTTGGAACTCATGACATTTTACTGGGTGGTGTCATCAGGGTCCTAATCTCAAGGACTGACCAATCCCCCACTGTAATTTTCTACATCGTGTACTTTTAGTTGTATCTATTATCTAGTTTCTATTAATTAGTTTCTACATAGAGGTTTCTATATACAGGTTGCAATGAAAGATGTTATAATATTCTCCATGCCATTCAACTATCCTCGATGCAGAATACTTGCTGAAGTCAACCATTGTCACCTGACTGTCTGATCTCATGACCCCTCAATAAATCTCATTAAATGTCCTTAAATCAATATAGCTGTTAACAAGCCATTGCTGATCTGTCTCTGGGATGAGGTGCACCAGGCCTAGGATTGTCCTGATGTCTACAATAGTAAACTCTGTGCATTTTCCCTTAGCTGTACCCTGACAAGTGTGTGGATGTCGGATACACATCCCGACTTAACTGCATTCAATATTTGAATATATGCAAGACTACAAACCATGTCCTCGTGCATGTACTCTCTGATTTTGAAGAGCGCCAGGAGCTTTCTGGGGAGACAGGCCTGGAGTACACTATACATATGCTCACCACCCGTCTGTACCCAAACCCAATCATTGTGACTTGTCTCATTCCAGAAGAGTTAGCTACCAGTGGAGCATGCCCTATCGATGTCATAAATGTCAGTTTCCTGGAACGCTAGCATGGGGATTTCAAGTTGTGTTAGTGGTTCAACTGGAAGTAATTGAAGTATGATACAATCTTCAGGAAGGTGGCGTTCAGTGAACAGGCTATTCAGGCTATATCAAATCAATACCTGACAGATGCTCTCCAGTGAAATACCCAAGACCTTGCAAAATCTATCACATCAGAAACATCATCATGATGCCCCTTCAGGATCCTACAATTAGTGACTGGCATGGATACAGAATTTGTTTTATCCAAATGATCCATGACATCAGTAGGGAGATCAGCCCCATGACATCAAAGAGAATCCAGGTTCAAAAGTCTCATTCGGATCGCATGCTAGTGACTATAACTGTGCATGATCTGTCTTGCAGCATCATTTTTATTCAAACAGCACCACCCCTCCTTGATTTATTCCTTATGTGTGAGCTCACCAAACTCTGTGGAATACATCTGAATGTTGCCAAACTGGTATATGTGACCCTGAAAATGACTCAGTAGATGCATCTTAATGAAGTTGAAATGAGATTCCATATGGATTAGTTCCATATCTTGGTCGATCTCTTCACGATCCTGCTCCTGTACCCAACGCCAGTTGGATTTTGCAACACATTGGTTTACCTGTGTTCTCTGATATCATAGCTCCCTTTGCTGCTCATCAATCTTTGCCTGTGTCCTCTTCGATATTTGAAACTCCAAGAAGATATCTTTCATATCATGAAACCAATTCAGATATTGTTCCATATAATCCAAGGTCTCAGGTGTATGGCTTCTATATTGGGCCATCTAAGTGAAATTGAGCAATGATCTGACCCAGGTGAATGTGCGTTTGAATGATAATACTTGCATTCTCTCAGGCTGCCTCAATGTCACAGCAAGAACTCTCAAAAGACAACAACTCAGGTTCCTTATCTCCTTTCCTTGCCACTGCGTAACCTCGTGGTATGCTTTTTTGGGCACAAAGAATCTTGGGTATGATGGTAAAGCCTTCCAAGCATTGTCAAAAGCCTGCAGTCATGCGTGTTTCTTGAGGAATCCCTGAACCCAGTCCATCATATACATGAATAGTCCCAAATAAACTGTATGGAGCAAATCCGGCTTGTGCAGATCCGGTGCTGAAACCCGTTGAAGCCCATGAAAAACATTCTACCACATCTTGATACCAAGTGCATCAAACATGGTATTCATGTCTCCCGACCCAGAGTCTGTCAACAGATGGTCATTTTCTTGTTCGAGATGTTTGTATGTGGCATAATCTTGGGTCTGATATATCTCCTGTGCATTGGTTCCTAATGCATCAGGAGACACCTCACCTTTCGGACAGGTGTTAGATTTTACTCCGCGTAGTGCAACGTTTTCCATTTGGTTCACCACCCATGCGGACAAGATAGGGAAGCACCACCAGACCTTCCCATCTACACAGTGAATTGAAACACCGTCAAGCACCACATCTTACAAGGGTGACAGTATGAGTTCAAATATGCCTTGTAGTGTATCAGTATTGATTTTTCTCTGCAGGTTGTCTGCTGAAGAAGACTGTGGGAACTTGAGCAGGACAGGCAATAGTGCAAGAAGAAGAACCACCATTGATCCAGGTCTGTTATGCCAAGTTGATAGGAGATTTTCAGTCGTAATATAAACAAGCCACACTTTCTTGTCACCCATGAAGTTGGTAAGATGTGTCTGATCGGACATTCTAATTATTAGAACTAGAGTTTCACCATGTGGAAGTGTATCCTATAAATGGTTAGCTTGTGCCCTGATGAAGGAGGTTGCAAAGCAGGGTGTACAGTACTTGGACATCCCACTACCAGTCCACCATATACATTTTAGTATATATCCTATGTCCATTCTGGTCATATTCACACTGCAGCACGTGGACCAAGTCATTCCTGTATGCTATCTGCTGAAGAAAGTATCTGATACAGTCAAGGATGTTCCGATAGAAGAAATGCTGCGTTCTCTTGCTATCGTCAACTTCACCTTTGAACCATTGTAGATAAGCACTGTAGGGGTCCAATGATTGGAGATGATTCTCCAGCTTGTATATTGAACTATAGCTGACTGAAGCAGAACTACCCAGACCGCTGGAAAAGAATTCATCGATTCGAGACTTCAAGACCTTACTCTGAATGAACCAAGATGCAAGTTTAAAATTGTGAGCATTGGCGAACAGGGGCTATAGATCCTGGCACAGAGTATGGTATTCATTTTCAAACCCTCTCACATCTCTAATTGCTTCCCTGGTACCTGGGTAATATGCTTGTCTGCTGGCCATCATTGAGGTATTGTGGTTGAGTACTTCAGCATCAGACTTGTATAAGATGTCATCATTCAATGCATCAGCATCACATCCAGTGAGGTCTGGATTAGATTTATAGTCTGAATCAGCCTGTTCGTTCTCATAACTTACCTCCGGGTTCAGGAATAGGTCTGTTTCTGTGTCATTAATAGGACTCATGGAAGGTGCATGTCATATAGTTGAGGCAAGTATGATGTCCAGATTTGCATGCACAGTTCATAGGTGTTTCTCATATGTGCCTGCCTGCACATATCTTTGGCAACAAAATGAACATTTGACAGCCATGGTGAAAGTCTACCTAGTCAATCTTGGGGGTTCTCTATATATTATAAGGTGCAGGAGTACTGTATAGTGTTGATCTTGATGTGTCAGTGGAACACTGGGTCAAGGGGTTTACATATGGTGAACTGTAACTAGTATCCAAACAGGCTTAGCACTTGTAGCTTAACAACTTGTATCACCCCATCTTATTAGATCACCTCATCCTCTCTATTGTAATACAAGCTACTTCCCCTTCATGGGCCATCATACAATGTCACTTCGTATCACGACACTTGTGCAAATTAGAAGCTTATTTCACGAATATTAGTTACACATCACAGTAGGCTTAGGAATGTTGTTCTTGGCTACATTATCAATTGTTCTCATATTATCTTTTTTATTCTGATCTGCCACAAATCTACATATCCATACAGCCACATGCCCTCTGGGGTAATCCAATACAACAGAGGGCAGATACATCCCATCATACAAATAAGGTAAGTTAATTTCTCAGAAAGGATTCAGAATTGGAACCCTTGTTCTAGAGATCAGGGAGAGCAGTGCCATTCATGCAATCATGCTTCTGCTTGTGTATCTGCCCCCTACCAGCACCTGCCTCTGTCTGACTCCTGAAAACATGCCGCAGCAGGGACCCATGCATAGTCAAAACCAAGCAGAGTCGAGAACTGGTCCAGAGCCTTGTAAAGTGGATTAGCTTGTGACTGTGGTTGCCTGAGATTGAACCTGCAGGAAAGTGAAAGCACTGTTCCAAATTGAATACACAAAACTCGACCCCTTCAAACTGTCCCAATGGTGCACTCATCATCCAGTCAAGGTCACCCTGGTCCAGGTGTGGCTCTGTTATGACGTTGATGAGGCACACATATAGGGAAAAGCACTCATTATCATAATTGGTCGAGAGATTCCGGAAGTGATGGAGTAATAGCTCAATAGTGAACTGCATTGTATCATGTTGTGACCTGTCAATAGCCCCAAGAAGCAACCGCTTAAGCTTTGTGATATTCTGGAATGAGGCAAGGAGTGCTTGTAGGTCTCCATGTATATTTGAACTGACATTGTTGGTATCCTTAGTCAAAATGGGTCCTAGGTCTTCATGTCCTTGTTGGGCCCAAATGCCTTAATGGAATGCCTCACAGCCTGAGTGCAGATAGGCATAGTATCATAGATTTTGCATGAGCCAATCCTCTGAATGATTGTAACTTATGCTGTGCAGAAGCCTCAAAGCCTGAATCTTACAGTACTTGGTAATGTTGACTGTAGCCTGCTTCTTGATCCTTGCCCCAACCTCCTTACTGTAGATAGTAGAGTCTAGATTGGCAAATACAACGAGAAGGTAGCAATAGTTGTGATCGAGGGCCACATACGGCTCATCTGCACCAATGTTGACTTGCTGATATGAGGGGCTGAGTGCATCGTATTGGTCCAGAGATAGTGCTTGCAGGCCAGCCAGGTATGGACAGGAATTGTGTGTCTCGATATCTATATTGACCAAGACTTTGATAATGTTTCCTAAGAATGTATTATTTGAGTGTTCCATGATATGTATGACATGACTGCTATTGCATACCTTGCTTGCGCTGAATGATGCGGAATACCATCTCACCACCCTCCTTTGCTTCCTCATAGGCTTCCTGGTCCTCCTGGGTCAGGGACATTCCCTTATCAAATCAGCCTTCCATTTCACTATTGGTCCTTGGCCTGAGCCTTGGTTGCTTGCCCTTGGGCTAAGAGAGCCTCATTGAGGCATACCACCCATTGACACAGGACTTCACCATAGGATAAAGCATAGTATTAATTGTTACTGTCTCCTTGCTCGAAGGCCTTTGTCTTATACTGGTAGGTGTTTGGTGGTAAGGGGGACACATAAGGTTTCCCAATGTGCTATTATTGGTATGATACTGGGGGAGTTGAGAAAGATCTAGCATGATATGATGCATTTAGAATCGTGGAGTACAAGGTGGTCTGTTGAGAATACAGTCAGTTCTAGTATCATGAGTACCTGCACAGAGGAGAGGCTCTACAAACAGATATAAACCAAGCAGAATGCCAATTCTTGCAACCTGAGAAATCTCGCACCACGGTCCCAAAGGTATACCAGCTGTGAAGCCCTATATAGAGAGATGTATACTGGTTTGTAACTTTCTCCCTCTGCTGCCCCTGAGCAGTTGGTTAGAAATAAGATTCACAGAGGTTATCCCAAGAGGCTGGTGCATGTAGAAATTGGAATAACTTGATAGAATAGTTTGGTGGTGGGAGGACATAACTAGAGTGGGGAGACCCGTAGAAGAGAATATGGAGGTACACAGCAGAAGGTGCGAGGACCAGGGTACAAGTACCGGTATCATGACTGTGATGCTATAGGACGTCATGCTGTTACAACTTTGACATGATGGGATGTTGTGCTGTCACAACTGTGATGCTATGAGACATTATGCTGTTGCGACGCCACAAGGCATTGATAATGTAGAAATATGTTACTGCTCCCTTTTGGTATCATGTCAACAGTTCAGTGAAGATGATAAGTTTGTATAGTTTTCTTGTTTTGTATATGACACATCAAGTCTAATACATAGGATCCCAGGGGGGGTGTAGGATCACTGACTATCACTTGTTATTGAAGCAAAAGGTTTTCCTCCAAAATGGCATTTTCAGAGTGTTCAACATTATGTTCACGATAATCTAAGCATTCTCAACTATGATTGGACTCAAGACTCTGACATGAAAAAATTAGACGAAATGAGGGTGTTGTTAGGGTGGGTGACTTAATAAAATCCAGCTACGAACAGTATTATTTACTGACACTATTGATGCTACAGTATTCTCACATTGCCTAACTTGCACTAGAAGTGTCTGAAGTCATCTCTGGGCATCGAGTCAACACAGCTTGAACACCCGAGAGGCTGAATTCAAGCAATCTAACCTACTCGCACATAGATGTTAGTGATGAGACAGATAGGGGTTGTAGCCTGGCCATTTTTGACCAACTTCAAACCCCAGTCTATCTCATTACTAACCTCAATACCCTTATAGATAATCAACATACCATGAACTGACTCTAGATCAGTTAACGATAGACTACAAGATGCACCAAATCCAGAAAACACCAGATGCCAAAGTAAGGGGACATGGTACTATCACTATTATCACATACCAGGCACTCAAGATCAAAATAGTTAGGAATATGAAATGCCAAAGCAAGGGCATCCCATGGTATCTTTACTATCATATAGAGGTACTCAACATCATAAAAGATCCTGCATTAGTTAGCAAATTTTTAAATTTTTTTTAGACTAAGAGATAAAGCTCCTTATCTAAAAACTACCTAACAAAAAGTTACTTAGCAAAAAAAAAGAAAAACAGCTACAAAAAAGAAAAAGTTACAAAATGATTATTTCCAGGGACCCCAGTGTCTTGTTCCTCACTGGGGTGAAGAGGGGGTCTCCAGGACTAGAGGAATTAGGTTGAGGGTAGGAGGGTAAGAGGCAGCCTGCAGGGGGGCCCAGTGCCATGAGGGGACTCAGCGCAAAGAGGGAGCTTGGCACAAAGGGGGGGGCATTGGTGTCTGGACAATGGGTGGAGTCATGGAAGAGGCAACAGGGGGAGAGCTGACAACAGCACCAGGAGTTGTAAGGAACTCAGCCATCTAAGGCTACTGTCGGACAAGATCAAGTAACCTTTTGTGCTTGTCTTGCTCCGAGAGGCCAGGAGGCTCACTGGCAGTGGTGGGGGGGGAGTCTGGGCTCGTGGTGGGAGGAGGGCTTGAGGGACCCAGTTCCTCGTCCCTTTCTTCATCCTCATCCTATGTGTTTGTAATTAGTTAAGATGGTAACTAAAATATGGTTAAGGTTAGAAACTTAGGTCTTTGATTACAATGGCATGTTTGCCAGGATCTAGCCCCTCCTGCTCCTCCTCTGCCTCCTCCTCCTCTTCTGCCTCCTCCTCCTCCTCCTACTCCTCTACCTCGTCCACCTGCTCCACCTCCTCTACCTCTACCTCCTCCACTACGTACTCTTGCATGGCCTCCCTGATATCTCTGGCCTGCCCACAGCAATCCCAGACCTTGCAGTCGAAGAAGGGATATCTGCCATAGGCAGGCATGGAGGTCTGGTTATAATCCTCTCCCTCACTGAGGCATAGCTGCAGGACCATCAGGTACAAGGGGTGTTTGCCATCATTGGCAAGGAGCCACGCCACGATGTCCTCATGTTCATGAAGAAAGATGAGTTCCTGAAGTCAGAGAGGATTGGAGGGTACCCGACTAAGTAACTGAGTGCCCTCACTAGTCACCCCAAGGAGATATTGGGGGCATCAGATTGCCCCCTCCACATGCTGCCACTTGACTACCCTGAGCATACTTTTGATGCTCGGTGATGCCATGACTCCCCAGGTGATTCCCTGATCGAAGTCATTGGCACACCAGTGGTAGCCAAGGAATAGGTGCCGAGTTTCTGAGGCAACTGACTGACAAAGGATATGGATCCTTATTGCTCATGAGCAATAATGGGAGGCCCAATATAATTGAGCCACTGACAAGATGTGTTAGCATGAGGATAGCATATAATATATGGGAGGGGGTGACACATGCTGGGAGATCCCTCGACCTCACCACCAACCTTCTTTCCCTCTGCTAGACGACACCTATTTGACATCCTCAGGTCCTTGGCCATGTCACAGACCAAGAGCCTGAGGTGGCACTTCACTTCCCAGATGTCATTGGTCCAGTGCTTGTCTTTAACAAGAGTGAACTCCACCACGACTGGGGGAAGGGAGCAAGCACACCCAATGACTGAATCCAATTTGGATTTGGTCTGGCAGCAGAGGTCCAGGGAGTGACCAGTCAAGTGCACCTTGACATAGTTGCACCAGGCACTGTACATAACAGTGAACTGGTGTGGGTGCATGAATCATGCTCCGTGTCTATTACAACCACAGTCAAAGAAAAAACCACACCAAATTTTTCACTAAGCTTTTCTCTCATTGGCTGAAAACCTTTTCTCACAGCCTCGCACTTTACCCCTCTTTCAGGTTAAAGACTTTTATCACTTCTGATGGATTCCCAGGTGTCCTCAACCTCCTCCCATATGGGGAAGGGGAAGAAGAAGGTCAGCACTCCCCCAGGACCCCAAACACCACCTCAGGGCACCAGATGGTCCATCTTCAGCAGCGGATCAACCGTTTCCCCCCTCTTCGCCAATATTCAAGACCCCCCCTCGCTTATGCAACCATGCAGTAACACTACCTCCTCTCTGCTGGTTATTGAAGATCAGTACCTGGCAGCCTCCCTGGGTGCCCCATACTTTCACAGCCTGTTTATCAAGTACGCTGTGGAAGCGGGCCTGATAGAGCTATCCCCTAACCCTGAGATCCTCATTTTTTTCAGGATGTTGGATGCCAACAAAAGGACTACAGGAGATCAATCGATGGACTTCAAGAGGAAATCGGCGCACTCAATTCTGAGCTCGTCCGGCTCTGAGCCTGTCCTCCTCAGCCTCCCACCGCCACCACCGAGCTACCACCAGACACCCAAATGACGCCAGAGTCTACCTCTGTACCAGCCCAGTAACCTGCTCCCTCTTTAGATCCCACTCCTCCTTCTGTTGTTGCCCCTTCTTGGGCGACAGTTGTCAGGAAGGGGAAGAAGAAAACCACCACCACCCGGAAGCCTGCCTCGGTGCCCAAACTCCCCTCCTCAACCAATGCCCCTACACCGAAAAAGGGCATCACCATGAGAGAAAGGAGACTGGTCATGAAACGTGATGGCTCTCCCCTCACACCCACTGCTATGGAGCTTTGAGACACCATCAACAGTGCGCTCTCCTCCCCCTATATTCAAACTGTCTCCCTCATAGTGGACAATGTCACCCTCACTACCATGGAAACAGTCAAGGCGACCTCACTTAACAGCAAGGCCTCTGCCTTCCTCCATCTGATCCCTGGAGCAACCACTGTCTATTTGGACATGCCGACCACACAACTCCTGGTCCATGGCACCCCCACCTCCCACTCCATGGCAATCATTGCGATCGAGCTCACCACCTTCAACTCCGGCCTTCCCCTAACCCAGCAGCTGAGATGGCTCACCTCCAATGCATCACGTGCTGGCAAGAGTGCCTCTACTATCGTCATCACCATCACTGGCCTCAAGGCTCTCCTCTTTGTCGGTAAGCGACTCTCAGCCTTCTCTACCACATTCTGGACTGAGCGCCACCTATGGTTCAATGCCTTCACCCAGTGCTCCAACTGTCACCACTTTGGACACCACAGCAACAAGTGTGCCAGCACCTCATCGTGCCACTGGTGCACCCTTCTGCATTCTACTGGGGATAACTCCTGCCCCACATCAACCTGTCGGCTCCGAGGCCACCCCTGCAGCCACTTTACCCTGAGGTGTGTTAACTGTGATGGCCTGCATGACTCCCACTCTCCCGCCTGCCCCGCTCGACCTCAATGCCACGATTCGTCTGACAAGGAGGAACTTGAGGAGGTAGCAATGGTTACTTAGTGAGCTAGCTTAAGTCTTCCCACTGCAACCCCTGACCCAGAAGCGATGGTGGTTGTTTCTTTCCTTACTTAATGTTTTACTTGGATGGGCGTGTTTGGGTAGCATTCATTTTCCTTCACTTTACTTTGTTAGTCACCAGTCACGGTGTGCGGTGAAAATATTTTCACATCTGAATGGACCATTAAGGTTCTAGTAAGAGGTGGGGTATTTCTTTTGTTTATGCATTTGGATTCAAGGTTTTGTTTTTGTCATAGCCCTTAAGGCTCCACACAGATTCTTATACCTTAATAACGAATTACTGATTTAAAAAAAAAAAAGAAAAAAAGAAAAAAAAACAGTGTGGATGCATGAACCATCTTCTGTCTGCGCTACACCTCCAGTCATTGAAATTTATTTCCTATTTGGGAATGACTCGATACCATGACCGTGAGCGAAATCATCACCACTTTATCTATCCTCTTCCCCACCTAGGGGGGGCTAGGAAGACTACTTTCCATCTTCTATTTGCATTCTGGCATCCCCTCCTCGCTTCCCTCTTGAGGTCTACCCTTCTGAGGATATTCTTTCCTTCCTCCCAGCATCTTGCGATGCTGGTTACTTCCCTTACCCCACTTTTGCTCTGCCTCACTTAGCAAATCCTACAGTCGAGTTTTTTCATTCGGTCTTTCTACAGATGGCCGAGAACACAGTTAGCAGTAGGAGGAAACACTTCAACAGGCCACGGTTGATTTCTCCATTCTCCTTTTTCACAGGAGGCTGCCTTGTCAGACACAAATGCAATAACCGATAGTATGTCCCACTAAGTGAACACTCCCCTCTTAGACCACCCCCCTTCTGGATGATTGGCTAGCACCCTACTGCCCCCCTATCTTCTCCCCCCACACCTTCCTACCTCTGGGATCCCCTCCAGAAGTGATGCTATCTCTCCTATCACAAGGGACCACATGAGAGATGCGGTAATACGGTCGGTCAGTTTTAATTCTACTTCAGCTGGTACCTTACTACTACCATCCATCCTCTACTCAGCTGGCACCCTTATATACTGCCAACTCTACCCCCTCTGTTCAGGCGGGTTTCTGGGGTTCCTCATTTCTGCCACACCCCTGTTGCAGGTCTCAATCTCCTTTCGACCCCCCAGCTCGGACTATATGCGCATGGATACTATTATCCAACTTTTGCTAGGGCTGGCTGCAACATTGCTAGTTTGGTTTACCTTAGGTTTGAGTTTTGGGTTTTCTTTATTAGGTGCACTGTCGGGATTTTGGTTTTCCTAGTTATTGCGTGACTTTGGTGGAATTTCATATCTTTTGTAGTTTACAGGAGTGGTTGCTTGTTAGGATAGTTTTTTCAACCAGGACTTCGGTCCATGGTTTTTCTATAGCTTTCTAGGGCCAGGCCTGAGTTGGAGGTTCTTTTACGTGATAGCTATTGACGCTGCATGTGGATTTTTTGTACCTTAAATGAAAATAAAAATAGATAAAAAAGAAAAAAAAAGAAAAAAAAAAAAAAAAGTGTGGGTGCATGAACCCACACCAGCTTTTGGCATATGCTATGTTGCCTTAGTGCCCCCTATGAGTATTAGTTTAAATGTTTCTGACAGATGAGTGTAGGTTAGGTTTCACCTACAAGTAATTCTGCTGTACCAGGTCAAAGGGTAACCTCTCCGACAAGGTCAACTGGTTGAGACTGCGCATAACCGTACATGCCAGCACTCTCCATTTCCCACTCCACCCATGCGATTCGACAGGCTCAGCAGCGGGATGCATAAGCAAAAAAAGGAAAGGTTAGTAATTATCACATGATAAAACTAAGATGGACTCTACTTACTTCCCCATCTGCACTTCACTTCCCTGAGGTCAAACTGCAGGAAGGACAGGGGCAGCAGGAATGACAGAGACAGAGGGACATCTAAGTGGAAAAGAAACGTTAATATTGCTCACTCCAGACAGTCAATGGTATTGTGGGGTGTACTTACTTTCCCTTATTCGCTGGTCATCTGATCAATGTCTGAGGCACCATCAGAGTTAGAGGAAGGGGAAAAACAAAAAAGAAAAAAAAAAGAAAGAAAAAAGACAATTCCAGGCGGGGGGGGGAAGACCCTCCTGTGAAGAGACAGAAGGAAGAAGAGAAGTAGAGAAGTAGAGAAGGAGAGAAGGAGAGAAGTATTAGGCATATGGAAAAAGAGCCAAAGTTACCTGGCCTTTACTCAGGATGATTTCTATCATACCCCAGCAGCCCCCATGTAGGAACCGGGCATCATCATGATATGACGACCAAGTTGTGTCCCAACACTTCAGCAACAATAAATGACACCTTCAGCATAACACCATATACGTCGTCGCCGTCAGTCCAACCGGATGCTGTCGGTAGGATATATGAGGGGGCACCTTTGGCGACTCATGGGAAGTGACTCAAAGGAATTTGGTTAAGTTTTGAGCGAGTTATTATCCCGTACATTAGCAGTTAAATAGTATGGCTGATAGGTAATGGGACAATTTGGGAAAAAACTTTTAGTCACTGAATATCATGAGCCTATGGCACTAAAGGGTAGCCATAGAGCTAAGCCTCTTCCTTTGAAAGAAGTAGCACCGCAAGGGGGTCTGCTTGAGAATCGGTATGAGAGGTTTTCACCCAACGAGCCATTGGCTCGATCGAGGGCCAAAGTCCTCAATGTCCAATGGGCTTTGCGATGCATAAAAATGCGATGCAATAGTCGCACTCATCCATTAAAGCTGATCACTTTATGTTTTGAGGCAGAACGATTGGCATAGTTGCTATTAGGGCAGCATACTCAAATTAAGTTCATATAATAGAGAGATCGAATACTACCTACTGGTGGAGTGTTTGCACCATTAGAAACAAATAGGAGTTTGAAGAAATCAAAGCTAAGCAAGGCAAATATTCTTGGGGTCAGGAGTGTTCGCACTTAGGGAAAATAAGAGGTTTTCGACAGAAGTACTTAGATAGTATGGGAGGTGGTTGTAGCCTGCGATAACTCAGACATGAAATATAAATATCGAGGTACTCCCAGCTATTAGAAACATCAAGCAATGGAGAAGAGATCTTATTAATATATTTATTATTTTACTCTTGAAAAACTTATTACACACACAACCTTCTGAGCCTACCTTGACAATCTTCATCTTTGTTTTATTCTACCATACTTTAACTCAAGAGACATATGGCCTAGCCCAACCCATACTATCTATGGTTGGGCTACCCCATAACAGTATATTAATACTCTCCACATTACCTAGGCTCATACATACATTTACCTCTACCTACACTCATCATAGATAGCATCAGACATGATTCACCTATACCCCTGGCTATTCAAGAAGCCGGGGCCAATATACCTATGGAAGAAGGGGCACCTTCTCCAGCCAGTGATGTGACATCTATACTAACTACTACCACTACACAAAACCCTCCATTTCTCTCCAGTGGAGGTTCCCCTGCAGGCTCTTTGTTGGGAAGGAGATTATAGGGAGTTGAAAAAAGGGTATCTACCCCAAGAGGAAGACAAGATGGCCCTCCACAAAATCCGGAAGTTCCGGCTATCCTAAACTACAGTCTAGAATGCCTTAATCAAGTTGATCGGAATGCTTCAAGGTCCATCAATGAACAACACATAGCTTATAATGAGCTGTCCTCACGAGGATGACAATATACTGATGAGCTACAAGCCTATAGAACTAGGCTTGATCAAGGAGAATATATAGTGGGAAATGAGTTAGCAGGAATACACCTCAAAATGGAGGCATTCACGCAAGAAATGGGGACATCTTGAAAAGACTTCCAACATCAAGTAGTCGCAGAGCCACAAAGACATAATACTCAACATGAGCAGCAATAGGTGGTGAGTACCCAACTGCATCAGAATATTGACCTGACAGGGCAAGCGTCATTTTCGTGAGACCAGCAGCTGGAACAATTAATCCAACAAGTACAAGCTCAAGTGTAAATCGACCGAAACCAATGTGCAGCAGTGGAACAAAGGATGCAAGAAATGATGCGCCGTATACAGCAACAATTAATCCAAGTGGCTCATTCAGCAGCCACACCTTCCCTTCCACTAAGGCAAGCAATGGCAGAAACTGCTCCTCCCTCCTACTCCGGTTCCCTAGCTGGAAGGCCAAAGAAAGAAAAGGAGATTGACTGAGTTCTACCAACAGCCATGAGAGGAGGGGAAGAAGGAGGAGGCAGGGAAGGAGGGGGCAAAGGATCCCCAATGATGCATAGAGCTGGAGGCGGGGACCCTAATCCCGGCAGTAGGAGTAGCTCCAGTAATGAGGAAAGTCCAGCCTCACCTCCAGCACCCAGGGCCCCAGATCGCCCCCCTCCAAAGTCAGTCCCAGGTACAAATGACATGTTGGAAATATTGGGAACTGTGATCACCAGGGGAAAATGGCATGCTGACCCACCAACAATATTCGAGGCCAAAGTCTATGAGGACATCAACACATGGGTGTTGGACTGTGAAGACTATTTTGCGTGAAATCCAAATCAATGGACAGAAGACCATTATAAAATTGTCTATGCCTTGAAAAGAATAAAGGGAAAAAAGGTAGCTCCCTTCACTGAATGGTACTGAAAAAGCATGACAGGTGCTATGGGTGCTTTTTTTCAACCAAACTTGGTCTCTTGCACCAGGTTTACACAGGAAATCATTAGCAGATACTCGGGTATTGAGCAAGAAAGTGAGGCAGCATAGGATATGAAGAAGATCCCATATAATAATGACATCGAAGATTACCTCCTTCTGCTCAAAAACCTTAATATCAAAGCTAAGATGTCTGGCATCGGATGGAGGCTCCTGGACGAAGACAAGCTCCCTGAAGAAAACCTGAGAAGGCTCTCAGGAGAGACATATGATTCTGATGAAGACTGGCTCAAGACACTAAGAGGCTTTGGGAAATTAGGGGAATTTTTTTTACAATGTCAAAACCTCTCCCAAGCGATGGGAAAGGGGCGAGGTGATACCACGAAAAGAAAACATGGCAATGAAAATAAAGGTTTCAATACCAAGGTCAACCAGAAACCACAGGCACAAAAAGTAACCGAGACAGGCTAGAAAGTGCAAAAAGCAAATTCGGGAGAAAGCAATCCAACTCCGATACATACAGATTGGAAGAAAGCTCATGAGGGAGTCCCCCAGACCCTAATAGACATGAGGTGAGAAACTCAGGGTACATGTACCCATTGTGGACTAACCAACCACAAATAGAGCATGTGTAGAAGAGCAGCTGTAGTTAGCTCTGTGACATGATGCAAGCTACCAAAGAGACAGAACACTCAGTTATATATCTGAGCCCCCCAAGAAAGCTAGCTGCGGGTTGGTTACATGGCAATGACAAGGCTGCCCCCACAACTTTGGGAACTATCTGACCTGGGGTCCAACTGAGGGGAATTCTTTCAAGGTCTATACACCCTCTTCTTAGCTGAAGAGCATTGGACTGGTCACTATCTAATTGAAGGGGTTACACCTAACACTGATTCAGGTCTGTGCATAAGCTTAAGGAGGCAATGGGGTTGAGTAGACAGGGAATGGTTTTGGCACCATATAGTGATAGCATATAGGTACTTGTGGTCTGGCACAAATTTACAATGGGGGCTTACACCCTACCAGACTTGAATCTTAGCCCATGCTCACAGCACTGGCGGATTGTACCTACATTTTATCATAATGAAAAAGTACTGGTCTGGTTATATCGGGAACCACTTAGCAGGCAGTAAAGACCACTAGTTGTGTGTTGCCTAATAACTGTAAAACATTCTTTTCTTGTCAGTTTACCTGAGGAGACCTGATTGGTCAAAATAATGTAGGCGTTATAGTAAACTCAAAAGCTTTACACCCCTTATACCCAACGATATAAAACTGCAAGAATAAAATGGTTAATGCCTACACTAATTATACCTTAGTACCAACATGACTTTGCTTGGTATACATTTTAACTTGGGACCAGGAACTCTTATCCTCTGTCCCAAGGGAACCATCATTTTTTGTACACCCCACAGGGAACATCTGCTCAAAAATCCAGAATACACTAAAGTACACCATAGTACTATTATCTCCTTGTGCCAAATATTCCTCCAGGCATACCAGAGACCTCAAGTACCTAGGTACACCGGGTCAACATATTCATCCAGACAAAAATTCTGCTCAAGAAGGACTCTTGAAGCCTCAACAAGTGCGAAAGGGCCCATTGAAGTCCATACCAGATTTTGGTTGTAAAAATATCAAAGTGAAAACATATCGAGACAGAGCCATTGGGCAAGTGGTGAAGCCTCATTGCCCTACAACCTACCCTTTACGAGCACTTGCAGGGTCATGCACACCTCTACATCGGAGGAAAATGATATCGAATCCAAATCTTATTAGACTCAGGAGCCAATGTTTTTGTCCTAAATAAGAAATTGGTACAATAATTAGATATACCTTGTGTAATGCACAGAAATCACATCCCAATTAAAGGATTTATGGGCGACATCGCTAAGTCAAGTGGCGAATGATATATGGTGCCCTTAAAAATGGAAATAGGGACAAACCACCAGACTACCGAAGTCTTCTGTGAGGTGGTACCTACAAATAGATGGGGAATGATAATACCCTATGGTTGGTTAAAGGAACATCCCATATCTAATATTACATATCCAAACAAGTAGGAATTTCAGAGTAGGAAATGCTATAACCACTGTGGCCTGGGCACTTGGTGTGACTGGGATGAATTGTTTGAATGGGACAATGATGTGGCTCACAACCCAGATGCAATAGTTATTGGCTTGGTAACATCTATGGATAAAGACAAGGATTCGGTAGTCAACCAGTTACCAAGGGAGTACCTGAATTATACTGACCTTTTTCTCCCATTGGCTGTGGAAAAGCTACCTCCAAGAAGAACATTCGACCATGCAATTGATCTCAAAGAGGGCCTAAGCCCACCATGGGGACCAATTTACAAACTCTCAGCATCTCAACTAGAAGCTCCGCACTTATATTCAAATGAGATATTAGAACAAGGAAAAATCAGGCCTAGTATAGCACCTTGTGGGGCTCCAATATTATTCATTGCAAACCCAAATGGTAGCTGGTGCCTGTGCATCAAGTATAGGGGCCTTAATAAGGTCACTGTATGTTACAAATACTCACTGCCTCTAATGACGGAGCTACGAGACCGAGTGGTTGGATCAACCATCTTTACCAAATTAGACCTAAAAGATGAGTTCTACCTGACTAGAATTAAGGAAGGAGATGAATGGAAGACAGCGTTCTGAACCCGCCATGGACACTTTGAATACAAAGTCATGCCATTTGGACTCATTAATGCCTTAGCTAATTTTCAAGCAATGATGAACACAGTTTTACGAGAATTCCTAGACCACAGTATTGTGGTCTACATAGATGATATTCTCATCTACTCAGTAGATGAGGGAAGCCACATTGAGCTAGTCCAGAAGGTATTAACTCGTCTAAAGGAATATCAACTAGCAGTCTCTATTGCAGAGTCTTATTTTCACATCACTAGAGTGGAATTTCTAGGCTATGTAGTGACAATGAGAGGAGTCTCCATGAGTGAGATAAAGGTAGAATCTATCGGAAATTGGAAACAACCAAAATCCGTAAAAGAGATATAAATCTTTATGGGATTTGCAAACTTTTACCAACGGTTTATTAAAGACTTTTCCGCAATCTGCAAACCAATCATGGAACTCCTGAAGGGAAATTCCAAACATTATGCCTGGGGAAGAGAGCAAGACAAAGCCTTTGAGTTCCTAAAAGAACAATTTGTGACTGCACCAATCCTTTGTCATTTTGACCCCATGAGAGAAACAATCATGGAAACTGATACAAGCGATTTTGCACTCAGCTGTGTTTTGTCACAGCTGGTAAAGAAAAAACTACACTCAGTAGCATTTGACTCACAAAAATTCGGATCTGCTAAATGGAAGTACGATGTTCACAATAAGGAATTACTAGTAATTGTTGAGGCTTTCAAAGAATGGTGTCACTATCTGGCAGGAACAGAAGTCCCCATTACCATTTACACCGATCATCAAAATTTGCTATACTTCCTTACCACAAAGGCATGGAGTGCTAGGTAAATTTGATAGGCTCAAAAATTAGCAGATTTTAATTTCTGTATTGTTTACCATCCAGGAGCCTGAGGAGGCAAACCAAATGCATTGAGTAGATGGCTAGAGTACCATCCCAAAGGGGGAGCTACCCATAGGGAACAGTCAATTTTGAAGTCTGAAAACTTCTTACAAGTTACAGTGGTGTGGAAAACCCATGGGGACAAAAGATTAAGCCCCACAGATGACATGGAACTCAATCCTAGGCCAGGAGATGACCGGATGTCAGAAAAAGAAAACTTGGACAGAAGCATTGAGCTACAAAGGGTCCAAGTCCACAGATTGACAGAATGCTAAGATGCCTACTAGAGGGTCAACCTTTGCGGCCAGACATGACTTGTATTGCATGGATATGCTAACCATCCCTGGAAAGGGACAAGCCCTCATCGCAACAGGAATAGCGGTAGGGATCCCTAAGGGAACCTATGGGTGAATAGTACCCCAAAGTGGATTAGCACTCAGACATGGCGTACACATTGGCGCCAGAGTAATCGACATGGACCATACTGGGGAAATAAAGGTTTTAATGATCAACCTGATGAATGCAGAATACAAGGTTGCAAGAGAGGACCACATAGCCCAAATGATGGTTGAAAAAATTGACAATACAGAGCTCTAAGAAGTAGTGGACTTAGCGATAACAGAACGAGCTGACACTGGCTTCGGAAGTAGTAACCTACTCGGAAAAAAGCCTACTGTGTACTTTTTACAAGCCAATTCTAGAAACAATGAGTATTTTGACCATTATGACGAGGAACACAATCCAAAATTGTCAGAAGAAATAATAATGCTGTCTAATGCCATCATTGCAAGAGCAGAAATAAGAAATTTTGATGCTCACTTCATAGCAAAGGTTACAGAAGTGGCCAAACAGGACGAAGAGTGGGTCACGAGAAGGCAGGAGTTGGAAAGACTAAGAAATGATGGCACAGAGCCCCCAAAGCTTTGGACCTTAAAAGACAGGCTGGTATACAACAAGGACCAGCTCTTCATCCCAGTAGACGAAGGCATCCAAACCCTTATAATGAATGGATGCCATGATTCGAAGGTTGCTGGACACTTCAACCAGGAAAAAACTCTGGAAATAGTCACACAAGACTTCTACTAGAAAGGTTTGACAGGCTGGGTCAATGATTACATCAGATCCTGTGATGAAGGTCAATACAATAAGTCCCCAAGACATGTAAGGTATGAGTTACTTCAACCTTTACAAGTACCATATGTGGCATGGATATCTATCTCAATGGATTTTATTGTTCAACTACCCGAGTCACAGGAACATACTCAGATCATGGTCATAGTAGATCAGTTCATTAAAATGGCACATTTTGTCAGCCTAAAGGAAAATGCGACTGCAAAAGATATCGCTAACATCTTCCTCTGAGAAGTATGGAAACTCTATGGACTACCCATGGAAATCATTTCCGACATGTACACAAAGTTTCAAGGCAAATTTAGGGAATCATTGTGCAAGCTTCTGGGAATTAAAAGAAGAATGTCAATAGCCTATCACCCTCAAACTGATGGGCAAACTAAAAGAACCAACTAAGTGCTAGAAGGTTACTTATGAAGCTTTGTCAACTATGATTAGGACGATTGGTATCAGCTTCTTCCATTGGCAGAATATGCTTACAACAACTCTGCCATGAAAGCACACAAAATGACCCCGTTCTTTGCAAACTATGGTTTCCACCTACAGACCAAATGGATGAGAGAACAAGAAGCTCAAAATCTGGGTGCAGCCATCTATGCACACTGGATGAAGAATATACATGGACAGGCCAAGAAAATGCTAGAATCTACACGAGAGGCCATGTCAAGATATTATGATCAAAAGGCTAGGGAGCAACCTGACATAAAGGTGTGAGACCAAGTCATGCTCAATGGCAAAAATATGCAATCAAAAAGGCCCTCAAAAAGGTTGAGCCCCAAGCTCTACAGGTCTTTCAAGGTATTGGAGAAAAGGGGCAAACAAGCTTACAAACTCCAAATACCTGACCGGTGGAAAATCCACCCTGTATTTCATGTGGCACTACTGGAGCCCTACCAAGTTTCTATCAAACCTAGATGGGCACAGCCACCCTGCAACCCCGAAGAAATCGAAGGTCATTTAGAGTAGAAAGTGGAGAGAATAGTGAGGAGTGAAATAATCTCCTATACAAGAAGAGTTAGAGTATGAAGTAAAGTCCTCTGAGAGCTCCGATATTTTATGAAATCGAAAGGTTATTCAGAAGATGAGAACACCTGGGAGCTGTCGGAGCATCTGGAATGTGCAACGGAATTGTTGGAGGAATTTCATAGCTTTAACCCTAAAATGCCGGGATAGGCAGGATTGGAATAATGTGGAAAGGTTTTCTCTACGTGGCCAAGCAAACACGCAAAGTTTTTTACCCTACTATGTTGAGCTCCTAAGAAAGAATTTTTTATTTTTTATTTTTTATTTTTTATTTTTTATTTTTTTTTTGGTTTTAAAGGAGACACCCAAGACAAAGTCTTGGGAGGAGGAGCTACTATTAGGCATATGAAAAAAGAGCCAAAGTTACCCAGCCTTTACTCAGGATTATTTCTACCATACCCCTGCAGCCCCCATGTAGGGACCGGGCATCATCACGGTATTACGGCCAAGTTGCATCCAAACACTTCAGCAGCAATAAATGACACCTTTAGCATAACACCATGTACGTCATCGCCATCTGTTCAACTGGATGCTGTCCGTAGGATATATGAGGGGACACCTTTGGCGACTCATGGGAAGTGACTTGAAGGAATTTGGTTAAGTTTTGAGCGAGTTATTATCTTGTATGTTAGCAGTTAAATAGTATGGCTGATAAGTAATGGGACAATTTGGGAAAAAACTGTTAGTGACTGAATATCGTGAGCCTATGACACCAAAGGGTAGCCATAGAGCCGAGCCTCTTACTTTGAAAGAAGTAGTACTCCAAGGGGGTCTGCTCAAGAATTGGTATGAGAGGTTTTTGCCCGATGAGCCATTGGCTCGATCGAGGGCCCAAGTCCTCCATGTCCAATGGGTTTTGCGATGCATAAAAATGCAATGCAATAGCCGCACTCATCCATTAAAGCTGATCACTTTATGTTTTGAGGCAGAATGATTGGCATAGTTGCTATTAGGGCAGCATACTCAAATTAAGTTCATATAGTAGAGAGATCGAAGACTACCTACTGGTGGAGTGTTTACACCCTCAGAAACAAATAGGAGTTTAAAGAAATCGAAGATAAGCAAGGCAAATATTCTTGGGGTCAGGAGTGTTCACACTTAGGGAAAATAAAAGGTTTTTGATGGAAGTACTTAGATAGTATGGGGGGTAGTTGTAGTCTGCAATAACCCAGACATGGAATATAAATATCATGGTACTCCCAGCTATTAGTAACATCTAGTAATGGAGAAGACATCTTATTAATATATTTATTATTTTACTCTTGAAAAACTTATTATGCATGTAACTTTCTGAGCCTACCTTGACAATCTTCATCTTTGTTTTATTCTACCGTACTTTACCTCAAGAGACATACAGCCTAGACCAACCCATACTATCTATGGTTGGGCTATTGGGTAACATGAAGGAGAGAAGGAGAGAAAGGGTCTTCTTCTTATCTTCCCCTGTAGTGGAGAGAAGAGAAGGGAAGGAGGAAAGGAGGGAAGAAGGGCTGGGTTTATATACCCTTCATACAAAGGGTGTACACCATACATGTACACCTGATGTGCACAGGGTATATAAGAAAAAATGTGTATGTATTTCCTGGTTTGTTTAGACACCCCATTGTACCTGCAAATAATGCTCGCACATCTGACAATGTCTGAGAATTGTTTGGGTATACAATAGGGTGTACAAACAAACCAGGGAACACATATACAGGAGATAAGTATCTATTCTTCTGTATATATAATATATTTAAAAATCAATTGTAATATCTATGAAGTCTAACTTGTCACTAACTTTGGTAAAATAAGCTTTTAAGCTGCACTAGTGCTGTGACACCAAGGGGTCACTAGTACAGCTTAAAACCTTATTTCATGAAACTATATATGTAGTATGACATCTGCGGCATCACCACAACTGTGCAGCGAAAACCCCATTTTCTTTTTATATTGAAAAGATATTTGTATAACTATTATGGTATAAAAATATCATTTAAATAAAAAGAGAAAATTGACTTTTGGCTGTACTGTTGTCATAATACCAATAGGCGTCAATAATATGTATTTCTGTGTTATCCACACGTCTTGGCAGCAATAATGTACGACATCCCCGGTATCAGGATAACAGTAGAATGAAAAGCCAACTTTACTTTTTTTATTCAAAAGATATTTCTATACCTATTATGGGATAGAAATATCTTTTGAATAAAAAAAGAAAATTGACTTTTAACCATGCTGTTGTTGTGATACCAAGAGGCATCAATAACATATATTTCTATGTTATCGATGTCTCTTGGCAGCCGAGCAGCACAATGTCCCCAGCATTGCCAAAACTGTACAGTGAAAACTCCATTTTCTTTTTATATTGAAAAGATATTTGTATACCTATTATGGTATATAAATATCCTTTGAATATAAAAAGAAAATTGGCTTTTGGCCATACTGTTGTCGTGATACCAAGAGGGGTTGATAAGATGTATTTCTGTATTATCGATACCTCTTGGTAGCATTGATGCATAACATCCCTGGCAACATGACAACAGTACAATGAAAAGCCAACTTTATTTTTTTATTGAAAAGATATTTCTATACCTATTATAGTATAGAAATATCTTTTAAATCAAAAAAAAAAATCGGCTTTTGGGTGTACTGTTGTTGTAATAACAAGAGGCATCAATAACATATATTTCTGTGTTATCAACACCTCTTGGCAACATCAATGCATGACATTCTCAGCATCACAACAACTGTATAGCGAAAAGCCCATTTTCTTTTTTTATTAAAAAGATATTTCTATACCTATTATATTATAGAAATAGCTTTTGAATAAAAAAAGAAAATCGGCTTTTGACTGTACTGTTGTGATGATACCAAGAGGCCTCGATAATATATATTTCTAGGTTATCGACGCCTCTTGGCAGCCAAGCAGCACCATATCCGCAGCATTGCCACAACAGTACTGCGAAAACCCCATTTCCTTGATATATTAAAAAGATATTTGTATACCTATTATGGTATACAAATATCCTTTGAATAAAAAAAGAAAATTGTCCTTTGGCTGTACTGTTGTCATGATACCAAGAGTCATTGATAATATATATTTCTGTATTATGAACACCTCTTGACATTATTGATGCATGACGTCCCTAGCCACATGACAATAGCACAATGAAAAGCCAACTTTATTTTTTTATTGAAAAGATATTTCTATACCTATGATGGTATAGAAATATCTTTTGAATAAAAAAAGAATATCATCTTTTGGCTGTACTGTTGTCATGATACCAAGAGGCCTCGATAATATATCTTTTGAATTAAAAAAGAAAATTGGCTTTTGGCCGTGCTGTTGTTGTGATACCAAGAGGCATCGATAACATATATTTCTGTATTATCGATACCTCTTGGCAGCATTGATGCATGATGTCCCCAGCATCACGACAACAATATGGCCAAAAGCCAATTTCCTTTTTATATTTAAACAATATTTGTATACCATGATAGGTATACAAATATCTTTTCAATATAAAAAGAAAATGAACTTTTCGCTGTACTGTTGTCGTGACACTGTGGATATTGTGCTGCATATGAGTTTCATGAAATAAGCTTTTAAGCCGCACAAGTGACCCCTTGGTGTCACATCACTAGTGCAGCTTAAAAGTTTATTTTACTAAAGTTAGTGACAAGTTAGACTTCGTACATATTACAATTGATTTTTAAATATATTATATATACAGAAGAACAGATACTTATCCCCCATGTATGTATTTCCTGGTTTGTTTGTACACTGTATTGTACACCCAAATAATGCTCAGATATTGTCAAATATGCAAGCATTGTTTGCGGGTACAACGGGGTGTACAAACAAACCAGGAAACACATATGCATCGTTTCTTATATACTCTGTACACATTAGGTGTACATGTGAGGTGCACACATCAGGTGGATACATGCGGTGTGCACATGAGGTATGCATGTACGTACCCTATATGTGTAGGGTATATAAACCCAGACCTTCTGCACTCCTTTCCTCCTTCCCTTCTCTTCTCTCTACTACAGGGGAAGATAAGAAGAAGACCCTTTCTCTCCTTCTCTCCTTCTCTCCTTCTCTCCTTCTCTCCTTCTCTCCTTCTCTACTTCGCTTCTTGGTTCCGTCTCTTAACAGCCAGCTCTTCCCCCCCCCCCATCTAAAATTCTCTTTTTTCTTTCTTTTTTTGTTCTTTTTTGTTTTTCCCCTTCCTCTAACTCCAGTGGCACCTCAGATATTGATCAGATGACTGGCAAATAAGGGAAAGTAAGTACAACACAGAACACAATTGACTGTCTGAAGTGAGCAATATTAACATTTCCTTTCTTCTTAGATGTCCTACTGTCTCTATCATTCCTGCTGCCCCTGTCCTTTCTGCGGTTCGACCTTGGAGAAGTGAAGTGTGGATGGGGAAGTAGAGTCCGTCTAAGTTTTATCATGTGATAATTACTAACCTTTCCTTTTTTTTCTTATGTGTCCCACTGCCCAGCCTGTCGAGCCGCATGGGTGGAGTGGGAAACAGAGAGTGCTAGCATGTACAGTTACAAGCAGCCTGAGTCAGTTGACTTCATCGGAGAGGCTACCCTTCCAGCTGGCGGTGGACGACTCCTTGTAAGTGAAACCCAACCTACACTCATCTGTCAGAAATATTTAAACTAATACTCATAGGGGATGCTATGGTAATATAACATATGCCAAAAGCTGGTGTGGGTTCATGCACCCATGCCAGTTATCTGTTGTATATAGTACCTGGCGTGACCATGTCAAGGTGCATTTGCCTGGTCGCTACCTGGACCTCTGCCCCCAAACAGAATCTAAATTGGATTTCGTCATTGGGTGTGCTTGCTCCCTTCCCCTGGTCATAGCCTGGCTCACACTCGTTAAAGACAAGCACCAGGCTGATGACACCTGGGAAGTGGAGCACCACCCCAGGCTCCTAATCTGTGACATGGCCAGGAACCTGAAGATGTTGAATGGGTATTGTCTGGTGGAGGGAAAGAAGGTTGGTGGTGAGGTCGAGGGACTTCTAAGTAAGTATTGCTCCTTCTCATCTATTATGCTATCCTCATACTAATACATATTGTCAGTAGCTCAATCAGATTGAGCCTCTCCTTATTGCCCACATGCAATAAGGATCCATATCATTCGTCAGTTAGGTGCCTGAGAAACTATATACTCATTCCTTGGCTATCCCTGGTGTGCCAATGATTCTGAGCAGGGAATTGCCTGGGGAGTCATGGCATCACTGAGCATCGAAAGTGTGCTCGCAGTAGTCAAGCAGCAGCATATGGAGGGGGCAATCCAATGCCCCTGATATCTCCTTGGGGTGACTGGTGAGGGTACTCAGTTACTTAGTTGGGTGCCCTCCAATCCTCTCCCACTCTGGGAACACATCTTTCTCCATAAAGATGAGGACATCCTGGCATGTCTCCTTGCAAATGATGGCAAACACCTCTTGGACCTGATAGTTCTGGAGTCGTGCCTCAGTGAGGGAGAGGATTGTGACCAGACACTCACGCCTGCCTATGGCAGATATCCCTTCTACGACTGCAAGGTCTGGGATCACTGTGCGTAGGTCAAAGATATCAGGGAGGTCATGCAAGAGGAGGAGGTGGAGGAGGTGGAGGAGGTTCACAAGGAGCAGGAGGAGGAGGTAGATGAGGTAGATGAGGTGGAGGAGGAGGAGGTGGAGGAGGAGGTGGAGGAGGAGGTGGAGGAGGAGGAGGAGGAGGAGGTGGAGGAGGAGGAGGAGGAGGAGGCAGAGGAGGAGCAGGAGAGGCAAGATCCTGGCGAACATGCTATTGTGATTGAAGACGTAAGTTTCTAACCTTAACCATATTTTAGTTACCATCTTAGCTAATCACAAATACATAGGGTGAGGATAAAAAAATGGATAAGGAACTAGGTCTCTCGAGCCCTCCCCCCACCATGAGTTCGGACTCCCTCCCTGTTGCTTCTGGTGAGCCTCCTGGCCTGTTGGAGTAAGACAAGCATAGAAGGTTACTTGATCTTATCCAACAGCAGCCTTGGATGGCTGAGTTCCTTATGACTCCTGGCACTGTTGACAGCTCTCACCCTGCTGCCTCCTCCCCAGCTCTACCAGTTGTCAGGACTCCAATGCCCCCTCCTTTGTGCTGAGCCCCCTCTTTGCGCTGAGCCCCCCAATGGTGCCAGGTCCCCCTGCAGGCTGCCTCTCACCCCCCTACCCGCAACCCAATTCCTCTGGCCCTGGAGACCGCCCTTGCTCCCTGGTAAGGAACAAGATGCCAGGGTCCCCAGAAATAATCCTTTTGTAGCTTTTTCTGTAGCTTTTTTTTTTTTGCTAATTAGCTTTTTGTTAGGTAGTTTTTAGATAGGGAGCTTTAATTCTTAGTCTAAAAAAATTATTTAAAAATTTGCTAACTAATGTGGGATCTTTTATGATGTTGAGTACCTCTATATGATAGTAAAGATAGCATGGGATGCCCTTACTTTGGTGTCTCATATTGCTAGCCCTTTTGCTCTTGCATGCCTGGTATGTGATAATAGTGATAGTACTTTGCCCCCTTACTTTGGTGCCTGGTGTTTTCTGGATTTGGTGCATCTTGTATTGTCTATCATCAACTGGCCTTGAGTCAGCTCATGCTATATTGATTATCTACTTAGGTATTGAGGTTAGTGATGAGATGGACCAGGGTTTGAAGTTGGTCAGAAATGGCTGGGCTACAACCTCTGTGCATCTCATCACTAACATCCATATGTGAGTAGGATAAATTGCTTGAATTCAGCCTCTCCAATGTTCAAGCTGTGTTGACTCGATGCCAGGAGACAATTTCAGACACTTCTTGTGCTAGTTAGGCAATGCAAGAATACCCTAATGCCAATAGTGTTGGTAAACAATACCATTCGTTGCTAGATTTTATTAAACCACCCACCCTAACAACATCCTCATTTCATCTAATTTTTTCATGCTAGAATATTGAGTCCAATCGTAGTTGAGAATGCTTAGATTATTATGAACATAATGTTGAACACTATGAAAACGCCATTTTGCAGGCAAATATTTGGCTTCAATAATGATGGATAGTCAGTGATTCTGCGTGCCCCCTTCCCCCCCTAGGGAGCCCCATGTATAAGACCTGATGCATCGTATACAATACAAGAAAACTATACAAACTTCTTATCTTGACCAAACTGTGCTTGAGACACCTATGATTTTACTTCAGCCTAAATCCTAACTTACCTTACTCTAACTACCCTATTACACTATGAATAAGCAACAGGCCAATACATGCAGTCAGCCAGTACCCCGAGTTGGCAATCTATACAGAGGTAGACCCCATGTGCAATCCAGTACCATAGGATCCAGAAAAGGGAGATCCAGAATATGTCAAACTGAATCTCAAGATACATCCTCAACTCGCAATTCTTCTCTACCCCTGATTGCAAGCCTACTAGGAAGAGCACTAAAGTGCTAATGGAAGGGCATAATGCTGACCACAATGTATGGAGAACCCAAAACCAAACTCAATGATCAACCAAATACCCAAACAGTGCATCTATCAGATGATAGTAGTGATGAGTATCAAATCTCACATGGACCAGATGAAACAGAATCAGATATGGAACCTGATGGAGAAGGCATTGATATTGCAGATGGCCTTGGATTAAGACATGATCATGGCTCACAAGTAGCTAACAGAAAAGGAGACAATCAGGTAAGAACTATATGCATTTCAACCACATTAGGGTCTCAGGAGATAGGTCCTACTCAGCATACGACCATGGATCTTGGTCACATAATTCGGCAGAGAGTCTACAGTCCTCCAATGTTCCCATCATTGAGTGATGCATGGTTATCATCTCCACTGGGTAGCCTGTGTAGTCCTGTGCCTGGTACCCTGATCTCTAGTCCAGCTCCCCACTCTCAGTGAAATGTAGTGACAGGTGCGGAAAGGGCCATATTAGATGATGTGAAGACTCTGATTCTATGGTACAACCTGTTTGAGCAGCCACTCCCAAATGTTGTTGCTCTGATAGCCTAGGTACACAAAGTTTGGGATGTTGCACTTGCTAATATTGCAGATACCGAAAACATCCAACCCTCAGAGCAGTGCATAAGTTTGGTAAATGGACTCAGGCAGATATGACACAATGCAGAATGCAATACTAACCTAGAAAGATATGCCAAAAACACTCTGGGGTACAATTCCAGTTTGTAAATGAGGTGAAGAAAGAGATTGTGGAGTTATACAGTCTGCCTGACGATCTCACAGCTATGGTGCACAGAGTCGATTATCTGCTGGAATGGGACAGGTTTATGTATAACTGGAGAGGGTACAATGTTTGTCTCCACCAGATGCCTACCATATAGTGACCACTATTGACTGTAATTGGACATAACCTAGGGCCTGACATTATGATTCCTTCACCCCAGATTCCTGAGGTGATTTTCTATAAGTACTTTGCAGGGAAGAAGATGCAAGGTATTGTGGATCCTGGGTTTCTTGCATGCATCAATAGCACTATCATCTGCTTGATGTGCACCATGATCTGCCATACACTGCATACATGGTAAACGGGGATATATCAGGAGCCCAGGGACTTCAAGCCTGAGGTAGCTGGGGGTCAGTCTCTGAATCATCTAATGGTTCATTCGCGACCGGGGTGGCTAACCTGTTACCAAACATACAAGACCTTTTTGACCAGCAAAAAGAAACTTGAGGTAAGTGCCCATGGAGGATCCAGGATATGATTGTTGAAAATATTTGAGAAATAATCGATAAGAGGGCTGCGCAAGTTCATGGGATGCAGCAGGACCACTGTGAAGGATATGACGACAATTGGGAAGCCGTAAGCACTGAGCTCAAGAGTTGGATATCCAACCATACTTTTACATAGCCTGTACCACGACACACTAATCACCGGAACTTGGACCTAGTGGGACATCAGGAATGTCAGAATCTGTCACCCAAAACTGACAGCTGGTTTGACTTGAGCCAGACATCGGTAGCCTGGAAGCTTTAGTTACAAGGTTTGGGTCCTCTGAGTTCAGATGATTCTGAGGAAGTGCAAGCAGCACCAGTGGGGATCCCTTCTCTATCTTAGAGGGTCTCGTTGAGCCTAGGGGATTCCCAGGAAGTGCAAGCAGTACCAGCTGGGATGTCATCATAAGCTGGACAATGATGAGTGAGGGGGTGAGACCATCACTGAGGGTGATTAAGGGGAATTAAGAACATGTAAAGATTATGTGTAATAGATTTGATTTAGCTTACTATGATGAGACTACAATAGAAACCAAAGGACATAGTGCAAAGGAATAATCAGGATGATATTAACCTTAGAATCTATGAAAAGCAGCCATCAAGAGGGTGTCAGGTCAATCACAATGTAGTATATCGGATATCAGGAGGGAGTTGGGAAGATTGGGCAATACTGAGCACAATGTGCAGATGGCATCAGGGGTAATTCACTACACTTCAGAAGGGGAGGTCCAAACATGAAGTAGTAGCATCAAGATAAGATGTCACAGTCGAGGTAAAATCTGGATGCATTGTGTATGCAGGCAGGGATCCAGATGAGAGGAGCGTCACATAGAAAGAATCTGGATGGAAAAGCCTGATGATAGGCAGTGCCAGGACATGCATCGTGAGTATTGTAGAATCCTGATGGACACAGGTGAGGATGCGACATCAGGGTGGAAGATACCAGAATTAGGTGTCGGCACAATGTAAGAGCTTAGGATCAAGTAGCATCCAGATGCAACAGGCTAGGATTAGATGGTGTTAGGATGCAACACCTGAGAATCAGACATTGTTAGGATGCAACACCCGAGGATCAGACATTGTTAGGATGCAAGAGCGCAGAATCAGATGTTGTCAGGGCACAAGATAATATTTTTGTGATGAATTGCAAGGCTACTCTGGCTTCTAAACTGAGTAGTCATTTAGACCAGCAGAGAGCCCACACTGATGATCCTAAGGTTATTAAAAACTATTTTCAAAAGGTTAGTGACAAAGCAGATTTAAGATTAAACATTAAGCTAATACAAGGTAACTAGTTAAAGAAGGTGGTTAAAGACCATGATATCATGCCATGCAATATGTATAATATGGACGAAAAAGGATTCATGATGGGAGTGGCTCTACAATGTAAAGTAATCTGCAAAAGAGGGCCGCGTTTGCCAAAATTAACACATGATGGTATTCATGAGTGGGTAACTGTTATGGAAACAGATAGTGGTGACGAACAAGTCCTCTAGCCCATGATAATCAATAAGGGCAATGCACACTATATGGGGTGGTATGCAGGACTAAAAAAAAAGGACTTAGCCAGCTTTGGGATATCGGAAAAGGGGTGGAATACAGAGAAAACTGGGTTAATTTGGGTCAAGGACACTTTTGATATAGAAAAAAGGAAACGGTAAGCAATTACCTATTTTGCCCCCTCCTATCTTTCAGATATTAATATTGCTAACATGAAATACCAATCATTTCTCAGAGCAGGCACTGGCTTTCATCTCCTGCTCCTTGACGGACATGCCTCCCATTTCAACTGGGAGTTTTTTGACTTTTGCCTATCCAACAGAATTATTCTGCTCTGCCTCCCTGCCCACTCAACTCATCTGCTTCAGCCCTTAGATGTCGGGCTTTTCTCTCCACTTCAACACTATTACTCCAATGGCCTTGATGAGTGGATACAGCATGGTAACCATGGCCCATGTTTTACAAAAGATGACTTTCTTCTGTAAGTCTTTATTCACCTTTCAAATATGATATATGCCTTGTTAATTTGCTACTTTTGGGAATATATAGGGTGCTGATGCCAGCTCATGAACTTACATTTACAACAAAAAATATTCTTAGTATATGGGAGGCTGCCAGAGCAATTCCCTTAAACCCCCACTGGGTTCAGAAATCTGAGACATGGAACAATAGCTATAGTGTTTCACAACCAGGATCATTGTGGACATCAGCCCCACACCAAGTTCCTAAGACTGCCTAAGTAGTCAGCTGTGATACTAGGTCTGCTATTGCACTAGTATCACGAAATACTCCTGGCTCAAAAAAGCTCAAAGTGCTTTTATCTGGCCTGTCAGAGGGTTTCCAACAGGCTATTGCTGATCGGGTGTTGGAGGAAGAAAGCCATCGACAGTATTGTGAACTTGTGGGCAAGAGTCAGCGGATCAAAACATCAGACCGCCGGAAGCTGACCAAGGCTACAGTAGTGACTACAGAGACTGTCATTACCCTTAGGGAAAATCAGGAGCAGTTGGATGCTGAAAAGGCTGCAAGAGCAGCCCGAAAGCTTGCAAAGGTTCTAGATTCTCTATCTCTTGAACACAAGACATCTAAACTGCCTCCTAAGAGCAAAAAGAAAGTTCGACTTGCCTCTCAGCCTGCAGTACATGCAATTAGCTCCGATGAGGAGTCTACTGACTGGGAGGATGGGGGTGATAGTGATGGCAGTATATACAAAGGACCTTCTCGGGGGGTGGTTGCTACTAGTGCTATTGGTGGTGTGGTGGAGGCATTGCCAACAGTGGTGGATGGGGATGCATATAAAACTGTTCGGAGGTCTTCATGATTTTTATGATCATTAGATAAATGTATATGAGACACAGGATTGCGCAAAGCAGGGACCGAGCGGGATCTACGTCCCGAGCAGGATCCCGGTACGATACGTTAGGTGATACCTGTCAAATCACAGAGATCAGTATCTAACCGGTAGACACCCAAAATCATGGGTTGTATAATAAGTAATAAACCCTTTTGGTGTGGTTGTAACAGTCACGGCATTTGTTACAAGAACTTTGTGGAAATGAGTGTACAAAACTGCATTGTACAGCGAAACCTTTGTCTCTAGTGACGAGAGTGATGTATAAGATGCTTAAGATACGATACGAGTACTATTTACAGGTCACCACGCCAGAGTTCACATCCTCTCGATGTCACCCACATGCTATATTATAGCAAATCCCACTATTCCTCCATCCCTCAGTGACACGATCCCTTATTCCCTATGCAACCCCCGAAGCCAAATAAAGTGAAGATAGAAAGAAAAGAAACGTATACTCTAAAATAACCACCACAGCAAACCATAACTTGATATAAAAAAAATGATAGAAATATGAATACGAAAAAAATAGAGCAAGACCTTTCTAAGTTATACATACACACCCCCACCGAACTATAGCTATCAACTGAGTAAGATTACATTAGAAAGAAAAGAAACATGGATTGCCCTCTGGCATCTACTGCAGAAGTAGAAAAAAAAAGTATAAAATATAAAAAAAGATGAAAACAGGCGTCTACTCGTCCTCCATCCTCATTCCCGAGATATCCAGATCTGACCCGACGTCCTCAGCACTGTCTAGCTGCCCCTCATTCGGGCTACCCATTGGGGTGTCCTCCGGGGAACCACCTTCTTGCAGGGTCAGGAGGGAGTTTCTGGCTTTGGGACTCTGTTGGGGGGTTGGTTGTTAGTCAGTTACATATAAATAAGTAGAGCAAATAGAGGACATACCGAAGGCTGGGTAGTCGGCGCAGTGCTAATCTTCCCACTGGCCGGCACAGTGGTGGCAAGTTTGCAGAGATTACACGCTTTAGAAATCAACTCTCTCTTCGTAACCTTAGTCATTTTCCCTCGAATAGGTAGATCATCCAATTTCGAATGCGCAGCAGCTAAATTCACAGCGCTGGTATCCGTTGACGGCTGTTCCTCGAACATCAGATTCTTGAGCGACATGGGGTTCGCACGGGCCTCGGGTTCTTCTTTTTGCGTGGTGATTTGCTTGAGGACTTCAGGGACGAGTTCAACGTATAGCTTAGCGTAGGAGTCTGCGAGGAGGTCGTCGATCATGGGGATTCTGGCGAGGCCTGCGTTAAGGCGACGGAGCTCAAAGACTTCTCGCAGGAGGTCTAGAGTTGGAGATGAGGTTGTGGTGAGGTTGCAGTAGGTGTCTAGGCGGGTGCTATAGGTGTTGAATTCGTCGTATGAGACGTTCTTGAAGACTTCCTCGTCGCTCTGTTCTGGTATGTTGCCGGTTCGCCGGAGAACTTGCATGTAGGCTACGAAGACGTGCGCCCAAACATCGGCATGGCGGAAGAAGCCTGTGGTTCCCTTTCGCACCCTCTTTGTTACTGCTTCTAATGTGGTACGGTCATCTAACTTTTCTAATAAGTCGACGTAAAACATGGTGTACTTTGAAGCATATACGAAATGTCTGCCGGTTCTGTATTATACCATTTTCACGTTAGTCTTTTAAATTACGCCGTTGGGGAAAGCAGATATATTACCTCTCATTTTCGGGCTTCCAAATGCTCAGACTGACTGACTTGTTAGAAAAGAGACAAGCAATCTCTGCCTTTGCCCCGGCAACATCACCTAGCTCGGTGTACTTGAGTTTCCCTGCCCTGTTTGTCATGCGGTGATGCCATTTCGGCTTGTCTGCTGTCCGCATCCTCCTCAGAACTTCGAGAATATACTTAACGAAGGATTCACGATCCTCAACATGCTCCAGCTTCTTAGTAAAATGTGAGATTTGTAGTATCTCGCATGCACGCTCAGGCTATCATCGACGTTAGCAACGGGGAATCAACAAGACAAAAACAATCGCAATTGTGCTCACCGTCATTAAGCCTTTCAAAACGTATTTGCAAGCACTTGAGACCAACCTATGATGTGGCTCGAAGATATGATCGCTGCCAACCTTCTCGGGACAGAGTTTGACAGCCTGGACGTATTTTTCCAAGACTTCTTCTGGTGCGTACAAGTCGGCTTCCTTCAGAAGTTTGCCCATACACTTTCCGATCATATAGTAAGCTCTAATAATCGTTAACACGACTCTTATGCGCGTAGAAATTACCATCTAAGGTACTTACTTCCAATTGTCGGGGGCCTGCTGCAATGACCTTTTGAATAGTGCCATGGCAAGTTTCAACCCCTTAGTGAGCGATAGGCCCTTGTGTGCAGGACCTTTGTATACACCTTCTCCGCGGGTCCCCGAAAAATGCCTATCGAACCCTTCCATCGAGAATGCTTCCATCTCCATTGGGGCTCTAAGGGCAGAGTATACCCTAGTGCCAAAATCTGCAAAGAGGGTAGAAAGAGTTTTCACGCATTCCGGGTCCTCGATGCATTCGTTCTGAATAGCAAGAGATAATGTCTTCATATAACATAGAATTGCTTTCTGCGTAATTAGGTTAGTACCCGTTCGATAATTGCGGAGACACGGTCATTGGGGGAGAAAAAAACATACTCGTTCTAGTGACGCAAGTTCCCCTCTCTTAGTGTTAATCTGCTCAGCACTCCAAGTCTGACCGTCCTCCATTTGGGCTTCGTAAGTTTGACCCAGTCGATACCAAGTCTCCCATTTATTGGCGTTGCACACTAGGTCATACTTAAAAAACCTCACCGCATTTTCCACATCATCAGGCTTTATTGCTCCAACTCTCTTCTGATATTTGATGGGAAAGAGGTAGATCTTCCCAAGAGTGAAATAGAGACCCTTTGCTGCTACTTGAGCATGTAGACCACCCACTTCAGTGGTATTGAGTGAACCATCCCCCTTCAGGCTGTTGGATAGCTTGAGGGGGTTTATGGAGCTGCGAAGATACCGATCTATTGCTGATTTATTGAGGACAATCTTATTGTTCGAGGACTTTCTAGGAGGGCCGAGAACTTCGAAAAGCTTCTCCAAGGCGCCTTTCAGATCTGATTTGTGTAGCTGCATATCTTTCTTTTGAGATGCTAAAAGGAGGATGAAATCCATCAACTGCATTGCCGTCGCTTTGTCGAAGGGCTCTGGATCCGTCTTGTGGTCGTTGAAAATAACTTGATCAGACTGCAATTGCCGAAGTTAGAAGAGCGGTGTGTTATGAACACGAGGAGATTACTCACACATATAGCAATGTGAAATCGACAGAATATGCACTGCAACAGATCGTGGTCGAAATCTCGAAGATCGAGTCTGAGAAGCTCGTCATGTATTAACCTCAGTAACGCATCTGGATTTTCGAAAAATTAATTAGGATTTACCCAACGGAATATCCCGGAGCAAGGGCGCAAACTTACGGTCTGATAGCCGGCAGTAATTTCTGCCTCCGAGCTCCTGATGCATATCCCTTAGTAGAGTTGCCAATCGTTCCTCCTTTTCACCTTCCTCTAGATCGAGGCTATCACTACCCATCCATCTGTCCGCTGTTTCTTTATAAATCGAGTACATCACTACCCAAGCTCGTACGATCATTTCCCTAAATTTCACTACGACCAGGCGGTAAGAGTGTAGGTTACTAGCCGAGATCTCATGATTAAGAACAGCACTCTCCCAAAAGGCGTAGCAATGTAGAAGCCTCAGTAAGATAGCCATTGACTTCATCGAGTCCACCAACCCATCTCGATCAATTTCAGACAGGTTCACAAACCCATTACCCCCAGAGACAAGTCCTAAAATCACGGGCAACATCTCTTCCACGAGGCGTAGTGACCGCAGTAGAACAAAGTGACGGTGATCCTCCGAAGATTCGAGGTAACTCCGACTCTTCAAATCGCCAACTACAACCTCTAAAGATCTCAATACACAAGAAAGGACTTTTGGGCGATAGCCAATTTTTTCGTAGGCTACTTTTAGTTTTTCCCAGAGGTGCAATCTAAACATTGCACTGGAGCCTTCAAGAAATCTAGTTATCTCTTCGAGTATCCGGCGTTCTTGCTCGTCGTACGGGCTGACAACACCGGGTTCCAGCACAGCTTCAAGAATTTCGATAACCTCATGAGGGTTTTTTTCGGAACCCCCTATATCGGTCGTGACCTGGAATATAGATGTAAAGAAATCAACCGTCTTAAGCTTACTGATTTCCCGCTCAGCCCTAAGTGCTGAGATTTCTGGCATGATGGAGCTGTTGGGGAGCTCAATGGAATGGAGCTTATTGTTGGACATGATACCCTTCAAATCATCAAAGCATTCCAACCGGAACTCTCTGGAAACACCGGTAAATGCCGTGAATACTGCGATAGCCCAAAGACATCTCACAGCCAATTGGTCCTCCACTATGCCATCACTACCTCTTGGACGACAATACATCAGATCTCTAACAAGAAAACTCCATCTCTTTACCTTTTCCCTTCGGATCTCCAATTCTTCTTCTCCCCGGACCGAGAGTTCAGCACCGCTCTTTTGCCGCTCTCCTGCCGCCAAATCACCGAGATATATTTCGAACATGGTTTGAGCCCACTCAATAATAGCATAATCATCATCTCCAAACGGACGAGGATGAGCCGCCAGGTTTTCGAGATATCCCTTGAAGAAACCCCAGCACATCTCCTCACACATATTTGCCATTGCGGTTACAACCTCTTTTAAGGGCTCCGGCCAGCTGTGCCGGATCCAGCTGCTGGCTGTCGATGTTCCCAATGATCCCCGGATCTTCCGACCTTTTACCAAGCTTGGCAAATCCCGCATGCAGAGGGCTTTTAGCCATTCAAAGCCAGCCTCTAACGAACTCAATCCACGGGCATTGACAGAGTTAACCCATTTTCGGAGATTTTCGTCCCCGGATAGAACGGGCCGGGATGGGATGTTGGCTTCGAGGTCCAGAAAGGCCATTCCCTGAGCAGCTTCATCGGGGGATTGTATACCGTCTCCGTATAATAGGACATTCCCCTTGTCATCATCCCAGTCCTGCAATATCTTTTTGAAGTCGTCGAGATATAGATCCTCCTTAGCCCCGTTGTTTTCGCTACTACTACTCGTCTTGGGCATTAAGCTTGAGGCCGTTCCTAATGAAACGCCCAACGGGGAAAAACATTCATCGGCAGTATTAAACAGTTTTTCATTCTGCGTTTCCTGCCGAACCTTTTGCTTGGACTCAGGGGCTGCAGCAGCCGCGGCCGCGGCCGCAGCGTCCGCCTCCTTCTTATCGCGTTGCCTCTTACTCAACCTTGATCTCCCTCCATCCCCGCCATCTGCTCCTAATGAAGCAGATTTACGTTTCCGAGTTGCAGAGCCACTTCGACGCCGTCCGGCAGCAGGCGGGGGTGCAAGCTCTACAGCAGAGGCATCAGTCATGGCTGTATCTTCGTTTTCTTCGGCGGTTGCAGTTTCTGATTTCCCGCCAGATCCAGGAGTAGGCTCATCTGGGGTAGTTTCTCGAGAAATATCCTCTCCTTCTAGAATCGGAATAACGATTTGCAAACATAATGACGCATTCAGGGCTTGTACCGAAATGTCATCGCTAGATATCTGAGATAGAATTGCATTACCGACGCCAGGCCATGTTCTTATTGTAGACTCGGCTGTCTGCTTATTTATTGTTACTTTTTGCAGAACATCCCCAAGAGTTTTTGTATCTTCCTTCTTTGGGAGAGGGATCCAAGGGTACGGGTTTGTGTATTTCTGGAATCGTGGATGTAATTTTTTCTTCGACAGGTGTTTGATTTTGTCGCTCTCGAGAACTGCAGTATCACAAATCTTCCTTAAGACATCCCTAAGTTGTATGGTGGCAAGGTATTCCTCTGGATTGGAGATTCCGCCGGTCACAAGTGCAAGCGTATCATTTCCCATATCTGCGCCGACGGTTTCGTGGTCCAACACTGACTCTAATGCAAATCGGGTGAGGCGGGAGGAGTCAATCGCTAAGGATAGTTGAGCAGCCTTGCGCCATAGAGAAGAATCACCTGCATCCCTTCCGAGTGCTGTGGAAAACCAGTCCAGCGCCTGTTGAATTGTAAGTTCGAATTCTGACCCAGCTTTAACTCCGCTAGCTTTTAGTCTGTCCAGTTTGAAAGCACCGTGGTTCTTGTATGCCAGATACAAAACAAGAGGTAACGAGGATCCAGAAACCGAATTCCTTCCGTGAACCTAAAACCATTGGGCAATGTTAAGAGCTTGATCATACATTAGTTTAGGGAGAATATGAGCAACCTGTTCCTCTTCCGCATCGCCCTGAAATATCTCTGAACCAAATAGCTCGTCATAAGCTTTATGTGCTTCTTCCCATTCACCATCTGTATGTAATTTTAGAGCTCGTTGGTAAAGCTTTAAAGCTTCTTCGATCTGTGGATGATAAGTTTAGTGAGTTGGTATCGTTAATAAAATGGAGTTTACGAACCTGTATTTCTCGAGTATTGTCGGCTTCTCCATCGCTGTCGGAGTCTGGGTATACGTTGAGAGGGATAAAGGAAGACTATCATTCAGAATTAGCGGACTCACGATACCTTCTAGGAGGTAAATTACCATCGGTCAAAGATCAGAGGTTTAGGAAACCCGAACTTTTACCGAGTTGAAGTGTAATTGTATGTAAGGGCGCCAGGTGGCTTCCTAATATAAGAGTAGGAATATAAGAGTAGGAATGTAAGAGTAGGAAGGGGTGGTTATGATGGGTTACGATGATTGAGTGGGCAGAGTCGAAGGCCAATGGTAGCGATCGCGTCAGGCTAGTGGGACACTCCCGAAGGTTGTGGGATGCGCGTTGTGGTTTGCCAAGAAGGAGAAGTTGGTTGTGCAGAGCCAAGCATTGAGGCTCTTACACAAGCAGTGTAAGGTGATTGTAAACCCAAATAGGTTGTTATGCTACTCGTAAGCTCGCGTATTTGGTTTTCGGCCAACCCTAGTTTTCGGCCACCTTGGCATGACCGCTCAATGCAAAAATATATTTGATTTACAACTCCCATTGAAACATACATGATTCCATTTGTGCTTTTTGCAAATTTCTAGAGGTTCTTAATGCTGCTTCTTCTAAAGAAGGCTCCTTTGCCTGAGCCTGAGCCTTTTTTTCTGCAATTTTGGCCTTCTCTGCTTCTGCCTCCCCTCACGCCTTCTCTGCCTCCTCCAATGACCATTTTATACTTTCTACATTCGCAAAAATAGTATTTGGATCTAGAATAACCTTCCGCTTCTTCTTATTTTCTAACTCATTGATTTGAACATGGAGGCGCTCATTGGTTGCATGTAAGATGCTATCCCAGACTGTAGCTTCCCCAAGTACTTTTTACGCCTTCTGGAAAACAGTTCATTGATCTCGTATCAATGGGCCCAATCTCTGAACAGCATAGTGGATGTCTTGGGGGTGTTTGGGAGTTCCGAGAAGAGTCTCAAAGTCGCTGGTGTGGGACCGCTTTGGTGTAGAGGGGGGTTGGGGGGTAGGTGGTTGGACAACTGGAGGTGGGGATGTAGGACAAGCAATTTGTGCAGTAGTGACTTTATGAAGTTGAGAGGAGTTAAGGGTTTTATTGGGATTCCAAGGAAAAAGGCCAGCAGCAGACCAGCCTGCTCGTAGAGTTCGAGTTGTAAAGGTTTCTGCCCAGGCTTTTTGATAAGCTTCAACAAATCAGTGCTTCTTTACTGGAGCAGCATCGTCAAGGTAGGCAAGATCGGCAATTTCTTTGCGGTAGCATGACTTGAGTGATAAGAATGTACCCAGGTCTGGCGGTTGTAGGACATGGCTTGAGTGGGCTGGGAGATATAAGATATCAACCTGGTTCTATCTGCAAGTCCACATAAACTCCACAGTAGCATGGCTCCCATGACCATCCAAAAGCAGAAGCTGATGTGCAGTTCGGCCATCAGTGAGAGTGTGAGTAGTTTCTGGAAGGAACACTTCTTGCAGCCAGCATAATCCAATATCATTAGAGGTCCAACCCTTGGAAGTGGTGGTAACAAGCCAGTCTGCTATGTTCTCAACGGTGAACCATGATGTCTGGATATCCTTCCCCTTAAACATTACTAAGGGCCGGATATGATGACTAGAGGCATTAATTGCCTCAATTACTGACACCCACTCACGATTTTCAGGTGATTGGATGTAGGTTTGGCACTTTCCACTCGCTCCTAATACTACAGAGTTGGTACAGACACCTAATGCAATACCATGCTTGTCCATATTCCAGATATCACTTTGCTGGGTATTATGACAAGCCCAAATGGTATCAAACTGCTCGTAAAGGTCTTCAATAAACTGCTGTTGGGTACCCTGAATGTGGGTGGACTCAATTGGCTTGCCAATTAAGCTTGTGATACGTGGGTTGTATTTCATAAAGTGGGGAACCTACTTCTTTCTGAGAGGTTTGGTGTCACCAGAATTGATGAGGATAAGAGTAGCCATTTCTCTTGTCCAGGAGTGTGATGGGGCATATCCACATCCCTCCTGGTCTACAATCCAGTCACATAAACATCTTTCTTGATCTGGTGACAGGCGCTGTTGATGATGGTGTCCAGAGCTCATGGTCAATCCCCCCAAGCGACGACTTTAGAGTATTGTGCAGGGAACACCATATTCTTTCACTGCCTTTCTCCCTGAGGTGCCATTCTCAATTGCTGTTAAGGCTAGAGCGATTGATTTCTCCCAGGTATCCATGTTGTGGTGGTGATTGACAGTATTTTCTGTACGATATTTGATGCAGAATGTAGTTGTTGTCGTGGCCGAAAACTAGGGTTGGCCGAAAACCTGGTGTGCGAGCTTACACTAAACTTTTTATGTGCTAATTCACGTGGGTTGTATTTTTATAATTCACTTGAATTTATTATAACATGATCTGCGAACTGAGGGTGAGGTAGTCTAGAATGGTGTTACTATTTCTACTTATCATGTTAATAATCTCTGGATAAATATGAAAGAGTCTATGATAGGACTTTGATACAAGTGCGAATACCGCAGCCTGACCTCTCGGGATCCAGTATTGCACAATGTCGCCATACCGGATTTGCAAAGAGAGGGTAGCTCTCCAAATTCCCTAGATCAGCAAAGCTAAACCACCTTAGCGATGTTCTCAATACCGTAAGAACTCGAATAATTGGACCCGGCGCTAAGAGGTTCAATTAAAGTATTTGTCTCAGAAATGAGCGAAGGACGGAAAAACTACCTCTTTAGAGGTGTCTTAGACGATGAATCATGAGCTTTGACCCATGATTGTAAACCTCACCTGGTTAAGAGATAAATGTAAACACACTGTGTACAGTAGATACAAGAAAAAAAAAACAACAATTCCAAATTTGCGTGACACTTTATATCATATTCTTTGTTTTCTTTCAAGTCATGGCCCCAAGACCTGCAGGACGTATCCGAGTGCATCCAATTCTCCCAGCCCTTTCAACCGAAAAATTTTACGCTGGAGTTAAAAAAAAGCCTGGCCCAAAACGCAAGCAGCTTGCGGAAAGTCTTCGAGCAGCTCCTCGACGCGTCGAATATCCCTACAGATCATACAAAGTTAGCTATAAGCTAAGAGTCCTCTCATACTGGATAACACCAAGTATTGGGGCAGGTCCTACCCAACTCCGAAAACCAACAAGAGCAGAAACAGCAACGCAATTTGGAGTCCCAGAGGCCAACCTATCACGGTGGAAGAAGGAGGAGCAGGAAGGGAAGTTTCAGGGGCTCACATTAGAGCAGTACAGAGTACCAGGGGGAGGAAGGCAGCGAAAGTGGGAGGTGTTGGAGCACGCATTATACGAAAAGTTCCGGTATCGGTGGGCATCGGGAGGAATAGTTCGACGGGGCTGGTTCAGACGAGTCAGTAAGGAGCTTTTTCTTCAACATTATCCAGATGAAGCCCAAACCTCATTTTGCTTCTCGAATGGATGGTTCCGGCGGTTTCTAAGTTTCCATCAAGTCAGTTTACGGTTCGTGACAAACACTGCAAGTCAACTGCCCAGTGACTTCAGCAATGCCATATTAAATTGGATGAGATTTAATAGGCGAAACTCACAATTACGGCCTGGCAATGGGCAGGTACCAGGCGATGTCTTGGCAGATGTAGGTCGATATACCCTATCTAATATTGTGAACATGGATCAGACACCTCTACCATTTGAATACTTAGAGGGGAGAACTTACAACCAAAAGGGGGAGAAGACAATCTGGGCTCAGAGCTCTCACTCCGGCTGGGACAAACGGCAAGCAACAATTCAGCTTGCCGTGTTTGCTGATGGTATACCAAGAGTAAAGCCTTTAGTTTTCTTTCGCGGACTGGGAGTTGGGGCAACAATACTTACCGAACGAGAAACCTACGACCCCCGAGTGGTTGTCAAATTCAACCCCAAAGCCTATGCCAACTCATCCAACATGGTCGAATGGTTGGATGAGCAGCTTGTTCCAATCCTTGAGGGCCGGCCAACGCTCCTCGTACTTGACCTCTTCGGTGCCCATAAGACCGAAGAGGTTCTCGACACCTTTTCTGCGAACGACATTGTTGTTAGCATGATTCCTGGAGGCTGTACCTCATTGGTACAGCCTCTTGACGTCTCTATTAATCAGCCTTTCAAGGACATTTTGCGGGTTAGTAGACTTACCTTTCGATGAAAAAAAAAGATTTGAAAAAAAAAAAAAGAGGTGAGAGGGCTAACCGCATCATAGGAGGTACTTGAAGAGAAGTTAGATGTTGTAGAGGTGGAGGAGGAGCGAATCTTGTTAGCAGGAGAAAGGCTAGTCGGAAGTATGATAGGGCGGAGAAGGGTACTTACCACTTGGGCTGTGGGAGAAGCCTGGGAGCGCTTCACCCGTGATCGTAGAGAGGTTGTTGTAAAGGCGTTTCGGGTTCTAGGTATTTCGCTACCAATTAGCAGTGTTTGTGACCAGGAAATCTCTGTAAAAGGGGTTGACTTACCTTTCTTGATTGATGGTCTTCAAAATTGGCGAGAGGGGGGGGTTTTGGAGGAGGAAGAGGTTGAATTAGATGAGGCCGAGGATGAAAGGGAGATATTCTATGAAGAAAATTAGTATTTGTCCAATCTGAAACTGATATTGCGTAATCGGTCTTGGCTTGTCATACCTTAATTCAACCTCTTAGCGCCGGGTCCAATTATTCGAGTTCTTACGGTATTGTAAAGAACCCTATCCATCTAATCTTATCTTGTGCTTCCAGCTTGAATCTAATCAGATGTAAGCTCCAAGTCGCAACGTTTCCGAAACAGCACCAGCCTACCCTACCAGTGTTGCAGTTGACAAGTTTTCCCCCTTCACCAACCAAACCTCCTCTATCATCTGCGAACAATTCTTATTTCTCTCCAGATTGAATTGAATCTTGGTGGATCAATCCTGCAGGAGTTATGGTTGTCCCTGCGGTGCCAGAGTTTGTTTACCCCTCCACCCTCTCCTGTCGCTATCTTCACACCTCATCTCCTTTCCGATTTCTGGTCTGTGCTTGAAGACATTTGGAGCTCTGTGCATCCGCCGCTAACATAGTTTTCTTCGTAGGATTGTCGAGTCGGAAATACATGAATCGGTGACCGCTCGTACTGAATCACTTCCCATTCTGCGTGAATTGGGACCTCCGGATTTAGTTCATCTGACGAAATCTCAGCCCAAGGTTAGCTTGAAAGAGGTAACCCATTTTTTTTCCACCCATCCCTCTCGTAGCCCATTGGGTTATCTTGTTTCTGGAAGCTTAACAGTTGAATAGGTTGGTACATATCATCATGTTACTGGAGTGGATGCTTCTTCATCAGCATCCTTAGCAGCTTACATCAATACCCTCACTTATTTAATCGGTGAGAACCAAATTTGGTTTGGCAAGCCGCAATCATGGCGTATAACCACGGGTATATATTGGTATGCATCACTTTTTGTCCGGTTCAGATGAGCTTGCTTGCACAACTGGGATTGTTTGCTAATATTGTGGTTTAGTTGTTACAACGCTTTCTCTCGAGTTGACATGCGAGTTGAAGTTAAAATTCCCGGATCTGTTGAGGCTTATGCAGTGGATGAACGTGGTGAAAAACGAATGGCATCGGAAACACTCTGGCTTGAAACCTATTTATGCGGAGTGCTACGAGCGTTTAGCTATGCCGATGACCAACAAAATCGGATCGTTGGCTGCAGGAGATTTAACCCAATCACTAGCACTGAGGCGGAACATAAATTTCTGGATGCGGCAGAGCGGTTGTTCTTCCGAGGTAAGTCATAGCTCACATTCTTTCCTATGTACAATCGCTTAATCAGATATATACAGGCTGGCAGTTGGGTTCTGATCCTGAGATCCAGGTCCCGAACGTGGTCTCGAATTACTTAACTTCCGGACTCCTTACCTACATTCACACTACCGGTAGATTTGCATCAGGGGTAAATCTTTTCGAAAAGCTTCGCTCAAAGGAACCCGAAGTTGCTTCTCTTTTGGCTCGTGTTCTGATTGACGCGGATGAAGAGGTCAAGGCTGTGTCTCTATTATATGAAACCATCAAGCTATTACCATTAGATAGCAGTCTTCTGGATGTTCAAGCAGCGTTCTGCATGAGCAAGGGGCGATACGATCTCGCTCTGGAATGTGCTAAGAAGGCTGTTAACAGTGCCCCAAGTGAATTTACTACGTGGGAACGGCTTGCTCAGGTTTACCTAAAGCTAGAACAATATGAACTGGTTTGTTTGTCCCATTCTTATTTCTGGAGAACAGGTGTTTACACTGCAATTGTTTAGGCTCTCCTCACCCTTAATTCTTGTCCAATGTTCACCTATCAAGATCGTGACCACCCGAAAATGCCGCAGCCAACCAAAATGCATCTTCCTGTTCTCGCTGAGTCGGTTCTAGATGAGATGTCCGACGAAAATCATGACCCTAAACATGATAAAGTGGATTCAGCTTTGCTGAAGCTTCCAGCTGCGAGCTTGAAAGGGACTTTTGCCAAGGCTTATAAGATTCTTACAGAAATCACTAGCCAGATCGGATGGGACATGCTCTTGAAATATAGAAGCAGTGTTTTTGTCATGGAAGAGGAATACCGATTTGAGAAGACTGCAAGCGTCACAGCTGTTAAGGGTGGAAGTGTGAGCAAGAGTAGCAACTCTGGCTCGGAGGACGAAGAGCAGGATGACGAGAAGCCAGCTATTAACGGTCATAATGAAGGAACTGGAGCGAAGGAAAATGGTGAAAATGAAAAAGAGAACGGAGATCAGGGAGAACATGAAAATGTTATTGAAAAACCTGAACATTCTGTTCTACCTGAAGAGGTGAAGGGTGGGACCGAAACCGGACATCCGAACCCTGAAGGAAAAATATCTGCGCAGAAATATTCTCACATCCAAAATAAACGCCTCTGTGAGCGATGGTTGGACAATCTCTTCATGGTCCTTTATGAGGTATTTTTATCACATCACGGTTCTGACAAAGCTAACACCGAGCTCAGGATCTACGAATCTACACCATATGGCGGTCGGACCTCGTTCGTTATGGGCAACAACAACGTCCTTACCGTAAATCTGCTACTGAGCTTGAAATCCTTGGGGAGCTGGCCCAACGTCTACATCACCATGCTGAAGCTGAGGAGGCCTTTCAGTCTTGTCTTCAAATCCGCTTCTCTGCAAGGGCGCTCCGTGGCGTTTTACAAACACAGGAGAAAAACAAAGACAACAGAGGCGCTTTAAATAGTATTATTCGATTAACTGCTTGGCAATACAGGTGGTATTCTGAGGTTGGTATCCACACCTACTTTCAGCTGGGATAGACGACTGATAGTGTAGTTCTCACCTGCGATCCTATACTCGATACGAAAATTGATTGCCGAAGACGGAGCAGTCAAGGTTCGTAGCATCGTCCAGGCTACAAACTTTCCACAGAGTGTTCTTGACTTGACCCATAATTACGCCCAGCTCTGCGCAGCCTTCCGCAGCAGCGGCAGCGATGGTTAGATTGATTAGTCAATTGCCCCGCACTGTGCAGTCATGCCAAACAGAGGCCTCCCGATCAACGAGTGTTTTTTATTTCTTACTCTTCACCTATCAAAAAGACTCATGGTTTGTTTGTGGGGAGCGTTGTTTTTTTTTTACATTTTCTTTTTTTCTTTTTTCATAAAGTCTGCTCTTATTAATTGCACATAGTATCATATTCAAATACAAGTAGCAGGGAGAAAGGAAATAAAGTTTGAGTGGCTATCTTGTTATTGCCCACTCAGGGGAGGATATGCTGTAGATTCTCTTTGCCTCGGAGGGGGTTTTGTTGGTATTTTAATAATATGATGGAATTCCTGAATGTTATTTTCAATTAAACATGATTGTCGAAAGATATGAGCTGTACTATATCTACTGTGGGATTGGTAAGCTATTTTTCAGTACATAAGGCTCTAAAGCCTCTGCATAACCTTTCCCATCTTTTCTAACTACTTGGAGGCATTACCAAGTGTGCTGGTTCGCAATTCGTCAATTTGTCGCGGAGCTGGTGCAGGTTCATCACATCTCATTCGGGGTCTACCTCCCGGTGGTATCGGAATAAACTCAGATATGTGCGACAGGAATATGATACCAGACTTTGACAGTTTTACGCCGAACGACTTTAATAACTCACAACTTGACGGAAACTAAAAACGTAGAAACGTCCCAATGTCCGAACATACTGTATGTACAGTAGAGATCAACATGAGGATATCCGCGACCTCATCTCTCATGTGAGGAAACGAAAAGAAGAAAAAAACCTGGTGTTGGATATATACCTGAACGGGTGTTTTAGGGTAAGTGCGTATACCTGCAAAAGTATATATCGGAGGGGTAGGTTGTGGGGAGCCGGGGGCCGAGATTGGATGTGGGACCACTGTCCTCTGGCAGGCAGGTGGAATGTGTGGAAGCGATACTTGGGAGAGAAGCTCCGCTACCCTCCCAGCTAGTGTTAGGTTTTTGTAAATTACAGTTTTGTAAATTACCGTAAGTTACCGTAAATTTACTGTAAAATATAATAATTTACGTAAATTATTTGCAACGAAAATTTCTCTCCTTTTTTTTCACCTTTGAATTAGTCCTCAATCAATACCAGCATTTATAATAGATTTGATTGACATTTATCTAGACTGTTGATTTCAAACAATAAGGTATACTTGTATTTTCAGTCAATAATAGTAGTGTTTACAATATCTCATAGGTATTGAGACCCCTTGATCCCCCTTAACATTCTACCACCCATCAACTAGCCTCTAACTATTTACCCTATCGTACAAGTACTAGCTAATTTATAAAGTATCCGGACACCTTGGCACCAAGGACTTTCTGGTGTCTGTGCATAATTATTAATATCTTCATCAAACTACTAGTAAACTTCTATACAAAACTATGTGTGTAACTTATTTCCACTACCCTTCTCAATACATTTCAGCACTATTACAGGTAGCTTTGCTATCTCCTTATTAATCTCCTCCACTGTAATACAGTCCCATTCTGCCTTTAAAATTGCCTTCATATCTCCCAAATTGGTTACCCTCTCCCTTCCTCTCCAGGTTTGAATTCTGGACTTCATTAATTCCCATAGATGCTCTATGGAATTAAAGTCAGGTGAATTTGGAGGCCAATCCACTTTAGATATCTCCTCTTTCAGCCTTTCAAAATTGGTAAAATCAGAATCGTAGGCTGGGGCATTATTCTCTATGAGAAGAAAAGCAGGATTTTGTATGAGGCATTAATGGCAGGTAGGCTATATAAGAGGTTGAGCAAGAGCAGTAACATACTGCCATAAATCAACCCCTCTTACTTCACCTCTCTTAATCCTCCTTGTCTTGTATTTTTTTGACCTGGAAGAGTGTTTGGTTTTTACCTTTACCACTGTCCTTTTTGCTAAGGCCTGAGCAGTCCAAGCTACTGTTAACTCTGCTTTTCTCAGTTCTCTCTATTTATCTGTTAATCTCCACAGATCATTCAGCCTTTGCTCCTCTCCTGAGCTCTCCTTATTATAGGCACTGATTTTTTTGCTGCCTCTTTCTTTTCTTCTATCATTTTATACTCCCAAAGCCAAAATGGTCCTTTCCAACCCCAGCCAATCATCCCTCAGTGTTACGATCCGCTATATGATCTCTCCTTTCTTATATCTCGCAACAGGTAACGACACTATTTGTTAGCTTTCTTATAGGGATAGTACTTACCTATCTCCTATTGTATTCTCTTTCCTTCGAGAATTCTAATACTAGTCCTTTTACGCTATGTCTTAGATATTGACCGTTGCCAATACTAAGTCCTTATAGCGTTAACTAGTATTCGTTCTTTTTCTTCTTCGTGGTGGTTGGTCTTTGTTTTGTAAAGAGCGTAAGGGTGTTTTATTGATAACTTATAAGATAGGAAATAACTTAGGTGGTTGCGTGAAGAACTAACCATCAGGTCCTACTGGCCTCCTTATATAGTTCTTCCAGCAACCCGCTTACAAATCAAATGAGTCACAACTGCGACTCATGCATTCGCGTAACATATAACCTCATGACCATATTTGGTCATGCGCGAAAGTCTCATGACCTTAAAGGGGTCATGTGCGAAACCTCATGACTCGTATAAACGAAGTCATGCCTCTTAATCCTCATGACTCATAGGCGTACCTATGAGTCAATGCTCAACCTGCCAATCAAATTCAAACATAAACAACTATGACTTACAACTGTGAGTCATGTGAAACCCTATGACTCGTACCTGAGTCATAGTGTAAAAACATATCATCGTATGACTCAACTGAGTCATGTGAAAAACTTTTAACAAATGAAATACTATGACATATAATTGTATGTCATGTGAAACCATTACAAACCATGCCGGGTTTGTAATACTCAGTACATGATAGTATTACCTTGCTTCTTCTTAGTCCCTACACAGCCATCATACTATTTTTCTCCTCTTTCTCTCCAGATATTGGAGGGCCTGAAGAGTCCACCAATCTCTATAGAAATTTCATCAGTAAAGCCATAATTTGACCACTCTATTTCTGGAAGCCAAGAGATATGTGACTAGCAGTAATCCTATAGTTCTCATATCCAGTTAATAATTATTCAGAATGCTTGTACATAGTAAGTATTATAGCACTGGGCTTCTAAGGAATATTTGAAAGAAAAAAAATATATCTTTGGCAATAAATTTTCCAATTTTTCTTCACTTGCTAGTCTTTTTTTCTTATTATCTTCACTTAAGATAAACTTAAATAGTTCTCTATAAGCATGAATGCCCCAGACTGCCTGAGCATTAAATATGCTTGTATCACAAAGATGAGAAAATCCAGCCTCTTATCTTATATCTCACAAAGCCATCCTCTGAGTGTGAAAGCATTGTTTAACAAAGCCAACAAGAGTATTCTTATCCTTATCACTCAAAACCCTGGGGTGGCCAGAAGGGGATGTTGGGTCCAAAACCTTCAAGTCAATTAACTCTAAGAGTGAAAAATCCCCTCAAGTACCAGAGAGGCCTTCTGGAGGTGCTGAGAAAGTAGACGGTACTTCCTGATCAAGAGAACTTAAAGCCAACAGGGAAGGAAGTACCTGAGATATTGTAGACTCAGGAGGTAGAGGAGGGTTAACTTACTGACATCCTTTTCATACATTACATATGGCATGCCACCATATATTGCTCGCAGTGGACTTTGAAACCCCATTGGCTTCTTCAATTTGGTGGAAGCTTAAAGGTTGATTAAGGCAATGATAGGCAATTATTACTGCCTGGCACCTTGTGTTTACTTCTTTTCTTATTATATTTTTGATTAGCCTGATTGCCATTAGATTATTGAAATGTGAATGGTCCTTACCTCTCTTCATAGTCAAGTATGGTATACCATAGGAGCCATTTATGGTGAGTTACCATTTGTTATAGTACACAAGTGTTTGCCAGTACGTCAACTTTTACCTATCTCCAGATCTCTTGGCACTGACCTAAACCTTGGTGCCAAGGTATCCAGATACTTTATAAATTGGCTAGTACCAGCTCTACTCATCAAAAAAAAAAGTATGTATTGTCCTCAAAGTCACTAAACCTTTATAGGCCCTTTCCCCCCAACCGGATAGCCCCTAATTGGACAGCCCCCAACTGGACAGCCCCTAACTGGACAGCACCAAAATTTTGACCATGCTATGCATGCAACTGCAAAGAGCTCACCAACTTTACAAGAATTACTATATAATATTATTCATAAAAAAAAAGGTCAAAACAAAACTAAACCAATGCAAAATAAATGACAAATGAAAAAATAAAAAGATAGAGAGTACAGTCAATGAGAATTCTCCTTATCAGCCTCCTGGTTTAGAGGGCAATTTGGGTCTTCTCTGACAATTGGTAAGAGATTGTATGCAGAATTGTTTGGGTAGATAATTCTTTTCCTCTTTTTTGATTGCTTCTTCAGATTATCAGCCAGTTGGTTTTCAGCTATGGCCAGCCTTTCTTGTGTACATGCAATTCTTGCTTGTAGCTCTTTATTTCTCTCATTACTCTACCTGAGCCCAGCAAGAATTGCAGGTTTATCCTTGGCCATTAAAGACATGTTAATTGATCTCCATGATGTTTGGTGGTTACCGAGATTGGCCTGCACTCTCGGGTGCTAGGTATCAGTCTGAGGAGAGTTAGTCTGAGAAGGCTCGATCTGAGGAGGGAACATATGAGAAGAGGCAGTTTGAGGAGAGACAGTCAGAGGAGGTGCAGTCTGAGAAGGAGTGGTCTGAGCAGGGAACATCTGAGAAGGGGTGGTTTGAGAAGAGGCAGCCTGAAGAGAGGCAGTCTAAGAAGAGCTGTAAGCAGGACCAGCCTGAGGAGGAGCATGAATAGAATCATTGGTATAGGCAGCGTGTGTGGTATTTTTGCCATCGTGGACATCACTCAATACACAGAAAGTATTAAGGCAATCAGGGCAATCACTTGAATGAGTGCACTCATGCCTATTTTGACAATTCTTTGCATGTACCTGGAAGCAATTAGTATCGGCATTGGGACAAATGGAAAAGTTTTTCTGCTTACATTTCGGTTCATTTGAATGTGGAAAGATTTAATCACAAGATCAATGTTCCTCAGAAAGAGTCCAGCCTTTTTCCATGACCCAAGAATGACTCTCTTGGAAAAAGACTTATCTCTTTTTTCAAAGTAGCCTTTGAAAAAAAGCTGCTTTGATGCAGTAAGCCCTTCAAGGAAGCCTTCAGATATGAAGGCACGATACTTTTGCTTTGCCAAGCCAAAGCATCCACGATCAAGTGGTTGTAACACATTGGTCATATGTGAAGGGAAATAAATTGAAATCACATGGGCCTTAGTAATCAATGCTTGCATGAATTCATCTGTGATGTGTGCAGAGTGTCCATCAAGTAGTAGCAACTGCTACTTATCAGAAGAGGGGAAATTGCACTTCAACCAGGAAAGGAAGATCTTGGAGTTAATAAATACTGTAGAACTGGTTGAGACAGGTACAGAGATTTACCTTTCTTGCAGGAACCAAGCTTCCATCAGGTTCACTCCTTTGTAGATCAATAGCAGCTTGCCTAAGTCACCAGTTGCAGATATGAGCTCTAAAACAGTCACTAATTCCGATGATTCATAGGATACATTATTCAGTGTGCCCACTGGACCAATGCCGTATGCCTGGTACTTCAATTCTCCGATTTTGAAGCTGGCTTCATCGAGGTTCCAAACCCTTTCCAATGTGACTTGGAATTTCTCCTCATAATAGGAGAGAAGATCAAAAAAAAACTGAATGAGGGATTCTCCTGTCTCTCGGAGCCATGGAAGATCGAGTGAGCCATGCCTTTGACATTCAAGAAACCTGCTTCATCAAAGGAAGCCACAAAGCCAAGTGTCATTTGGGATAGGTGTAGTTGGATTTGATTGTCGTAAAACTTTAACTGCCATTTCCCTTACTTTCTGGGAAGAAGGGACACATTTCATCTGAGCCAGAAAAATAATATGACTCTCGAGAATCACCTCCTACCTTGGAGTTAGGAATTGAGTTTCGGTGCTGATGATTTCATGACTTTGAGCTCCAGAAATACGGTCATGCAGAGTTGATTGAGAGATTCCCAATGCTTTCGCAACATCTCGTAAGGAATGAACATTTTGTGGGTCATTGAGCATCTCAAGAGCTTGTTGGATTTTTGTTTCTCTTGAAGTTATTTTGTATTATAGAAAAAGAACTGGTGTTGTCTATTCAATAGATACATGAAGTTGGTGGTGGAGAGGCTGAATCGAATTAAGCAAGGTGTGCCAACCTGTCCAGTTGGGGGCTGTCTGGTTGGGGGGAAAGGGCCTATAGTACATAACAAAACCCAAAACACTTAGAGAAACTCAATACTATTTTACATGAACTTCACAATAAAATAAACAAACCAGGGTGCCAAATTCATAATAAATAAATAAACAAATAATAATTCTATTTGGTTGAATTTCATTGAGGTTCTGAGTGGTTGAGGTTTGGAAGAATTATGGTGGTTGATACGCACTGGTGGTTTATTTAGATTTAGAGACAATCTAGACTTTTTTTTTTGGCAAGTACTAGTACATAGTATTGAAGTGTTTTTTTTTTTTTTTTTTTTTTTTTTTTTTTTTTTTTTTTTTTTTTTTTATTTTTTATTGTTTAAGGTACAAAAATCCGCACGGAGCCTACAGGGCTAACGCGTAAAAAACCTCCAACCCAGGCCAGGTCCCGGAAAGCTATAGAAAAACCATGGTCAAAAGACCTGGTCGAAAAAACTATCCTAACAAGCAACCACTCCTGTAAACTACAAAAGTATAAAATCCCACCAAAATTGCGCAATAACTAGGAAAACCAAAATCCCGACAGTGCACCTAACAAAGAAATCCTAAAACCCAAAACCTAAGGAAAACCAAACCGGCAATGTTGCAGCCAGCCCCAGCCAAAATTGGATAATCGTACCCGTGGACTGTAGCCCTAGCCAGGGAGTCGAGAGGGAGCCAGGCACTTGATAGGGGTGTGGCAGAAGTGAGGAACCCCAGAAACCTGCCTGAATAGAGGGGGTGGAGTTGGCAGTATATAAGGGTGCCAGCCAAAAGGAGAGGATAGGTGGTAGTAAGGTACCAGCTAGAGTAGATTCGAAGCCGACCGACCGTATTACCGCGTCTCTCGTGTAGTCCCTTGTGATATGAGAGATGGCGTCACTTCTGGAGGGGATCCCAGTGGCAGGAAGGCATCGAAGAGGTCGACAGGGGGGGCAGTACGGTGCTAGCCGATCCGGAGGGGGGGGTGGTCTAAGAGGGGAGTGTTCACTCGGCGGGATGTACTATCGGATTCGCGTTCGTGTCTGACAAGGCAGCCTCCTGCGTAAGAGGAGAATGGAGAAATCGACCGTGGCCTGTTGAAAAGTTTCCTCCTACTGCTAACTGTGTTCCCGGCCGTCTGTAGAAAGACCAAATGAAAAAACCCGACCGTAGGATCCGCTAAGCGAGGCGAAGCGAAAGTGGGGTAGGGGAAGTAACCAACATCGTCAGATGCTGGGAGGAAGGAAAGAACATCCTCGGGAGGGTAGACCTCAAGAGGGAAGCGAGGATGGGATGCCGAAACGCAAACAGGAGATGGAAAGTGTTCTTCCTGACCCCCCCTAAGCGGGTGGGAGGAGAGAAAAAGTGGTGATGATTTCGCTCTCAGCTGTGGTGTTGAGTCGTTCCCAAATAAGTAATAAATTTCAATGACTGGAGGTGTAGCGGAGACGGAGGATGCATAGTATTGAAGTGTCCAGACATTCTCTTGTATCTAATTGTTGAAGGCAGAACTAGCAACATGGTACCTCTTTTGATGCCTTTGAAGGCTCTGATCCATGCTTCTTTGTTTCGCAAGACTCACAACTCAATCCTTGGCTGTAAATAAAGAAACCCTAAAGGTTAATACCAACTTTTCACTTAACATATTAGGGCTTAGGTTGCTTGCAACCCTGGGCTTGTAAGTTACATATGTAAATTGTAAATTATATTTCGTAAATTACAGTAAACAATTTTATTTTACGTAAATTACCTAACACTACTCCCAGCTCCCTGCTCTGCTATTTCTTATGAAGGGTTTGCATATCGTACTGCATTCTTGTAGCCGTGTTGAAGTTGTCATAAACTGCTCGTCGTGGAGTATTTCTTCTGTACTATCTTGAGTTACACTGGCATGACTTGATGTACGTTCTTTACATTTGGAGGGTCATTTATTTTGGTTTACTTTACTGATTTCCTGTGCTCGAGGAGGTGTAGAGGAGTGTAGTGTACTGTTGTATTGGGAGGTGCAGGGAGGATGAAGGGGGGGAGTTTAGTATTTGTAAAGTACTATGTAAGTGAAAGATTCTTTGGCATTTTTAATAGTGGTGTTATAGGACTTAAGTTGGTCCCCACAAAGCTACCGGGGGGGGGGGTTTTTCCGATATATACTCTCCTTTGAATGGGAAGTTGTAATACGTCATTTTCGAAAAGAAGAAAAAAAAAAGAAAGGAGGAATAAATACTCGTTGATCCGCATATATTTATAATGGTTATTTAACAGAATGCCCCTGTGTGGCACCAAATTTAACAGGATGCCCTTACAAAATTTTTTTTTGAGAGAATACCCTTTGGTACCAAGATTTGACATGTAGAGAGGGGTGGCAGACCCCAGTAGCTAGCTACCCCCATATCTTGTATGATATGTATGTAGAAATTGACCTTCAAAATACTTATACCCTATGTGAAAGATTATACTAGTAGTTGGAGAATGCAATGTACCAAGTTCTGAGACTGTTACTTGTGCTCCTTCAAGATGCTCTACCTGTCATAAAGTTAGCCATTATGCTCAAACATGCTAACAATCACATACATAGTACTAGTAGCTAGTATTTATACTTTGTGTATTAATAACAGTATATGTTTATGTTCTCTACTCAAATGATTCTGCTATCTGGCACAACTACATGATATGGTGCAAAATAAACTCAAAAGAGAATATTTGCCAAAAAAAAAAAAATACATACCAGATGGCATTCTATCAAACTCTTTTTTGTAAGGGTACTGTAGTGGTTATACTATGGGGGACAGGCCACCAATTCTGGTGCTGACATTTAGGTATTAGGGTTTGGGACACCTCTTGCTGACACAAAAATGTGTTGGGACAAAACTTTGTTGAATTTTTTTCTTCTCATCTTTCTGTTTTGTTTTACCAGTACTGGCTATTGAATACATATATGTATAGCTCTAAATGTGTATGTCTATAGACTCAGGTGTAGGGATGAGACTAGCTATCTCATCAAAGTTAATGAAATTAAATTCAGCAATTGCATTCAACTTGATTAACAATTTCTGGTTGTCAAGGCAACCAAAATATGAAAAAAAAAAATACGTACAAAAATTTATCGGAAACAAAATCTCATGAAAAGCTGAGAGGCATAGACATTTGGGACACTACCCTGCTGATGCTGACAAAAAGTCATTTTTTAGGGACAGGACACCCCAAGCTGACGGCTGACTGTCCCAAGTGGTATGACCACTACAGTATCCTGTTAAATTTGGTGCCCCACAGGGGCATTCTGTTAAATAACGGTATTTATAATCATACATAGGAATACAGTTCTACAGTGGCCCTCCCAGCAATTTGATCCCGGCCGAAAGGTCCGGGTCGAGGACGTAGGCATCAAGCATGAACTATACTACGAGTGAAATTGGTAATACAGATATGATGATCTGAGAACTGGTTGCGTTCCTTAGAATTCCCAAGGTGCCTTGACATCTCATAAATGTGTGTATGTTCAAGATAGTACCTCTATTAACCAAGCGTTAGGTTTATGACTACTACATTGGCCAAGTTTCTCAGCTTCAGATTCAAGTTACAGCTATCACAGAGTCCCAGACCAAAGCTCACGTACTTCAGATGGCTGGCGCGCTGCGGTTATCAGCACTTTAAATTTCCTGACCGGTATTTAGAATTATATCAGTGCAGCACAGTATATCTACTGTACCACGCGCAGTGGAAGAAAGACAAGTTTACAGTGAGATGAAAGGATAGTGAATAGCAGTGATGGAAATATGACTTGAGAAAGTCACATTTCCGGGTGGAGGGTTATCGCGTATGGTACTGTACTGTACATGCTAGGCTGTACTTCTTCTTCTACTTCTACTTATGCTACGGTATCAAGCATTCAAGCCATGACCTCGAAACCGGGTGTATTTTAATGGCTACAGTAGTATACCCCCCTACCCCTACTTGTACCGCATCAGCGAAATCATCTACTTTTCACTGTATATCCTGTCCCGCCCCCCCCATAAGTCTTCAATTTCTAGTGTCTCTTACACCTTACATAACCCCCGTTCTTGTAGGGCTGCATTTTCTCACAAATGATGATTGGGGAAATGTATTTTTCCATAGTGGTGCCTTTTTTTTTTTTCCTTTTTAATGGGAACTTTGGAGTACCGGTATCCGATCACTATCGTAGATTTTCTTAAAAAAGGATTGGCCAGAGGCTCGGGTTTTTTGTATCTGTGATTGAGAGTTTTGATTGGTGCTGTGATTAATGGGTTTGGGTTCTTGGAAGGTCTCGGCGGATTACGATATCGAAAACATTGCGCCATGGTAATTGCGCACGTAATTTATGATCCGCTCCGGAGACTAACTTAAGGGGCGGGGGTGAGTGAGTGAGTGGGTGAGTGAGTGGTCCTGTCTTGTCTCGTCTTGTCCAATGTTGATGTTTTTCTTCTTTAGTGGTAGGTATGATAAGTTTGAGACTTACCATACCCTATTACCACCAGTCCTCTCTTCAAGTAAGCTAAAGTAATATAAACGCTTTTTATCGCCCAATGTTTATTTGTTTATTGTAGCACAATTGGGCTGAAGAACTACCCCTACCGTACTGCAATCGCATGGCACGCCCAGTATGCACTCCTATCTATTGGACCTTCACGAGGTTATAATTGGTAACAAAAAGGCTCTTATTACTAATCATTCCAACCATATTCCTAAAACGGATCCCCATTCGACCGACGCAGCGCAACGCAGCGCAACGGAATTGAAGTTACTCGAGTTCAAACAAGTTATCAAAAAAAAAAAAACCGCGCGCAGCAACAGCTATAGTAATTTATGTTTTTAGTTGGGTGGACAACGACGACAAAGGATTTTTTCTTGTTCACATTTCCCAAAATGTTATTTTTTTTATTTTTAGCGGGGGGAAATGATGTAGTATGGTAGAAGTACATATAATAGATAGATAGATGATATCCCGAACGTTAATTGAGTTTAGGGGGAGAGAGAAAGAGAGGTAGGTAGGTAGTAGGGAAAACTGGGTTGGGTATCAATCAGTCATTGTTTTCGAAAGGTTGTGTAGGAAAAGTGGGAATTACTTATTTCTCTTCCTCCTTGTCTTTGGCCTTTTCCGCCTCAGCTGTTGGTTTGGCTTCAGCCTCCTCTTCCTCCTTGTCGTCTTTAGGTTCTATCATTGTTAGCCATTGCGCCCAGGGTGAAGGTAAACGTCAAGGTGGAGTGAGTTAAGTTGATTAGCCTACCATCATCCTTTTCCACCCCTTCATTTTCAGCTTCCGCGTCATCCTCCGCGTCCTTCTCCAGTTTGCGCCTCTTGGGTTTCGAGGCTTCGGCAGTATCTTCCTCTTCTTCGTTGGCCTCCTCACCCTCTTCCTCCTCTTCCTCTTCCTCTTCCTCTTCTTCCTCCTCCTCAGCACCGGAATCTTCGGGGTCGGAATCTACATACCTATCCTCCTATTTTAGCATTGTTACAAAAATGTGGGGTTGGAAGAAAAAGGAGATGATGGGAAGAGGGGGGGATTTACTCTTCCTCCTCCTCCGATTCATCAGATGGGAGAGCTTGCAATTCCTCCTCTTCGCCTTCTTTAGCAGCGGTTTCTTGCTTACGCTTTCTGGTGGACATTTTTTCTCTTGATACGATGGATGAATACGGTAGATAGGGAATGGGTTAAAGATGGAGGTATAGGTAGGTAGGGTTGGGGGATGGAGAAGGGGAAAGTTTCGTGGGCGAGGCTGAGAAAAAGGGCGGATGGGGATTTATTTATTTACTTTTGATATTTGCCGGATTAGGTACGCGAGGTTGGGTTGGGTTGGGTTGGGTTTTTGGGGGTGGGAAGGGAAGGGGGAAAAAGGTGTGAACAAGAGGGATTATATCCACTCTGGGACTCTGGGACTCTGTATTGTAGATACCGTAGCCCCCGTTTATGCTTGCTTGCTTACTTGCGGGGTCTGAGGCAAATATTTCAAATGGGGAAATCAAGGCAAGGGGATGGTTGGATGGGTTGGGTGAGGTTGGAGGGAAGGGAAGGGAAGGGAAGGGAAGGGAAGGTGGTTTGTTTCTAAGGGCCGTATAATATTCTTTCTACAGTATTTCTGGGAACAATGTGTGACGTCGTGCGGGAAGGGTAAGCGGGTTACGCGAGTTGATGGGGTTAATTAGGAGGAATTGATTTCATTGGTTAGGAAAAGTAATTCTTCTCTCATCTCATCTTTACCGTACGGCAATGGGATGGATGGTCAGAGCTACCGTACTGTAAGGTTGGCTTGGGACTCTATCATATTTGGGATGTTATTTGTTTTTTTTCCCTTTTCTTTTCTTCTTTGCTTGTGCTACCGTAGTAGGATGTTGCTATTTATGCGTATTGGTTGCCGGAATTGAAAGAAATGCAAGCAATTTACCATATGTGAGAAATCATACTCTGCCGTGCAGTTCAGAGCTCTGCGATCGAAGCAAGGTCTTTTTGCTGGTACGAGTGTTGAAAAGAAAAGGAAAAAAAGTAATACGGCTCAAATACGATACCTGTCTTTGAATGATTTACGAGTACAGGATTAGAACTGCGGTAATCCCAAGATTAACCAAGCTTCTCGCCAAAGGAATATGCTTATTACCCCTTATGCCAATAATTTACTCAAAATAACACATGCATCTCAGCCGATGCTGGGTTAATGCATGGAAATACCTGGATGATAAATAATTAACATTGCTGTCGTTAGGAAGGGGAAAAGAGAATGTTTCGCTATTCAAACACCACATCGCCGGCTTCCGTTGCCCTAGCAACCAGAGCAACTTTGTACCTTCCTAACCCCCGTCATGTTTTGTTTGCTTCGACCACCATCTCTAAGCTCCCCGCTGATTATCAAAAACCCCCACCAACATCTCCCCACCACAAAAATCTATATAAAAATACAAAATCACATCTGCTTTTTTCTGCATATCATAAGATTCCACAATATATTCCACTCCCTTCCCGAAAAAGAAATAACCAACAGCAACGAACCAAAACGATCGAAGCTATGGAGAGCACGAAATCTCCGCCTACCACGGCACAGCTATTCCAAGTATTTCTAAGACTTCGTCCATCATCGCCGCAATCCTCAGTTTCCGAAACACGCTTCCTAACCCCTGCCCCGGGACAAAATTTTGTTTACGTGACGCCTCCACAGGAGAGAAATCGGTTTAGAGCTATTGAGAAGTTTGGGTTCACGAGAATCTTCGATGAGCTCTCTGAGCAGAAGGATGTGTTTGTCGAGACGGTTATGCCGTTATTACAACAGGCGATAAATGGGCGAGATGGAACACTGGCCACATTGGGTGTTACGGGGAGTGGGAAGGTGGGCTTGCTTGCTTACACCCCCTGAATAATTGAATCGGAGCTAACGACGAGGATTTGAACTGAACTGCAGACACATACAATACTTGGCAGTAAAGATCAGAAGGGTATGACACAGATGGCTCTGGATGTGCTGTTCTCGAGTGTAGGGGATAGAATTGTGGATTACAACAAAGTTGATATTATGACCAGCGATCATACGGAAGCTATATTAACTGATGCTGCCACCTTTCATGAAAGGATGAATAGTGCTTTAGTAAAGACCCCTATTAAGCGGCGTATACTAGGGAAATTTTTAGCTCACAAGCTTCAGGATGGACATACATCAAAACGCTCGTCTCTTGCCCACATATCTACTCCCAAGGCGCCTGATGTCAGTGACTTGTCGGTAGATCTTGATAGCAAATCAAAGTATGCCGTGCTTATCTCAATGTATGAGCTATACAATGATCGTATATTCGACTTGCTGGACGACTCGAGTATCAATAACCAAAATCGTCGCAAAGCTCTGATCTTTAAGAAGCCATCGACAACTCCAGCTTGGGATACCTCCAAGGAATCTAAAAAGGTAGTATCGGGGCTTCGGAAGATTTACGCGAAAAACTTCCAAGAGGCACTTCAGATATTAGAACATGGACAAGCTTCTCGCAGGGCGTCACCAACGCATAGTAACTCAGTGAGCTCTCGAAGCCACGCTTTCCTCCAGATTGAAGTCAAGAGGTTTTCACCTAGAGGAAACGAGAAGAACGGAGCGAGCTTGCATATAGTCGATCTGGCTGGTTCAGAACGTGCTCGTACTGCAAAGACTGCTGGTGAAAGACTTGCTGAGGCTGGTTCTATCAATCGCTCCTTAATGTGCCTAGGTCAGTGTTTACAATTACAAACACAAGTCAGCGATAATGGCAAACCAGCAGTGGTTCCATGGCGCCAATCAAAGCTCACAGAGCTGTTATTCTCCAACTCATTCTCAGGTGCCGGAGGCGGTGGACAGAGAGCAAGTATGATAGTCACCGCCGACGCCATGGGTGACTTCAACGCAACCACACAAATACTACGCTACTCCGCACTGGCCAGAGAAGTGACAGTCCCCCGAGCCGCCAGCCGCCAAATCTCCGGCATGTCCGATTCCAGCGCTGCCTCCTCCGCCCTGGAAGAACTAACCGCCCTCTCAACCACCCTCTCCCAAGACGACAGCAAAGACGCACTCATAGCGCGCCTCCTCTCCCAACTCGAAGAGACGGAAACGCGCTGGCGCGACGCAGAAGAACGCTGCCTGAACATCGAGCAGCAAGTGCGCGAAGAGGTGGCCGACGAGATGGAAGAGCGCTTGGAAGAAGTACGGCGCGAGACGCTAGAGCACTTCGAAATGGAAGAGGAATGGCGGGAAGGTTACGTTGACGGGAAACTGGAGATTCTGCGTAAGGGCATCGAAAGTATTATACCTGCTTGGTTGCTCGTGCAGACTGTGCTAACCTCGTTTTGCGTTCGCGCTGTTTGTGATTGCTAGTTCATGAAGATACGCCCCCCGACGCAGCGGAGAGGATTCAGGAGCTCGAGAGTGAGAATGAATTACTCAGACGGGAGGTTTTGGCGCTCCGGAGGGAGGCGCTGAGTAGGAGTCCGTCGAAGGGCCGCAGTGGAGGAAGGGGATTCCCCAGCCCGCTTAAGGGGATGGAGAACTTGGAGATGTATTAACATGTGCTGGCACGTTATCTTTCTTTTTTTCTTTCGATTTGTTATTTGACGGCCGTAATGTCTTGCTTCTTCTTCCTCTTCTACTCGAGTATGAATGAATGAATGAATGCCTGATGTACGGACGGTAGGGTTTATATGTGGCGGGCGTCTCAGGGAGGCATAGCGTATACGGTAGATTTATTTATCTTCTTTCTTTCTTTCTTTCTTTCTTTCTTTGTCAGATTGGCCTTTTTTTTTTCTATTTTATGTTTTATGTCTGGTTTTGCAAAGTTGTCATAGCGGTTTTAAACAAAAGTTTTGAATTTTTTATGCCTTAGCGTGTTGGTTTTTAGGCTTTGACTGGGGATTATGGATGGAGATTTCTGTGAATGAGTGAGTTGGGCTGTGGTTGTGGTTGTGGATGTTGGTTGGGAAAAGCGGTCTTGGCGATCATTGGTGGGGGTGTTGGCATTTACTGGTCAGGCAGGGGCTTGTGAAAGTTGTTGATTGGATGGGGTTATTACTGTGATTGGCAGAGGTGCATGATGCTGTGCGTGGATGAACTCTAGTCTGGCTTGTGAGCGATTCTTTAGATATTCTCTTCTCTTCTCTCCCTACCACTCTACTCTTTTCTACTCTATACAAACTCCCCCCATCAAGTCTCCCATCCATCCAAACACCAAAACCCCCCACCGCCTTCCAACTTCCATCATGCATAACTCCGCACAACAGCTTCAGACCTCAGTCTCGTGTACTCATAACCCCCCCCCCCGAACAAAAGAAATAGCTAGATGACTGAAGTAGACTCCAACTCATCTGACAGACAGGCATACGGTATCTAAATCTATAACTTCTGTACCTTCTGTAGCCGATGTTCTTTGGAGAGACGGTACTGGGTATGATGAAATAAAAAACCAAAACCTAATAAACCCAAACTAACTTACCCCTCCAAACACCGTCGATATCCTTCCTTCGTAGGCCCTCTGACGAGTATTATCATACAAACCCTTTCTATACTGGTGAATAGAGTTAGTATCTCGTATACAGTACACTCATGACATACCCTGTAGTTATAAACCTGTGTGCTTAAGTGGGGCTCGGAGTCAAAGCTTCTTTCCTGCAGTTTTCCTCCTTTTTGGTTTTTGCACTTTTCTAAATACCACAAAACCACACTTTCCTCCAAAATACCTCATTATCCCTAGGACTTAGCTTACCTTAGGCGATGCCCTTAGTCATGGTTGATGTCATGAACACCTCGGGACCAGAGTCCTCTTATTCAGCAACCCCAGAAACCCCTGCTCCAGGGGGCTCAAAGGGGAAGGAAGCTGAGAACTGACACTTGGAATTTACCCAACTCATGAACCTCATGAACAACTACTTCAGAAGCTTTGGACCTGAGAAGAATACCTCACTGGTACAAACAGTTACAGACCTTGAAAATGATGATTTCTGACCTAGAGAATTGATGACCACTATGATACTACTTTCCCTGATGACACAGGTCTCCAACTTCATGATCACAGTACAAAACCTTGATCAAACAGTTCAGGACATGTGGGGTAAATAGAGAGTACCTAGAAAGCAATCAGTCCTACAAGGGCAGCAGACCAAGGAACAGCAGACATAATAAAGGTAATTATATGTGAGTGTGGTAGCACAATCAGCTCTGGAGAATGCTAAAACCCCTAAGAAGAAGAAGAATAAGCATAAAGCTAATGTCCTCATACTACCACAACCTCTCAAAGTCAAGCTGGATAAAGGTAAGAATACACTCAAAGCACCTACTCTAGAGAAGAAGGGGAAAAAAAACAGGGTCAATGATACTCTCACCCAAAGTTTAGCAAAAAGTAGGCTTTTTGCTGCTTGACTAGAAGTTCAACCACTGGCAGACATACTAAAGGAGGAAGTGAAGATCTCAGTAGCAATAGTCGATATGGTTATCAAATGCGAGTACCCAGCCCCTATGAATTTGTAGGTTACCTCAAACAAGGTTAATAGAACAGTCACTATTTTAACTCCACCTAGGACAGACTCATCACCGTACTCAAAGTATTTGGAAAAGATATTGGAAGCGCTCAATGCCACTATTAGTCTAGGCCAACTGCTTTACACCCCGTTCAGGAGGGCCTCCATGGATGTTGATGTGATCATACATGGTGTATTGTTACAGGCAATCATGGAGGATGCAACTGAAATAGAGAAATTAGTTAAAGATACCTTCAAAGTAATCCACAAAATTGATGTGACTTCAGTAAAGTTGCTCAAACCTGACACTGTAGAGAGAGCAAAGAAGAGAGCCTTGTCGATAATAATCAGAATTCTGGAAGCTGAAGTATAGAATTGTACACTGTTGGTTTTTTCATGTAGAAATACAAGGGGTCAGCAGTTATATAGTAGGCATCTACAACAACCTAATACCATAGGTGCTAAAAATTTGGACATCCTAAAGCTGACAACAAGAGCTCAATATAAGTATACCCCCTCTACTCAATGGGACACTCACATAAAGAACACTAATGTCAACAGATAGTTTACTGTCGGTATAGGAAAATAACTTCCAACTGTTACCTAATGACACCAGCTTAGTACCCAGCTTGCAATAGGGAACACTCAGTGAGGACCTACAATGTCCAAAAAAGATTGAAGTCAAGGTGGTGGCAAAGGTAAGATATAATTTTAGGATAGCAGCCCTAGCTAACTGAGTTGGTGCATAAACAGAATCTTAATAGATATCATCATGTCAGAAAACTGAGAACATGATGACAATAATGGATGACAAATAAATATTGTTCAGTATAATTGCAGAGGGAGCAATAGTATTTTTCTTTCATTATTTCATATAGTTGGGAGTTTTATAGTTTCTTTCATTTGTATTCAAGACCCTCCTTCATATAATGGGAACCCCCTATAGGCCCCAGGTTATGAATGTGTTTCTTACACTTATACTCAAATTTGCATTTGTACTTATGTTAGTTTAAGGATTTTGCTTAATATTTCTTTTGTTTTGGTTCCAAAAGAGGGGGACATTTTATATTTAAGGGTTTCTTTGAATAAGGGTACCATTTTGGAGTCTCATTGTTCTTTGTACTTGATGAATGTCTACAATAGGCAGGTAGAGGGAGGCAATTCTGTCCATCCTGAAGTGGTCTTTATTGAAATGAACAAACCTACCCAAGTAGTAGGAGACTTGAATGTATACATTGTTTTTACTGACCCCCTATATTCTTATATCCCAGAGGAAAGGAGAAAGGGGGAGAGTTACACAAGGCTAACAGCTCTGGGAGGCTACAGTATTCTTAATATACTGGGGGTATATACTAGGTTCTCAGATAACCGAACACTACATAGATCATGTGTAATCGATTATACTATGGCTAATACATCTATGATGGCTAGGATTTCAAAGTAGAAAGATATCTACCAACAAACTGAATTAGATCACATAGTAATCCTGACTGAAATTATTTCAGAAACCCTGAAGTTGGCAAGGCTGGCCCTGGACTGGGACAAGTTCAATTAGTAGAGTGAAGAGAGAATCCTAAACCCCATAATTGAAGAGGCTTTGGAGAGTTATTGGAATAGTAGAGAAGTGTTTAAACCGATACTTTGGATGGCAGAGGCACAAGAGGTTTCTGAGAATAACTTGTAGAAACTTATCAACAGGGTATAAAGCTAGGCCCCAATGAAATGACTGACAAAGTAGTTGAAAATATATTGGACATCAAAAATAACTGAATTGAGAAGAATATACATAATATCTACCCAGTACATAAGGCATGATAGGAGTAAAGTAGAAGAGAAGAAAATGACTAAGAAGGTGTACAGGTCTGCAACCATGAAGGAGAAGAGATGGCACTTGGATGAATTCCTAGTGAACATGAAGAAAAATGATGTTTGGATAGCCCAACAGTTTACCAAACAACAGATACCCAACAGAGTACCAGGAGGATATAATGACTACCCAGAGTTCACTAATAACATCATAATCATGCACCACTTTTTCCCGCCAAACCTGTGCCCAGTCAACTCTATAGTGTTGGTAGATTATCAACTGAATGAAGAATAAGTTTACAGTCATGTATCAGAGGTGCTAGAAAAGTGAAGTGACACTTCAGCCCATGGGCCCAACCAGGTACTATACTCTATCTGGAAGAATATAAAATGAATCAACCCAAAGATATTGCCAGTGCTTATGGAGGATATGTTGAAATAGAACCTCTACTGGCCTATGTTGAAAGAATTGATTGGTGTGATCTACCCAAAACTGAACAAAATAGACTACACCAACTATGGTAGTTTCAGGATCATTGCTCTGATGCAGACTTTTTTGAAAATAGTAGAGAGGGTGGTCAACAACATACTGATAAAAATTGCTTTTGAGAATGGCATATATGTGTTAAACCAGATGGGCTTACTCCTATAGTAATCGACTGTCAATTGGGTACTAGCCCTTAAAAACTTGATAAGTCAGGTGTAATTCACTAGGAAGAAAGTTAGCATGATTTTCCTGGATATTAAGGATGACTTAGATAATGTGAATCATTGAAAGCTCCTGAAAAGATTAGGATAGGATGGCCATATAGCATGATACCTACTGAACTGGATCAGGAACTTTATTAGTAACTGACAGATAGCACTAGATTACCCAGGCAGCCCAAGGACCCAGACAACAATTGACAAAGGTATACTACAAGGCTCTCCCCTAATACCATTTATATTTGTAATCTATGTGAGCTCACTACATATGGATATGGATGACCAATTATAATCGGTAGTAACCTGTATGAACTAAGTACAATAAAGATCGCTAGTGGGCCAGCTAGTGTTCCATTCCTAAGTGAGACTAGAGAGGTAAAGATAATAAGGTCTTAGAAGAAATAAAGGGGAAAAGGAACAATAGAATTGCTGTTCAACTAAGTATATTTCTTATCTACGCTCTGTCTGAAGTCTAGTGGTTCCTGCTAGTCAGGAAGTATATCTTAAATACATGATTTCCTCCACCCCAGGTAGAGGTTCCTGAAAATCTGCAACGACTGTCATTACCAGTAAGTGCACACTACTAGAATCTTGTGATCCTACTGGAATCCTGAAAACCCCAGGCATTCTTTCATCTAAGCCTTATCTCTACTATTGATATACATGATTATTTCTTACCTTTAAATCCCTAGGGCAAAGCCTTGCCAGTACAAAAGTATAACTAATACAAATCATTAACAAGTTACCAGAATCCTAATGATACCAGTAGTGAAACAATCAATCAAACAAAAAGTAAGAATAAATAAAATAATATAATAAGGAAAAATAAAAGCATAACCAGTATACAGTTGCCAGAACATATATACATGTTACATTCCCCCAATCTAAAAAACCATATACCTCTAGTCCAAATCTCCCTACTTGTTCTTATCTATGTGCCAAAGGAGGGAGTCATCATTGATACTGAAGTAATCCAATTCCAAATAGCTAGAGTTATGTTCTTCATCATTATAAGGTTCTTAAAATTTATCAGGTACAGGTCCAGCTGCATAGGGGGTTTCCAAAACTTCTATTGGTTCCCAAACCATTCTCACATAATGTGAATTTATCTTAGTTAGGGGGACTATTGGGTGATTTGTAGTCCAGTATTCCTGGATGATTTGCAAGGAGTTCTCTAGGTTCTCAATGAACTCTCAAGAATTGTCAGTTCTTTCATATCCTTTCCAGTGAACTAAGAATTCGTCTCTGTCATTGTGGCTATGGTAATTGAGGATCTGCTTTACTTTACATTCTTCTGCATTGTCAATAATTATAGGTACCAGTCTGTCCATCCTTCGAGATGCAAATCTATCTAGATCATTTTCCTGGTATTCCTTGAGTAAAGACAAATGGAAGAAGGATTTCTGCCACTCCATCTGTCAGGGTAATTCAAGCTTGTAGTTATCAGTATAGACATCATATTCTAATACCTTGAAGGTACCAAACTATCTAGGTTCTAGCTTTCTCAATTGTTCAGGAGTAAAGGTGTAGGGTCATGCTGTAACTAGTACCCTGGTTTCAATCCGGAAGGAGCATCTCTAGAGTTTGTGCTACTTGTCTACTTGTACTGTTTGCCTAAATATTGCATGCTTCTATGCTGTATCTACTTCTATTTTTCTTGCTTCATGGGCATTCAATATCTCATCAACAGCTGGTTACTTCCTTGCTGATCATTGAACTAGGTTGAAGATCTTCCATGGCTGTCCATAGAGGGCCTAGTAGAGTGAGATACCCAAGGATTTGTGAGGTGCACTATTCATGACTACCACAATGGAGGAGAGGGCTTGAGTTCAGTTGTTTTGTCTTTTGTTGATAAACTTTCTCATTATTTGTTTGAGGGTATATATCCTGTACTCCACTTGGCTATTGGTTTGGTGATGGTATTGGGTGACCCTCCAGACCTAAATTCTGAATGATTTCATCATTTGAGACAAAAACTTAGAGGTAAACTGGGAGCCCTGGTTGAGTATTATGCTGAGTGGAAGGCCATCAACATCAAAGATAGTTTTTTGAAGCTTTTAGAATGTTTTCTTAGAGGTGGCAAGGACTTCAAAGAGAACAAGGTAGGTGTAAGATGTGAATTGGTCGATGATAACTATGATGGTATTGTATTTATTTGATTTGGTGAAGGGTTCAGCAAAGTCAATAGCCAAGGACTGGTATACTTTGTCTGGCTCTAGAAGTGTGAGGGATCATCCTACTGGGAGGGTAGTTGGTTCATTGTTGATCTGACATTGATCACAGGAGCAATAATAGCCCCTAAAATCCTGCCTCATCTGTAGCCACCAAAAGAAACAGGCTACATATTTGTAGCTTTTATAGGCTGAGAAATACCCAAGGCCTTTATGAACTGTTTTAAGAATAAAATCCCAAAGGGATACTCCCTTCTCCAAAGGTTTCATGGAGATGTAAAGGTTAGAATACCCACTGGTATTCTGAGCAATGAGTAGGCTATCCTGGATAGAATAGTGTAGTTTATTCCCAGTCTCCTGGACTCTAGCAAAGAGTGGGTCAAGTGTAAGTGCTATGACAACTCAGGGGTAGAAATTTTCCATGAGTATTATGTGAATGGTACCTAAAAAGTTGTTTGTTTTTTTGGTTTCCTGATGGCTGTAGAAGAGCTCACTATAGAGGAGTATAGAAGCAGAAGGCAGGTGGGCATCTGGTATCTGATCAAGTATTAGTTTATCTGCTAGCCTTTCCTGGTCTGCTATAAATTCTGGATAGGAAGGCAGGAGAGAAGGAGAAGTCCATATGGTAAGTGGAGTGCTACTTGATAGTAAGGGGGAAATGATTACACCTGCAGCTTTCTTTCCCTTTTTGCTCTACTTTTACTTCTTAAGGTCTCTGAGAAAGTAGTTTGCTCCTTCCTTGTCAGATTTGTGTATTTTACATTCATTATCAGTACAAGCTGTCCAGCTCCTTCCTGCATGTACTACTTTCTTCTTGGATAGCTTAGTGAGTGTGACTTCATCTCTCCAGGTATTGTCTTTTATGATAGAACTATCAGTGCTTCCTTTGCTCTCTGTACTGCTTCAGGTACTGTCCTTGTATTTCTGAGATCAGGTGACTGCATTCACTTAAATGGTATTCAATATATAATTAGGACTCGCTCTGAGTATTGAGTTTCAGGTAGTGAGAGTTGGAGAGTACTGGCTTTCTGCTAAAGAGTACATATTACTATAGGATTCTAAGCTGTAGGATGCTGATAAGGTATAATTGGTTTGAATTTCTAATGCTTTGGTACCTAGAGTGATCTGGGTATCATGATTTTCAGAGTTGTGGTCTTAGAGGATTATATCAAAGGCTGAAGACCTATCTTCATGAATTCTTGATAGGTAGTCTGCTAGGAAATTCTTTGCTCCTGTCATATACTAGATAGAAAAATCAAAGCTGCTAAGATGCATTAGCCACCTTTGCTGCCAGTCACTTAAATTCTTTTAGGTCATTAGTTTAGTTAGACTCTCATGGTTGGTAACTATAGTGAATTTGGTGTATGATAGCAGGTGTGCAAAGGCTTCCACAGCTTTAATGATTGTAAGAGCCTCCTGTTGGTGTATGAGATAATTACTTTGGGAAGTTATCAACTTTTGGCTATGGAAGGACACCAGTCTGACTTCTTCTCTAGTTGCTCCTTGTCCCACTCATTCACCTGTTCTGGTAGGAAATGCATCAGTAAACAGCCCTATCATTTCTGGTTTGAATAATTTATCGGTTGTAAGATCTGTTATTCTTCTGCAGCCTTTTTAACCACTTAGAATGTAGCTTCCTGCAGGTCAGTCCAAAGCCATTCCATATCACTGGTGAGTACTGTTAGTGAGGCTGTAATGCTAGCAATGTAGGGTAGAAACTGTGAGATATAATTAACCATTCCATTAAATCATTGAAGTTTCTTCTTATTTTTCAGTTTGGTCCAGTCCTTAAAAGTCCTTATCTTTTCCAGTGCTGCATGTATGCTATTATCATCAATTATATAACCCAATATCTCCAGCTCATTTGCAAAGAAGATGCTCTTTTCAGGTTTGCATATAGCTTTGCCTGTTCTAGCTTTCTGCAGATTGTTTTAATATATTCTACATAATCCTAGTATGTTTCACTGAATATGAGGATATCATCAATGTAGACCCAAATAAAGATACCCAATTCATCTGAAAGGGTATCTTCCATAATGCTCATGAATTTGGCTAGAGTGTTGGTATCTCCTTGCAGTATTACTCTGCATACAAACACTCCAAAAGGTGTCCTGATAGTGTTGTATTTCTTGTCATCTGGGTTAACTCTAGTCTGAAAATAGGCATTGCTGAGGTCAACTTGAATCTTGCTTCTATATTTCGCTGTGCCAACAGCATTGAGTATTACCTGTTGGCTGAGTATCAGTGAGTTGTCCTTGATTGTGTTTAGATTCCTTTTGTCACAGGTTATTATTTTCACATACTAAATGCTAGTGTTCTCACTAGCAGTCATGCTCTTCACATACATCTATGTGATGCTGAGATAAATCATATCTCCACTAAGATTACTCAAAAGCACAATCAAATGACACATGAATATGTGTAGCTATAGTGCTACTGGTCTTGATGACTCTTCAGTATCTTGGAAGAAGTGGAGGAATAGGTTTCCTTTATTATATGGTTTTATTTGTTATATGATTACATTATGAGAGGAGTTTGTTATGACAACCAGATTAATGGCAGTAGGCAGGAGGATTTTCTTAAGTATGATTATGTTATTTGTTGTTTATACCAGTCATCATATTAAGGGTATTTCCACAGAGGAGTTTGGAAGTTTGGAAGATAGCTGGGAAATGATTATGGGTACATTTGAATAATCAGGAGACAGGTGAAGGATATATAAACCCTGAGATTTTTATGTTATTTAGTTTCCTTACATAATTACTTATACACATAAGCTACTACTTGATTCACATACTATAGACCTACATGCACCCAGCCTATATTGTGAAGGGTGAGAAGAGGGCTCTGATTGATGTTGAGTGATCCTGTGAATAGTTACAGCATTCTACTTCTACTGTCACTTGATTGAGAGATCAGAGGCCTGACCCAGTAACATCAAGAGTAGCAGAGGAGGTATTCGCTACTGCATCAAGAAGTGATGGTTTGTCATATTTGATTGTGCCTACCTTTCAGTACCGAACATCACTATAGCGACCTTCAATCTCAAAGATCTCACCACTGTGCTCTTAAGAACTGGTTCATCAATCCACAGCCCAGTTACCCCATCACCACCTGGGTCACCTGGAGAACCAGAAACACTAAATAATATAAGAACTGCCTGACAATTAGTGTCATTCAAGGACACTCCATTTATTTCACCCAACATATCAGGAGCAGGAGAAGTCTGCAACTCCAAGGGGTTATCCCCATGTCAAATGACCAATTAGTACAGTTCACAACCAAAATCCTTGTGGGAATCTAAGAAAATACAGGTGGCAATGAAGGAGGCATCAAGCCAAAAGAGCCAGAAGAATTTGAAGGTGAACTGACCAAGCTTTGCAGCTTCTTAGCTAACATATAGCTCATATTTAATATATAACCCTGAAAATATGAGGTAAATACAGTTAAAACCAATTATCCTCAGACCTACTTCAGAGGCAAGGCTCTCAACTAGCTGGTACCTATCATCAAAGGACAAATACCAGTACCATGGACAACTTATACAATATTCAAAGAGGCACTACAAGATACATTTGGAGATAAACAAGCTAAAGAAAAGGCAGCTAATACTATAGACAATATCAAACAGGGATCTCAAGCCTTTAGTAAATACTGGTCAGACTTCAGACTGCTTATGACAGAAGTAGACTACACAGATGAAGGGTATCTCTGTTACCTCCAGAAAAGAACCAGTAATGAGCTACTGGAATGTTACCAAAATCTGTATGACAACTTTACCACCCCAGTCACCTTTGCCAATTGGGCAATATAGTAGGAAGCAAAGATCCAATCAGTTTGACAGATGAAGAGAATCAGCCAACAATCATATGAACCCAGAAATAATACCCCTCCAAAGTCTCCACTGACTAAACCCCTAACAATATTACAAGGAGGTGATGCTAATGACCTCGATACTAATAGATTCTCAAAACTCCCCAAACTGGAAAAGCACAAATGTCATGGGCACAGAAGGGAGAATCTATGCCTACAATATGGTAAAGTAGGCCATAGAGTAAAAGAATGTAGAGGAAGAGCAAATGCATTCAAGGTCAATACAGCAGAAATGGAGCATTTAAATGATGAGGGCCTGCAGGATGCAGCAGACTGCTAGGTCCCCAACTAATAATACTGCAAGCAACTTCTTTTAAAGTTATATTAAAGGACTGAGATCACGATTCACAAATTATACTTCAGGCATGCATCTTCAATGAAGACATGGAAGAAAAACTCCACACTATGATCAATAGTAGAGCTACAGATAACTTTATAGACCTGGAAAGTATTACCAGACTCAGCTTAACTCTAATAAGATAAAATAACATCCCCCTTCATGCAGTAATAGGAGAACTGGGATTCATGATCACCTATCATATACTCCTACCATTAAGAATAGACAGTCATTATGAAACAGTCAAACTACATGTAATGAAACTTGGACACCAAGGACTCATCCTCAGGATGCTATGGCTAGTCAAATGTAGACCAACTATGAACTAGAGAAGTAAAAAGGTACAATTCACCTGTGCCTTTTGTGCAAGAAACTGTCTTGAAAGCTCACCCCAAAGCAAAGGGGTTGATAAGAGTCAAGCAATGAAGGAACAATTGAAAATGGTGATCTTAGAGCTATGGAGACAGAAACAGGGTCACAAAGCCTATAAGGCAACAAGTATGAAGCATACTCTAGAACCTACAAGGTTGAAACATAGTACAAGAGCCTATGCGGCATGAATCACAGTACAAGAACAGACTAAAACCCAAGAAATACACAAAAATAATGAGTTTCTGAGGCCTGGCAATCCAGCTAAGATTATAGCAGTAGTGGGAAGCACCATAAGTCAGCAAATTGCTGAAAAATATATGAAGGAAGAATCTAAAGAGATCTTCTTGCTTGAAAGGATACCTGTTGAGTATCACAAATTCCTGGACATATTTGAGGAATAAGAAAGAAATGATCTACCCCCCACAAGAATAGGAATAGACTATAAGATTATACTGCATTAGATAGGGTGACTATTCAAGCCTATAACATTGAACAGGTAGGTTGGACTCTCAAATGGCTCAGCTAGTGGCTCTTGGACAACACCAAAACATCAATGTATTTTATGAAAAGGCTGGCTCTGACTCAAGGAGTCACTTTCTTTACCATCAAAAGACTTTCTACCTCTGACAAAGGACTGTTCCTGTATGGGGCATGTAGACTGGTGAAAGAGAGTATCCTACCTACACTACTATATAAGGCCGAGATATTGATCTCAACAGTGGCTATAAGGAAGAAGATACAGACATTTTGGAATATGGTAGTGAGGTAGATCACTAATATATTCTTTGCAACCAACCTGGTGACTCTATCCGCTGAGGTCTACCTAGTACCTATCAAGTTGTATATTAAACAAATCTCACTCATGATAGTGGTCCACATTACTATGGTCCTGCCAGAAAACAATATTGCAACAGCAATGCTTCCAGGGGGTTACCCCATAGTTTGACTTTTCTGATTAGGAATGAACTGGAGGCTGACTTTTTCAAGGAAGGGAAGTGCATGGTCAAAGAGTTGGAATTCATCATCCAAGTTGAACATCCAGAGATAGCTTCCAATAGATGACATAGGGGTGAGGGTGGCCAGGATTTTTGAGAGGCAGCACTTTCCTGAAACACTTAGCAAGTTAGCTCCCATTACCGAAGAAGGCATGAAAAGCTGGATAATACCTTAGGGTACATGCCTGGTTTTTCCTGTAGTTTACGAATAAAACCAAGGATTTAACAAAAAAAAAAGTGGGGCTCGGAGTTGGAGGGAAGGGTATTGGAATTGATATGGTCTTTTTGCTGGGGGTAGTATAGCGCTTCGTGTGCTGTGCATTATGTGGTCATGGTTGGCATGGCAGTGTGGATGGATGTAGTGGTTTTAGTTGTGGCGGTAGAGGGGGGGTGGGAGATCGATTATTGGGTGGGCGGGAGTAGGTGTTGTGTTATTTGGTTGTGTTTCGGCTTGGAAAAAGCTTTAGTTTGAGGAATTTGGGAAGGGGGGGGTGGTGGGGAGTGTGAATGAGATTTTCTTTTTTCCAAGATAATTTTCGGAGTTTTTGACATGATTGGGAGAATCTTTGAGATTTTGGAAAATTGGTGGATGGGGAAGCGGTTCTTTGAGGGAAAAAAAGACTAAATTTTGAGTGTTCACGAGTTGTACTGTACTGTACTGGTATTGCTGAATCGCTAATACTATGATCTAAGATTCCTTACTTCAAGTGAACTATTTGATGACTTTTCTGATAGTTTTTCCCTTGCAGTCTCACTCGACCGATTGGTGTGAGTTACCCGGCCTTGGGCCTGAACACAATGCCCCTTGTTTTCGCCTGTCGTCGCGTCTTCCCGGACTAACTGACATCAACGGTGCTTTCATACTTTTTCACCATCCATATTCGCCCCACTCTTCACCTTTCTTGAATATTCTGCTTATAATTGTAACTGCCTTTTATTTACCTTCGATTATCCTCAACCTTTATTATGCCGCGCGCACGCCGAGTTCCTCGTTAGTCCCTAGTTACATCATCCCTTCTCTCCCGCTCTTACCGCTAACTTTCTACCTCTAGCACCCATCGAACCACCCCCTCCCGAGCCAGCAGATGACTCCGCTCCAGGAACAGCGACACAAACCCCGCAGCGCGATGGCGATACTGGCTCCCCATCAACGATGAACGAAACCGGGACCGAACCATCCACCCCCGCTGCGACAAACCTAACCGTCAAGCGCAAGCGTGGCCGCCCCTCTAAAGCTTCCCTCGACGAAGCTCGCCGACTATCCACGCCACTTCGCGATGACGATGCGGGGCAGGATACATCCGACGTCGGCACGCCCATGACCAACCCCGCCGGCGGCGCATCAACCCCACAGACCCACGGCGGCAGTTTTTCCTCCAAGAAGCGTCGAGGCCGCCCACCCGCTTCGGCGAAGGCCATGCGCAGCCGTGGTGGGCCCTCGCACGTTACCTCCGTACCTCTGGACAAAGACGGGAATCCGCAGGAGGTGGAAGACGACGAGATCGTGCTCCCGGAGGACCCAGCGGGGGAAGAGAAAGTCGACAAACTCGGCTACCTCCAGGGCGGGCGCGAGTACCGTTGCCGAACATTTACGATCCTCGGCCGTGGCGAGCGACTCTACATGCTTTCTACTGAACCCGCGCGCTGCATAGGATTCCGCGACTCGTACCTTTTCTTCCAGAAGCACAAGCAACTCTTCAAGATTATCATGGACGAGGACGAAAAGTTCGACATGATCAAGCGCGATCTGATCCCGCACTCGTACAAGGGCCGTGCTATCGGTGTCGTCACTGCCCGCTCGGTGTTTCGCGAATTCGGCGCGAGGATTGTGGTGGGCGGGAGGAAGGTCATCGACGATTACTGGGAGGCGAGGGAAACTGCCGCTGGCTCGGTCGAAGGCCAGCTCGCGGATCCGGAGGACCGCCTGCCGAGGGAGGGAGAAGAGTATAATCGGAATCAGTACGTTGCTTGGCACGGCGCGAGTAGTGTCTATCACACCGGCCAGCCGAGCGTTCCCATGCCGCAGGGGAATCAGCAGGCGAGGAAGAAGAAAGTCGTCGTTACCGATACTAATTGGATGCTTGAGCATTCTCGTGCTGCGAGGTTTGCCCCTCTTCTCCCTCTTCCCCCCATCATTGTTTACTAACTTCTCCTCCAGCCAATTCAACACCCGCCTCCTAGCCCAGCGCCAACAGGCCTTTAAAAAAGGCGTCTACGAACCCCACACAAACCTAATCTTCCTCCCAGAGGGAACACAACCAACGCACGCGATATGGCAACACCTCGCTCCACCTCCACCTCCGCTGGACCAAAAGGATGGCAGCAGCAGCAGCAGCAGCAGCAGCAGCAGTGGCGTCGCCGTCATAGAAACCGTATTCGAAACTCCCCCGAACAATATCACGCTCGGCCTCGATTCGCACCTTGGTGGATTCTCCGACTGGAGTCAGGCTGCTATCGAGAGTTTGGAAACGGAGGAGGAGCGTGCGGCCGTTAGGGAGCAGGTCAGGCTGCAGAAGGCTTGGAGGGAGAAGTGGATCGGGGCTTGTTGAGGGTTGGTGGGAAGGGGGAAGGGTTGGATTGGGTTAGAGAATAAATTATTTTCCGTGGCTTTTTATTCATTCGTGGGTGTATTATTATCATTATTATCATTATCTTGATTGGCTTTCCGCCATGTTTTTTCTTGTTAGTTGCTGTCTTTCTGGAAAATCGGTGGTCATGGGTATTGAATATTCACGCTTTTTTTTTCTTCCAAAATTTTTGTCACCATCTGGCTTTCCTTTGTGGCCCCCCCCCTTTTTTTTTTTGTTCTAAAAAGAGAGAGAGAGAGAGAAACTGGCTGGCTGGTTATGTACAGTATTATATGACAAACTTTTTGTTTCCACCCATCCTGCCACCCACCTACGGTACAGTACTAGAGGCAAAGTCCGAGAGGCTGCAAGTAAGGAAGGAAGGAAGGAAAGGAATGTCTGGATTTTGGTAGTGTAGGGAAGTGTCATGCAGTACCTTCGAAACTATACGTAAACTTCCGTGACAGCTGACTATCCGCCTTTTATAAAACTGTAGGTTAGTCAGTCTCCACGATCAGATAGATAGATAGATAGATAGATAGATACTTAACAGGGGGGCAATCAGGTCAGAGATGGTAAATGAGTGTTCATGAGTTCTCAATCGTCTTGTAATCACCAAGAGCAAGCCAGTCGTCGCAAGCTTCATATCACACACCCCTACCATCCAGTCCACAATCCCAACAGCACAAGGTCATGCATTACAGTATCATATCATACCAACACCTCCTCACCCCCCCTCCTGCGACCAAGCAACCCAATAACTAACCCTAAACCCATTCCTCCCCTTCCCACCCTTTCCAAAAAAAAACCTCTCGCCCTCTACCACCCCTGCCAAAGCCCATCCTCCCATGCAGCATCTTCCCCACGTTCTTTTCTTGGCACGACGGGTTCCGCGTCTCCTATCTTTCATGTTCAAAACTCCCTTGTCGGTATATGCTTCGGTCAATACCAGAAGGGGGGGAGATTTGCCTTGCGAGGACGACACGCTTTTCAAGATTCTGCCCCATGAGTCCCCTTCGCACCGGCCCAGGGGCTTGGGCTTTTTTTTTTTTGCAGAGGTTGCAGAATTGGAGATCCATGGTGGGGTGGTTGGAATTGGGTTTGTTGGGAGGTATTCTGGATTTGGAATGGGTGGGTGTGGGATAGTGTGTTTTTGCGGTGAGTGTGGGCCAAAGGGTAGGATGTGGAGCGGGATGTTGAGTAGGGGAGGGGGGGAGGGAATGGTAGAAAGGTTGGGATAGTGATGGTTGTGTAAGAGGGGCGCAGAATTGAAATGAAGGAATAGAAGAGGAAAAGTTACCTGTGAGAGAAGGGGGGGTAGTTGTAAGAAGGTGATTGAGGGAGGCGGTGGTGGGGAAGTGCGGAGATGGAAGGAGCGGCGATGGAAACAGGAATGAGGAAAGAACACGGAAACAAGATAGAAAAAAAGCCAAGACAAGACAAAAAGTTTTTAGGGTGTGAAAGTACATCGGAAAGTCTGCCTATGGGTTAAACCCTTATTCCAGATGCCTGAAGTCCACGTTATGAGAAGGAAAGTAAAAAGATAGGGAGAGAAACATCAAAACCAGTGTTCCCCACGAGCCGGCTCGAGCACCGGGAAATAAGCTCGAGCGAGCTCCAGCTTGGATTTGTTTGCGGTCACTGGGTATCACTCGTTCACACCTAGAGTTTGATGTTGTGATAATATTGATGGGAGGTTGCACGATGGACTTGAACGATGATATGAGAGAACGATAAACTGCTTGACTTGCTCTAAAGGAAGGGCGAGATGCCCGGTCTATCTACTGTCGGGAGCGAGGCATAGGAGACGAGCGAACAACAAGAGAAACGAGAGTGAAACAGATGCAAGGAGTGTGAGAGGTCTAGACCAGAGATCTAGACTCAGCCAAAGGGTCTAATTCAAGGAGTGAAACAATAGAACGAGTGAAACCACAGCAGTGCCAGAAGCATGTTTCAACATTGCGGTCACTGGGTATCACTCGTTCACACCTAGAGTTTGAACGGGTATGATATCTTGAAATAGCGCAAAATATATCTGTGCTACGGTGCTATACACTTTGTGTAACTTAACGTACAGTACACTCACCAGACCCGTCAACCGCACCAGTACGAAGGATATTAGGATTTCGAGAGAGGGAGAGATGTTACCAGTAGTGGAGGGGCGTTTGCGCAGAAGAGGAAAAGAGAACCCGCACTCCTGCTTAGATACAGTATGCTTGATCAAATCTGGCTGCTCTTAAGTCTAACGAGAAGGTAAGACTGGTGATGAATAGGGTGGTTGTGAAGAGTTTTTGGGGTTTATTTTTTTTGGCTTGAAGCATTTCCTTCTTCTGGGCTCTGGTGCATTTATGCCTCCCGATTGCGGGGTAAGTAGTACCAGTGTAGGTACTAGCTCGCCATATCATAGGCTGTGCTGGTGGTGAATGGCTTTCCCCAGTCATGATGGGAAGTGTTGAAGTTATAAGGCTTGTGATTGTAGAAGGAATAGGAGCTTTATTGGACTTGTTATTTGTTCAGTTGCGATGATATTTTTTTTTCACCTGCTTGTGTCAATAAGTGATAGCCCGTGAAAGTAGTGTTTTTCTCTGAGCTTGGTTAATCGGGAATGACTTATCCTGGTGTTGGGAATACTTTAACTCGAGTTTACAGGGATGTCCGGCCATAGCTCACAGGATGAACTGTAATGTTTACTCTTTATCTGGACAGACTTGATGACTGTAACATATGTACAGTACTGTACATGTCCCAGCAACATTGTACTGGTTACTCCTTTTTTCTTTTTTTTTGCTATGTTATTTTCGTTCTTGCTTGTTTGCTTTAATTTCCATTTTATGATTTATTGTTATGCTTTTATAACATACCTTATTATTTGAACACTACTCATACTCCCAGCTCAAACAAGTATTTCTACCGATTGTAATTATGAGGCTTGGGAATGAAGAAGAAATAAAAGCTTTATTGTGTTTATTATTTTTCAATCACGGTGATAGCTCTTTAACCTTCCAGTGTCCATTAGTCACACCCCACAAGAGTGGTGTTCTTTTTCTCCAAGTTTAGGCTAGTTGATTCGTGATAGCTTGTCCTAGTGTTATCAGTACTTTAATTCAAGTCCTCGGAGACATCCAGTTACGGCTCACGGGATGAGCTATGACAATTGCTTATTATCTGTAAAGACTCGAGAAATCTCTCCTCATTATAGTAGCAAACTTGCTTCACACCTCCCCGCGAACCCTTGAACATCTTCATAGCGGCTGTCGATGGCAGGATATCGATTAAGTCACCTCACCCGAAGTATAAAAACCCACCTCCAGTGGCTCAAACTCATCAACTAGAGTGCACTCCCAACGGGCTTGATCAATCATCCTAAACATGAAGATCAATCTACTCTAAACCGGAGAACAGAGGTTTGCTTACTTATATTTTTTTGGAATTTCCATATTTCAGGCCAATACCATTGCCTTCATTTCTCTCCCATTATAAGATGGGTAATTCCCCAGTCTAGCAGTTCACAAGTGCAGATACTATACTGTAACGAACCCCCTCCCCCCTCAATTCTGTATTTACCCCTGCTTACCATTTATTCTTACCGGCTCACACACATTTTCAATTACTCGAACCTCCAGGCGTAACTTAATTACCATCACCATTTACTAAAGTTGTTACCAATGATAAAACTACTATCACAGGGCATGAAACTATCTATATATTCTACGAAGGGAGACATTCACAAATTAAAAGACTGGATTATTTTTTTTTGTATAAAATGTTTTTTTTTTTTAAAACCCAGGCGTCACTTCCGAGATTTAGCTACAGTACTTCAAACATGTTTTCCACAAAACGAGAAGAAAAGTCAGACTGAAGTAATAGTAGCAAAAAAAAAAAAAAATTCCCTTCCCGTTGACTACTTAGACCCGGACCCATTAGCATTGCTGGTCACAGGACGAGCATCCTTCACAGCTTTAGCAGTCTTTCCAGCTGCAGCATTTTCAAGAGCCTCCTTAACGTCTTGTCTGGCCCTCCTCCATCGCGCGAGAAAGGCGGCGTCCTTCTCCCTTCTCTTCTGGCGGGTGACACGTCTTCTGTCCTGTAGGATGTAACACTACTCGTCACTTATATGGTAATAGTAGAAGGGGGGGGGATGGGTAAGGAGGAAAAACTCACGGTACAGAGACGGCAGGCCTTATAAACCCTGCCAGTTTTGTCGGTTTCGAAATTGTCGAGGTCCCTCTCTTTGCAACAGGTGTTACACCATCTGGTATCCATTATAGGAGTTGCTAGGGTTTTTTTTTCTTTCTCTTTTCTAGAAATATTTACCATGTTGTGTTAGTATATGTTCTTTGTGTTAATTGTGTTGGGGGTATGTTTTAAAGGGGAGGGAAGATAGGAGGGAAGTATGTGAAGTGGGAAAGGTAAAGGGGGTTGGGGGAAAAAAAATTTAATTGCAGAAAGGTTGGGATAATGATGACAGCAAGAGGGCTTAAGATTAAAAGGAAGGAAAAGAAAATAATTACCTGTTAAAGAACGGGAATAGTAATGAAGTAAGGTGTTGTGGCGGTGTGGCGGTGTGGCGGTGTGGTGGAGTTGTGAAGATGCGGTGTGGCGGATTGAGTGAGAGATACGTAGGGAAACAAGGGGGCGGCGATGCGGCGATAAAAAATAAAAAAACGGGAAGGGTCTTAGGGTATGAGCCTCCACCGAAACAACCACCAAAATACTAAACCCTCCTTTCAGCAGCCACAAGTCCCCATCACCACATAAGATTGTGGAAACAATGGTGAGGTGAGTCTGGTAGAATTAATCCTACAATTCCCCTAATAACACCTAAACATGATATCTCCTGCACTGGCAAACACCCATTAATCCCCCCCTCTAACTTCTCCTCAAATTCAGTCTTGCAAAAAAGAAAGGAAAGAAAAAAATATCCTCCACAGCAAGACAGCACCAACCTCTCAAGTCCTTCTCCTACAGCACACCAAGGAGCAATACTGTAAAGCTACAATCATACCAAATCACTCACCCCCCCCCCTGCCCTACTGCCTGCCAAAAGAAATTCCATAGCAAACGCCCATCTCAACCCCGGGGCACAAACAAACCAACAAACAAGAGCGAGCAAGGAGGAACGAGAATAGCCCAGCTATATAACAACGAAACGGAGAACAAAGAGCAAAGGAGAAACATAGGGTACAATAGGAAAAAGAATAAGAAAAACAAGTACAAGGGCGGGGTGGAACAAACAAATAAACAAACACACCTCATTTGAGAGCATAAAGGAAATCTTCGTATCAACTAACAGATTTTTGTTATAGGAGAATCTATCGGCTGGAACCAAGCCACGTGGGTTCTTGCTTACAGTGCGATATGTTTTACTTCTCGGATAAGAGTACCTTATTTGTGCGACGCAGTACAAGTATAACCAATTAGTAATGTGGGAATGATAATGCCATGGTTTTCTCAAAAGTGACATACAGAAAATCATTTAGCAAAGTGTACAGTACCAAGCACTAAATAAAATTTCAGCTACCAATTGCAACTACAAAAAAAAAGCACTTCTGAGCAAAGCAAGAAATCCAATACTATAGCAAAAGCCTGTAATACTCGGTATACTGTATCACACCTCAAAACACCAGCCAAAGATGAAAAAGGTCTACAGAAAAGCCAATAGCGATAAAGTGTAAAGAAATAAAAGAATGCCAGCAAACAGAAACCCCGTGATACTAAAACTAACCCCCTACTTCCTGTACATAATTTCCAACACTAGCCAGCCTTCTCTACTGCCTATACCTCTCCTGCCGCGGGCGAAAGCCAACACCCCACCATTTGGTCTTCAGCATGAGAGAACTGCACACAACACTGACCGAGCTAAACGCCATCGCCAGAGCCGCCCACACAGGATCCAGTCTGATCCGGCGGTTACCCACTGGGTACAGCACTCCCGCCGCTACCGGTAGCGCAATCAAGTTGTAAATGCACGCCCATAAGAAATTGAACTTGACCCTTCTGAATACCGCACTAGCAAGTTCGGTCAAGGTGAGCAGTGAGCGAAGGTCCGAGGATACGAGGATGAACTTTGCACTGGAGATGGCCACGTCCGAGCCTGAGCCTATGGCAATGCCTACGTCTGCTATTGAGAGTGCGGGGGCGTCGTTTATTCCGTCACCGACCATGGCTACTATGGCTCGTCTGGACTTTGGAGAATTCTTGCGGGAGAAGAGGCGGTGCCAGCGGGAGCGAGGCCGCTTGGGGAGAGTGTTTTGGAGAATGGCTATTTTGTCGGCCTGGTAACACATTAGTATGACAATCGCATAACATCGAGGAATAATACATACCTTTTCAGTGGGTAGTACCCCTGCAATTACATTCTCCGCTGGAATTCCTACCATTGAGGCAACTGCAACGGCGGTCTTCTCGTTATCACCTGAAATCATCCAGATTGATATGCCGCTCTCACGTAGACTCCTGACAACTTCTAATGCTTCCGGGCGGAGTGGATCAGCAGCACCGAAGAGGGCAGTCAGTCGGTATTGCGATCCAAAGATACCCTTCTCAGTGGCCCCACGTTTCTTGATAGCAAGGAGTACAACACTCTTTCCCGCCATCTTCCAACTATCCAAGACCCCTAAGTGAAGCTCAATGTCGACAACACCATTCTCTTCCATGAACCGCTCATTCCCTATAATTCCCTCGAAAACTTCCCCACTCGGCAGCTTAAACACCCCACTTAAACCTTTTCCAGGTGTCTCTTCAGTCTCCATCACCGAAATATCAATCATCTCCTTCGTCTGACAATGTGTAGCCACAGCCGTAGCAAGTGGATGTGCAGATCCCTCCTCCAACTTGTGTGCAATGGCGTATGCGATCTGCCTAGCTTCACTATCTTCAACAAGAACATTTTCATCCGTAACCTTTGGCTCACCACCCTGAGTCAAAGTTCCAGTCTTGTCAAAAACAATACAGTCCAACCATGAAGACTCCTGGAAAGCCTCGCCGCCACCTTTCGCAAGAATACCAAACTTCGCCGCCAATCCAGAACCGACAAACAAAGCAGTTGGTGCCGCAAGACCGATTCCGCAAGGACATGCGATGACAAATACAGCAATAGCAAAACTGAGGGACCAAAGAGGCCACCCCCCTTGGTCAATATCCAAGTAGGAGTCAGGAAGCCTGCCTGACATGCCTAATCCGAGCCAGACGAGCCATGTTGTGATGGCAAGCAAAGTGACGACGGGAACAAAATATCCGGTCAGCACATCAGCCAGACGTTCAATCGGCGCACGTCGGGTTTGGCCCTCGCGAACAACCTTAACAATTTGGTCCAGCATTGAGTCACCCCCGATACAATCCACCCGTACATTGACGACTTGGCCCTGGTTGATGGTTCCCGCGTAGACGAAATCGCCTTCCGATTTTGGCACCAGCCTTGCCTCCCCTGTCAACGAAGACTCATCAAATTGCGAGCGACCAGATATGACTGTTCCATCCGCCGGGGGTGACGAGCCACGAACGACACAAATGATATCACCGACTTCGAGAAGATCCGTGCTAATGGTTCGAGACTTCCAAGTCCTACTATCAGCGTATTCCGAATTGCTTGGGTCGTTCTCCCCAATGGGTGATTGGCTAGGACTAGATTTGAAAGCCTCTGTGTCCGCCGCGATGTCTTCCCGGTCTGCTTTTACTACCAAAAGTGCTTCAGACGGTCGTAATTTCCCGAGCAAGTTGACTGCATCCGCCGTCTTGCTCTTGCTGTAAGCCTCCAAAAATCGACCTGATAATTTGTCAGAAAAAATAACATCCATACCGAGGTCACCACCTACCAATCAGCAAAAACATTGTCAAGAAAACCGTTGAATCAAAATAGGTAGTAGTGTGCGGCTCAGGTTTGTCCACACCCGCCATCCCCACATACGCCCCATCATGTCCGTTAGCACCCTCGGTCTTCACCATAGGCACAGTTACAGCATGCAAAGCCAACAACGCCACGCTCGCAAAGTATGATATCGAAACTCCCAACGAAACCAGCAAGTTCATGCTACCAAATCTATAAAACCTTCGCAAAATTGGCACATTGCTTCCCTTCCTCCATAGTACTCTAATCTCATGAATAGCCCGTTTGTGAAACACATCTGCCACGAAAAACATGACAGGTGTGCTTAAGAAGAACAAAGCCCATCCCATCTTTGTAACGCTTCCGGACCACATTGGCTCCTGAAGGTACTTCCGGATTCGATCTTCCTTGGATACCAGGGTCATCCAAACTATTCCAATCATGAAGGTAGGAATAGCAATTATGACGCATAAGATGAGTCGGATGAGTAGTCGACTTCGTTCACGGAGTTGCAGCTGGCGAGAACGCTCCTCCATGGTTGGGGGATGGTATACCGATACCACAAATCCAGGAGAGATGGACGATATTGCAGCGGTGATGTGCCTCAAAGTAAAACTAGGAGGTCGTGGAGTATATTTGATATGAACGTGTCCAGATTGTCGAGTGATGGGGGCCGCAATGCTAAGCAACTCATTCGGGAACGAGGATTCTAGCATTCCAATGACTTTTCCGGGGCAGTGATCACAGAACATCCCCTCGACCTTAAGTGTGACCGCTCTCTCCACGCCCATTTGCCCCCTAACCACGGCATCTGCTTCTCCCCCCAAAGCTGTGAGAGTTTCAAGCGAACATTCGAAGCCTGTCTCCTCCACCTCGAACACGAGCTTCTCTGCTCCTTGTTCCGCTCCGCCTGTTTCCTTAGCATTGAACATGACGGCTGCGCTGTTACCCATAAGGTTCACGCTCACGGACTTCACCGCTGGTAGGGCTTCCAGAACTTCAGTCACCCTGCTAGTACAAGAAGCACAAGTCATCCCACCAACAGACATGACGGCTTCGTACATCTCGTCTGTTAGAACATGTCCGGGCGCTTGCATAACTTCAGCAGCACTCTGCCCCGTCGATATGTCGCTTTGCTTCCGCATCAATTTCTCCTCGGGTGTCCCAGTTGGGGCATCTCTCTCCGAGGCCACGGTTCCTACCCGAACCGTGACACCATCCTTCCGGCTAGATCTCATCGAAGAGGACGGTGAAGCCAGTTCTTTCTCATGGCCGAACTCATTCCTGCACAACTCACAATTCTCCAAATGTTTGTCCCCTCCAGCTCTCTTCTTTGCAACCGCTTCTCTGATCCTTCCCTGCATATCCTCTAACCAATCGTAGGTGTTGCCTTGAAAACTGATAATGTGGCCACTCGAAGAAGGTCCTATCATAGACCCCTTAGTACTTGATGTACTAGAGGCACTGTCGAGTTCAAATTCCGCCTCGAGAAGAACACGAATGATATCCCGTGGAGAAAGTAACTGAGTGTGAGTGACGGTAACTTTGTGGTCTAGTATGCTGATAGAAATATCAAGAGGGGGAGGGGACAGTCCCGAGAGCAATTCCTCGATGGTACTACTACAGGTGAAGCAGTGAAGGTTGGATATAAGTAGAGTGGTAATGACATTCTCCCCAAGGCGGCCTGACAACCGATTTACGGGGGGTGATTCACTGGCTACGGGCATATTTTTGAGTGGGGATAACGAAGAATGGGTAGATGAGGGCAAAGCGTTTGGTGGTGGGGTTGTCTCCGCATTGGAAGACATTGTTTGTGTTGGTTCGATGTTTCACCGTAGCCAACGGTTGCCGAATAAAAAACTTTCTATAGTATGACCAGTTAGGGATTGTCAATGTTCCTCTGCGTATAGGCTGTAGTGAGATGAGGAAGGGATGTGTTCTTGGTTAATGGTAACTTGCCTCACTGTATGTACCCTAATTATATTAAACCTTGTTCCCGGGAGATCAATACAAAAAAATAGTATTCGGGTAAAGAAGTGTTTGTCTCTGGGGATGTGGTACGAACGGAACACGAGACGGGTACTGGACCAGTGGTTATATATAGGAAAAACGGTGACGAAGTTTTCCCGAACAAAAAAAAAAAAAAAAGAAGTTCAAAAGAAAAGGATTAAGTACCCATGCAATGCAAGACTAGCACGAGAAAAGAAAAAGAAAAAGAAAAAGAAAAAGAAAAAGAAAAGAGAGAGAGAGACAGGAATAATGGCCTTTTTCTTTTCTTTTTGGGAAACAGGAGACCTAGACGTAGAGCGGGCACCCGGATAATTATATTTGGTGAGCCTACCCATCGGGAGAGAAATCACTGATATACTGTACTCGCGCGCCCGAATTGAAGCCGGACATTTTGTATGGGAACTAGCACCTTAGGTGTCCGGCTTCAACTCGGCCGCGCGAGTACAGTACAAAACATATGCTAATATGTACTCCAGTGGAGCAACTTCCCCCTCCCCCTACTGGACCATGAAAAAAATAGATAATCAAAATTCCCAACCTACCAACCAATCTCGAAGCTTCCCTCTATCCTAACGAAAGAGCAAAGAGGGAATGATGGGCAGGAGGAATAGGGTACGCAAATCCCGAATTCTACCAACCGATCTCGAAGCTTCCCTCTATCCCAACGAAAGAGCACTTCTCGCTCAGCACGAGCAAAAATTGCGTGCAGTTCAAGGATTAAATTGCAATCATTTACTATAATAGTAAGTTTAGATTTGGAACATTCCACCGCCACCTTCTCGAAGGCAGAAGATCGAACCTTCATGAACCTTCATAGGCTGATTATATGATCCCGTCCCTATGATAGTCTCTCCACTGGTGATGACTTATGATAACCGGTTGGACTATTGTAGGTTTTTTTTTTTTCCTCCAACAACTGAACTTAAAACCGCTATCGGGATCGGCCACCCTACCCATCCCACGAGGGAGCCGCTTTTGTGGTGGCGGTGGGCAAAACGGCGCCTCATTAAAACTGGGATTGGCCACTTGGCCACCATGTGGCAGGTACCGTCCAGTACGGTATTCCCGTCTTTGTCGGCATTGTCGTCAGTGTTAGCATTCAGTGAGTGAGTGAGAGAATGAGGAATGCATGGCTTTTTTCTCCTTCGTGTTGTCTCAGATGGATAGAGTGTATAATGCATTCATCAGATCACCAAATGGGAGACGAGCATTGGGTACGGTATCGTACATACGTACTCGTACAGTACAAGTACTGTGGGGTCTTCTTACTTGGATGAAGTGAGTCCAACCATCATGAACCTTAACTGCCATACTTACCATAGATATGCTGGAACGATAGCGGAACTACCGCTGCCAGAGCCTGTGCACTAAATTACCTGCGCATAAATTATTTCCACAGCACAACACGGAAATGAGAAATCCTTCAAAAAAAAAAAAATAAACCCCCCGAACGAAAAAAAGACGCCCCCTTCTATGATACGGTAGTCTACTGATCTACCCCTAAACCAACAACCAAAGATTCCAAACACCTCCCGCCCCAGAGTACGGTACAGTAGCGACTCGACTCACTCCCTTCCTTCCCTAAACCATAGTCATGCCATGCCATGTGTGTATCATATGTCATGTCGTCAACACCAAACCGTCCCTCGGCTACCAAGCCAAATCAGGTCAAGCCCAATATTTTACGCGAAAAACCCGCGCGCTCACTGATTGGCCGGTTGTGATAAAAAAGCTTGGTAGGGAATATCATACCGGTAAATTCCCAATCTAGCTTGGGGCTTTAACTTAATTTGAAATTTTGATTTGATAGTGGGGCGCACATCTCGCGCAGGATTACGCTATGGTGAAGGAGAGTACTGTGGAGGATATTTCATGTCACGCTAGAGTTGGGTAGTAGACCCCCTGTTGTAACTAGGGCTTAGTTGCCGTGACTTTTGTTTCTTAGTTAGGTTGTTTTCAGGGTTAGGGCACGTGACTGGTGCAGCCTTGTGGGGCACTTGGGAGTTTTCTGTTGCAATCGTCGACAAGAAGGACAACGAAGGCAGAACGGGAAGGAAAGAAAAGCAGAACCGGGTGGACAAGAAAGGAAAACGAAAGGACAAGGAAGCACACCCAGGGACGAGGACCGGAGAAAGAAAGAGCAGAGAGCGAGAAGGAAATAGTTAGGCATAGAAAGGCATCTTGCCAAGCTTTTCTTGCAGGGGGGTTCACCCAATCAATGCCCTTTGAGCGATTTCACGATGGCTTCAAAGTCTTTATTCTTACCTTGGGAGATTCATTGTTTACGATGCCCCTTGGCCCGCTTTTCTTTGTTCGGCTATTGATACGCCACCCACGATGCCCTCGAGGCCACAGCGTTTGCCCATATGGGCACCAACATCTGGAACCACATTCTTTTTTGCTTTGGCAGACGGCTGGGACTACAGTTTGCGGTTCGAGGAGCCTCTCGAGGCCCGAGTCCATACCTTCTTTATTGACACCGCCCAGTATAGACACGAACACGATTCCGATAGCCTTTCATTCCTTTTTGCGACTGTTCCAGGCCTCCTTTTTAGGAACCCACGACCGCCCTTCGGCACGTAAGACCTAGGAGTTGAGTTTTTTATTTCTCCTAGGCAATTACTATAAGTCCTGGCTTTTGCTAGGCATCGGAAGTCCTGGCCTCCCAGGCAAGCATCGGGCTGGGGGGACCCTTAGACCCCCAAAAATTTCACCCACACCTTGGATTTCTTCTGCCGGTTTACCCGGTTGCCTTGGTGTGGTAACACCACGTCGGAAGCCCTGGCTCACCCCCAGGCACATTGGTGGATTTGGGATCTCGTACCGGCTGTGTGACGTAACTCCGACATCGCAATCAACAATATTTCGGCATTAATCTTGACGACACTTTACTTCGTCTTCTCGAGCCGGCGCTTTTACCTCCTGCCTGCAGACCGTCATGGGGAGACTCCTTCGAGTCCTATGGGGGGCGGCCCTTTAAGGAGGCCTGGCTGGGGAATTTTAGGGGGACCTGTCGGCACTGGGGGTCCTCATGTGGCCCTGCTTCGGAGAGCTCTAGAACTCTGGTTACTTGGTTTCGGGGAGGGTTTCTTTTGTGAGGGAGTGGTTGCGGGACAGCGAGCGGGCTGCTATTGATTTGTGGCAGGTGGCCAGGAGGTGGATTTCTTTAAGGGGGCCTTGGCTGGGGGATGTTTCTCATGCTGTTACGTAGATATGATTTAGTTCATGAAACGGGGCTTACCCCCGGCGTCTTTTACTAGTGTAGTAGACATAGTAATAAAAATAAGGTTACAGAAAGGCATCGGGATCTGTGGCAGATCCGCAGCGGTAGAGGAATTAAGGGATTGGTAGTTTTTCTGTTTTCCCTTTTTTTTCTTTTCTTTTTCATCAGAATTTTACGAGAGTAGTTTGAGACGGAGAATTATCCCGAGAGCAAGGGATTCAATTTTACTGTGTCTTTTCTGGGATAGCATCGAGGAAGACATTTTTTGTGAAGACGAGAGAAGAGGAAAGTGACCGAGCTTCGTGCCAACCCTCCAGCCAACGAACCGCCTACCCTCCCAGAGGGGAGAGGTCAACAGTACCGTAGGTGAGGTAATTTGATGTTTAGTCTGGTTCCGGGTATGATTAGAATTTAGAAGTACTGTTAGAGGTATTCTAGTGGAGAGAGTTTGGCGGAATGGATTGTTGTTGTCATTAGCTTGGAAATAGGGTAAGAGATGTTGGTACAGCGAGCAAGTAAGAAAGCAAGGGGAAAGAAGGTTAACTTCTACGGTAGCTTGCTTGCTTGCCAACTAAACGAAAGTCAACTGCATTACTATCATCACCAACGCAACCTGCAAGAACGTATTCCACGCCATAGTGAGCCATCTGCAAGTTTGGGCAAAGTAATTGGTTGAACCTCAGTTGAGATTTAAATAGTGGCTAGTATGGAACCTTATTTTCATTCTTTCTAGCCTGGGGTTATTCCCCATTTCACAAACTAAATCATATCTAGCTGCCAGCATGAGATACTCCCCCCAGCCAAGGGCCCTCTATTCTAGGAAATCCTCCAATACACCTTTTGCCTATCTGTGGGTTCACTTTGTTGGATATTATTTCATTGGTACACAACCACTAGGCATGGAGGTAATGGGGTGGGTTTTATTAGATGGAAATATTAGTTGAGGAGGAAGAAGAGGAAGGGAGAGGGAGTTTCTTTTGTAAGGCCAGTGGAGGGGTGGGCATTAGTCCCCATCACTTCCATGCCCAGTGGTCATGTACCAATGAAATAATATCTGACAAAGTAAACCAACCCTGTTGCCTCCATACCTGGTAGTCATGTACCAATGAAATAATATCTGACAAAGTAAACCCACTCCATTACCTCCATACTCAGTAGTCATGTACCAATGAAATAATATCCAACAAAGTAAACCCACCCTGTCACCTGCAGGCCTAGTGGTTGTGTACCAATGAAATATTATCCAATAAAGTAAACCCATCCCATCACCTACATGCCCAGTGGTCACATGCTCAAGGGAATACTACCCTCCAGCATTACTCCCCCGGGTTGCCAGGCTCACTTCCTCTTCCTGCTCAATCATCTCCTGAGCTCTTCTCATTCTTTGAGGCCAGACTTCTTGCTCAATCCCTACCCTGCCCTCAAGTATCCTGGCTTGTACATATTTATGTACTGTCCCAGGTGTTTCTTGTGATCCCCTTGGAAGGTTTGCCTGCATTCCTCACACTGGATAATGGATTGGCCCTGGCTGGTCTTTTTCTTTTATCTTCCCCCACCCACTAGTTGAGAGATTGGTAGGTTGATTCCTGCTGCCATTGTTTAAGTAGTATTGTCATCTTCCTTGCGGTCCTCTTTTGGCTTTTTCCTGAGTGTTTTCAACCATGTTCCTATCCAGTCAAGGAGGGCCTTCTGATCTCTGGTTTCATAGAGTTTTGCTTTGGTTGGGGCCACCACCCCACATCTCTCCATCAGGTGTTCACCAGTTAGTATATCTCTATTGCATGGACATCTTCTCCATTTCCTTACCCTATCATGGTATGGTCACTCCACTGTCACTTGTAGGTAGAGGAAGTCTCTGAAGTTTTTCCTAGAGTTTTCCCTGGAGACTGCTTGCTATGCTTTATAGCTTCACCTGAACTTTCCCTTATACCTTGTACCTTCCTTCTCGATGTCCTTTTCTTACTTTTCCAGTAGGTATTCTTGGAGTTTGCTTTTCCCAAGTTGTCGGTTGTGGGCTACCTTGATGATTTCCTTGGCCCCCATTTCTTTGACCCTCTTAGCTATCCATTGGGTCAGTCTGGCTAGGTAGTAGGCTCTGAAGTATAGTAAGTTATACCAATGGTGGGTATAGGTCCTTAGTAGTACTGTCCTAGTTTCCATGTAGATTACTATTAGGAGAATTTTCTTTTCCAGGCTGAATGCTGTTCTAATTATCTTGTTCAGTGCTTTCTGTACTGCATCTATATCTGCCAAGTTCTTCCAGACTTCTATGCTATATGTCAACTGTGGCATTATTAATCCTTGTATTAACCTAAGGGTGGTCTAGTTATTGAGTCCTCCTTTTTCATATCTGCTTGTGAGTGCCTTCATGAAGTGGTTCATTTTGGTAGCTTTGGCCATCCAGTGTCTGATGTGGTAGTTCCATTTGAAGTCCAGTGATATATAGTAGCCCAGCTATCTGATCGTTTCTTCTTCTGGCACCTCTACCCTTCCTACCCTGGGCCTCAGGTAGTGTATTAGTAGGGTTTTTATATGTATCTTCTCTCTCTCTCTTCAGAGATAAGAGGTTGTATTCATAGTTGTTGCAGGCCTTTTGAGTCCGATCTAGTATTTGTTGATGGGCCTTTTGACCTTGTCTTTGTTTTGCATAAGTGGTGGCTACCAATATGTCATGTACATAGGTGAGGAGTTTTGTTGTAGTTCCCTGCAGCTTGCACATTGCCAATGACACTATATCTCTCATGCTTATCAAGAATAGTATGGGGAATAGGAGGGATCCTTGTGGTATTCCTATATCAGTAGTAAAGGTCTTTGAGTCTCTTCCATTGAATCTATACTAGGTAGTTTTGTTTGCAGCCCAATATTGTACCCATTGACTAAGGTATTTGTTTCTATCTCTAATAATTCTACAGACCTCTTCCATGCATAGGTGGTTGAACTCTCCCTCGATGTCTAGTACTATCAAGCATATGTATTTGTGTTTGGATGTGGATAGTAGGTCATTGAGTGCCTGGATTGCATCAGTAGTGCCATTGTTTTTCCTTCCACCATACATATTATCTTTCAAAAGTTCAAGTTTTACCATGCAGATGACTGCCTGCCTTTCGAGGACCTTAGTAAGAATGCTCTAAAGTTGGATGGATCTCCAACTTTTTGCTACTATGTAGTTTTCTTTTTTCTCTTTTTTGATCAGGATGATGGTGCTCACCTTCCAGCATTATAGAATCCCTTTTCTCTATGTCACATTCATTATTGCAATGAAGAGTTTCTCTGTGTACTTTGGGAGTTCCTTTATTAATTGTCCCAATATCATGTCTAGGCCTGTTACTGCTCTATTTGGGATTCCTTTTAGTGCTGTATCCAGTATGCCTATATCTAGCTCTTATAGTTTTCTTGTTGGGTTCTTCAGGCTCCTCCTCTGTTCCCCACATATAATACCCCATACAGTTCTTCTGCTATGTGTAGATGTTTAACTACCCTGGTGCCATGTTCCCTTGTTAGAGTTGTGATGGGTTGCTTTGTTTACCTGGGTTTTACACTTCTGAAGCATTCTGGGTCTGTTTCTTCCTGCAGTATTTCCCCATTTGCTTTTAGTTTAGCTTCTAATATCATCTTCTTGTACTTCCTTTTTTTTCCATCAGACCTGGGTCCTATAGGTCTCTCCTTATTTGTCTTATTATTTCCCTCCACCTCTTGCTGAGGTCCTTGTTCCAAAAGGCCCTCACCCTTAGTCTGGCCATTGGGGTATATTAGAGTATTATCCTGGTGAGTTCTGATTGGATGTATCCTGGATGACAGTCTTCTTTGTGCAGAAGGAGGAGTTCTGTTCTAATCTTGTCCCAGTCTAGTTTGTCATACTTGAGGCTCCTTTGATTTGATAGTCTCCATTTTATCCCCACTTTGACTCATAGGGCTGAATTGTCTATCAATGGTATTGGTATTATTTTGACCCTAAGGTGGTGGTGCCTGTCTCCTATTACCAGATCTATTGTAGTCCCTGTAGGCCAGTGTGCTAAGGGTGAGTGCATGATCATGATGGGGTTTGTTACTGTTAGCCCCCTCTCTACTATCCATCTTCTGAGTGCTCCCTCTACCTTGTTTTTCCTTCTGGCCAACTGAACTGGGTCTATAGCATTGAGGTTCCCTATCGCTATATTGCTGCTTCCTCTGTACTAGTCATTGTTTTGGTTAAAGTCTTTCTCTACCTCTCTGCCTGGGTTCACCTTTTTGTAAGTTTCCAACCTTCGGTATCCCATTATTATTTCTGTCCCTCCCATTCATAGTATGACATATTGGGGGGTAATTCTCACTACTACAAATATATGAACATATTCATTTTTGACGTAAGTGGCATAACCATATCTTACTACTTCTGTATCAACGTAACATATGTAACCTTCTACATGTATCTAGTTATTGTTTTCTAGTGGATACTTTGTGAGAGTGATTATTTTTGGTTTAAGTTTTTGTGAGTTCTTAAGTAACTCTCTAATAACATTCATAGACCTACCAATATTGTGGTATATTATATCTATTGTCTCCATATTTATTCATAGGGGGTCAGGTTGGTCTAGTATGATGGCTTAATCATGGTTCACTCTCTTTCTGGTATTGAGTTTGTACCCTCCCCTTCTCTCTCTTCCATCTCCTCTTCTTCTCCTACCTTCTTAGTTCGTGGCCCTCTTGCTTGAGCTTATTCCCTCAGAGACCTTGCTCTAGTCCTGCTCGAGTACTAGTTGCTACCTGTGAAGTGTGAGAATTCCCTGCAGTTGATGCATTTCCTGATTGTATGGGAGCACACCCTCCCTCTTCCTGCTGTACAGTAGGTTTGTGTACAGTGGTGGCCCTTGGTATTGTATTGTTCCCCACGGAACTTGCATGTAGGGTTGAGGTAGTAGTAGTGCATCATATAGTGTCCTAGTTGGAGGCATCTCTTACAGCAAATCAATGCGTCCTTTCTGACATATTTCTAGAATGTGCAACTCCGTCCAAAGAGTGATAAGACTGGCTTGTAATATTTGAGCATATCTGTTACCTATTTATTGGCTTCCACTACTACTATTGTAGAAGACCTTAGTTTGTTGTATGCCTTGAGAGTGGCTGGTGATCTGATCTATTTTGGTCAGTCCATGAGTCTAATGGCCTGGTTGAAATCTGAGATTTCTGTTTCCAAGATTACCCAGTTGTTTGAGTTTACTTGCCAGTCATTTGCTTCCCACTCCTCATTCCCAAGGGAAACTCCATTGACCACTATATTGACTGAGGCTACATCTATCATTATGCTGAAGCTGAAAACATTAATTGTGCTGTAGGCTCTAGTTATTACCACTATGTCCTGGAGGACCAGCTCTGCTGGGCAGTCCCGTAGTGTTGTTAGGACTAGGTCCTCATTGTGATTGTATTCTAGGCATATGAAGTAGACTCTTGAGGCCCCATTGACTGCATTTTTGATCTAGACTGGTATAATTTCTGGTCCTGCTACCCTCTAGCCTCTTTCTACTGACTGGATCAGAAGGCGTCTTTGTCTCATATAGGATGTGGATGTGGCTATTCCTGCTGGTACCATCACTCCACATGCTTGGTCTTGTTTCTTTCTCCCCTTTCTCTTCACTATCTTGTAGCTACCCATATCAATGCTGGCTATTGCTATTACTATATATATGTATTTGATTGAGGTTGCTTTTACCTCTGTTGGTCAGGTCAATCTTAGGATTAGCCGTGGCGCTAGTTGTAGCTGTTGTACCTTGGTCTCTGGAGTTTTCACCTGTCTTGATGTCTCCCTTGTCTGGAGTTCTACTGGAGTCTCTTTTTATTCCACTGTGTTTGTTTGGGGAGACTCATGGTTGCATTGCTGGGGTCACTTGATCTGTGGTCCTCTGATTACCTCTGTCAGTCTTACCTCCTTTATTACCATTTTTTCCTCTATTCTCTTTTCCAGTATTGCCATAAGTATTGCCACTACCTTATTAGTGGTGAAGATTTTACCCATTCCCATGTGTTCCCTGATAAGTTCAGTTGTGCTGAGATCTAGGTATGTTTCCTCATTATTTCTTAAGAGGAGGAGGCATGCCAGTGGGGTTGTTAGGTTTTCCTGTATTTCTCTACTGTAACAGGTGGTAACCTGTATGAACTAATACAATAGGGATCAGCGGTAGGTCAGCTATTGTTCGATTCCTAAAGGAGACTAGAGGGAAAGACAAGAAGGTCTTAGTAGAAGTGAAGGGGAAAGGAAACAAGAGAATTGCTGTTCAATCAAGTATATTTCTTATCTAGGTTCTGTCTGAAGTCTGGTGGTTCCTGCTAGTCAGGAAGCCTGTCCTAAATACATGATTTCCTCCACTCAAGGTAGAGGTTCCTGAAAATCTGCAATCACTGTCATTGTTGGTAAGTGCACATTACTGAAATCCTGAAAATCCAAGGCAATCCTTCACCCAGGTCTTATCTCTACCACTAGTATACATGATCATTCCTTCCCTTGAAATCCCTAGGACAAAACCTTGCCAGTACAAAAACATAACTAATATAAACATAAACAAGTTATCAGAATTCTACTAATACTAGTAGTGAAACAATCAATCAATCCACATAAGCAAGAACAAACGAAATAACATAACTAGGAAAACATAAGTGTAACCAGTATGCAGTTGCTAGAACATGTATAGTTCTTGGACAAAGGTTATCATTTGTGATACAACCGATCATACAACAACAACCATAACCTCAACCATAGTACTACCTTATACTACAACAAAAAAAGGTTGCTACAGGAAGAAAGTAGGAAGGAAAGAATGACCAGAGTCTGTGCATTGGAGAGCAGTATGGATGAGGGAGGTTGGGATGAGTTTTGCCAAGATATCATACTAAGTAAAAATCCCTGCCTCTATCCTTGCTTCAGCCTACCATCAATACCAGTCAATTGACTCAGTTTTAGCCAATACCAGAACTGTTCAAGTGCAAAAAATTACTCCTTGAATCAGCTATCATTTAGTTATTGCCTCTAGGTATAATAGAGAAATGCCACTCTGGCAGCTGTACTGAGATTTTGCTCCTTATGTCTCAGTCAGGACAATTAAGAGAAGGCTAGTAGAACATGGTATTCACAAGCATATAAAAGCTGAGAGACCAAAGTTGATATATGTTCTGGCAAGGAAGAGATATGACTGGTACTTTAGGTATAGGCATTAGACAATTGCACATTGGAGGAGTGTAGTCTAGAGTGATGAATATAGTGTGGAGAAATCTACAGACCCAGCAGTTCAATGGGTTTTCAGAACATCCAAGGAAAAATAGCTTCCAGAGTGTGTGAAGAGAGTGAGGAAGTCTGGAGTTGTTAAGCAAATGGTATGGGCCTGTTTTGCTGATAGATTGAAGGGAACATGTAATGGAATGAGGATAGAAGATGAGGGTAGAGTAGATGCAAGGACATATGTTAGAACTTTAGGTTTTTCTTTACTTGATTTTTGGGAGGAATTGGAGGAAAATGGTATTAGGCCAATCTTTATGTAAGATAATACTAGGGTACATGCTACTAGGATTACAATAGCATAGTTGGAGGAGAATAAGGTGGAAGTTTTGGAGGATTGACCACCGTATTCACCAGATCTCAATCCTATTGAACATGTTTGGGTACACCTCAAGAAGCTTTACCATGAAGATTATGCTCACTTGGCTGAAGATACTAGATCAGCAGATAAGTTAAAGCTACTGATAGAGGAAGACCTTATTCATTATTGGGGGTTGATACCTGACTCTTTATTTGAAAGATTAGTAGAGGGTATTCTTAGGAGGATTAATGCAGTTATTAAGGTAAAAGGATGGTATACTAAATATTAAATTGATATTTTGTATTTATACCTTTTATTCTATCTATTCTATAAAAAATTCTGCAGCTCTAAACACATCTATTATTACATGGAGGGTTGATGTTAACAAGTGGTGAGCAGGTGAGTGTTATTGTCAAGCATAGTAATGATCACTTTTGTCACCAAACTGTATACATGTTGCATTCTCCCAATCTAAAATACTACATACTCTAGTCCAAGTACTCCTGCTTATTCCTATCGAGGTACTAAAGGAGGGAGTTGTCATCAGTACTGAAGTAGTCAAAATCAAAATAGCTTGCATCATATTCTTCATCATCATAAGGTTTACAAAATTCATCAGGTACAGGTCCAGCTATACAAGTGGTCTCTGAAACCTCCATTAGTTCCCAAACTGTTTGGACATAGTGTGAATTGAGCTTAGGTAGAAGGGCTGCCAGGTGGTTTGTAGTCCAGTATTCCTGGATGATTTTCAAGGAGTTCTCCAGGTTTTTAATGGGTTCCCAAGAATCAACAGTCCTTTCATATCCTTTCCAGTGCACCAAGAATTCATCTCTGTTATGCTGGCATCTGTAGTTGAGGATCTGTTCTGCTTCCCATTCTTCTGCATTGTCAATGATGATAGGTGCTAGCCTGTCTATCCTTCCAGATGTGAATCTATCTGGGTCATTTTCAAGGTATTCCTTGAGTGAAGATACATGGAAGAGGGGTTTCTGTCACTCTATTTACCAGGGCAGTTCAAGCTTATAGTTGTTAGTATAAATATCATGTTCTAATACCTTGAAGAGTCTAAACTATCTGAGTTCTAGCTTTCTCGATTGTCCAAGTGTAAAGGTGTAGGGTCATCCTCCAACTAGTACTCTGGTTCCAATCTTGAAGGTATGTCTCTGGGGTTTGCACCACTTGTCCTTTTTCTGCTGCTTTACTAGCATATTGAATTTGAGGGCTTGGAAGGATGCGCCAGGGTCATTGGGTACCCCAACAGTGGTTTTGTAGGTCTTTATAGTGTCTTGTCTGTCTACCTCTTGTGTTGAGTCACTCTCTAACTCATATTCCTCATTACTGCTGTTGGTATTGTCTTCTGTGATCCTGACATGATTGGTTTTGACTTCTTTCTTAGGGTATTTATTCACTATATGTCTGCCTTCTACATAGTAGAAGCAAGCTCCTTTCTTCTTCCTTCAATCTATTTCCTTCTTGCTGGGTTTCTTGTTCTTTGCATAGGTTATCTTCTTGGCTAATGCCTTGCCTTTTCCTACTACTTTACTGCTTGATGCTTATATCAGTTGATAGTCTTTCTTCTATTTGTTTAACTTATTGGTAGAGGGGCCACCACTGCTACCATAGCCTTCAGTTTTGTACATAGTAGCATCATATCTTTCTGCAACTTGCACTATCTGGGTCCAGGTATCTGTTTCCTGGATCTGAGGCTCAATGTTTTTTCTGAGGTGAGAATCCATCGCATCTTGAAACTGTTGCCTTTATGTGTAGTCTGAGATGGATTTTCTAGGGAAGGTAGCCCTTAGGTCTTCCAGTTCTCCTGTGATTTTCAATATCTTAACTAGTTTTCCTCCTGTAGTTTATGCTACCTTCTGCTATTGCTGGTATTGGTCATCTGTATTGGTAGATGCTTCAAAGAACTGCTTGAATCAGTTTCAAAAGGTCAGAAGGTTAGGTATATCTTCATACTCATCAAGTAGTATCATGTATACATTATGTGCTGGTTTTTTGGTATAGGCTCCATAGTAATCTATTATATCTTCTATATCATCATTGATGCCATACTTTGAGAGGTACTACTTTACTTCTCTAAGCTACTTCTTGAGTCCATTGGGTTTTGGGTTGTCTCCTTCTCCACTGAACTTTGATGATTGGGGGAATTTGATCTTTGGCCTTTGTGCTGCATTTTCAGCAAGTCTTTGTACTACATCGCCCATTCCTCCTCCTCCTAGTGGTGATGCTGGGTCTTCCAGGGGTCTGGAACCTTCTGGGTACTTACTCTTGCCTTGGGGCATTTCAGGTTTGGTTGGTTTAGCTGGTGATTCTAGGAATGCTTCTTGAGGTAGTGTTCACTCTCTAGATGCTGACTGGCTTGCTACTTGGCTTGCTGTCTGAGACTGAACCCTGCTTCCAAAAACTGTTCCTAATAGATTTCCAGATCTGTATCTGGTTTCTGGACTGTGGCCTCTTGCTGCTCACTGCAGGATCTGTTCTACTGTGAGGTCCTCCTCTGGGTCAGAATCAATGTCTTCCAGTTGGAAGGCACTTCCAACTTGTACTGAAGCTTCAGTTTCTGAGTCTGAGTTACTGCCTATTACTAAAAGGTTCTGGGGGAACCCTAGCCTGTGAGGCAGTCTGGATACCCTTCCAGACTGAGTCCTTCAATGAACACTTTATCCTGAAATTATGAATGTAGCACCTGAGCTGGGAGTGTCTTCCCCTGCTACTCCTACATCTAACTAGTTATTAAGATAAAGGAAGAGTGATTAATCCTATCTGGTGTTCTCAGTCTGAGACCTGTGAGTACCTACAGAGGGTTAACTTACCTGCTGAGGCAAAAAAAATATAACAGGTGGTAACCTGTATGAACTAATACAATAGGAATCAGTAGTAGGTCAGCTATGATTTGATTCCTAAGGGAGACTAGAGACGGAAAGACAAGAAGGTCTTGGAAGAAGCAAAGGGGAAAGGGAGCAAGAGAATTGCCATTCAACCAAGTATATTTCTTATCTAGGTTCTGTCTGAAGTCTGGCATTTCCTGCTAGTCAGGAAGCCTGTCTTAAATATATGATTTTCTCCATCCCAGGTAGCAGTTCCCGAAAACCTATAATTACTGTCATTACTGGTAAGTGAATATAACTAGAATCTTGTGATCCTACCAGAATCCTGAAAGCCCAAGGTAACTTTTCACCCAAGCCTTATCTCTACTGCTAGTATACATGACCATTCCTTCCCTTGGAATCCCTAGGGCAAAACCTTACCAGTACAAAAGCATAACTAATACAAAATATAACAAGTTACCGGAATCCTAATGATACCAGTATTGAAACAAATAATCAATCAAAATAAGCAAGAACAAACAAAATAACATAACAAAGGAAAATATAAGCATAACCAGTATACAGTTGCCAGAACATGTTCACATGTTACAATAATCAAAACTGCTTGCTTTTTCTTTGCCCTAATGCAATCATTCTCCTATTTCTCACTCTTCTCCCTCTATACAAAGTATAGTCCAAAGAGACTCCTGATCTCCATTGACATCTTATCAGTTAATGTGTAGTTGGCTCACTGCTTAGCTAGCCACCAAAGAGTATATTGTTTGTAGTACTCCTAATGTATTGTTAGTATTAATTTACCCTATATTTAGGTAGAAATATGGGTGATTGGATAGCCAGGAACTTGAGAGGTCTATACTGATACAATAACTAACCAATCTCTTTTTTCTATTTTCCTCATTCAAAATAAATTTGAATAGCTCCTGGTAAACACAAATCCTATACTCTTTTAAGGCATAATAAACAGTAGTGTCACTCATGTATAATAGACTAGCTTCTCACTAAATGTCACATAGCATCATTCTCTGAGTAGTCAAGTCTTTTTTAACAAACTTGACTAATTCATCTTTTTTACCTTTACTGAAAAAAGGCAGCTACCTACTCTTAAGAGTTGAGTCTAAAACTGAAGTAGCAATTAATTTAATCAAGGTGGATTTCTTGTCAGACACAGAGTTACTGTAGAGTACTAGAGAGCTAGTGGGTACATGGGAGCCACTAGTAGGCAAAGGAATACTGGTATGTCAAGGAGTACTGGTGGCTACCAAGAGGCTAGTAGGTAGAGGAGGACTGGTGAGGGCAGGAGGGTAGCTGGATAGAATGATGCTAGCAGCAAGTTGAGTATTCCTTGTATTTACTAAAGTATACTGCCATATATCAGAGGCTGTAGAACTTGATACACTAGTGATTTCCTTAATTTTCTTAAAAGTCATCAGAATATCAAGACATCTTAAAGTGACTATGATAGTCTGACATTGTAGTGTGGTATCTTTTTATATTTTATAATTAGCCTAAACTCTCAGGATAGTAGGATTTAGAATATTTTCTTACCTCTCTTAATGATAACATGTACCATCCTAGGAACTCTCATAATGTCATACTATTACCTCAAATATAGTGATGTTGTGGGATATGAGGATGGTGTTTGACATAAGAAACATTGATAAGGTTTCCACTGATGTCTTAGTATTAAGGCATCTGGATACTTGTAAAAACAGCTAGTAGAGTATGGGTAGGGATAACGAACATAGGGTTCAGTGAACAAGCTATACTAAATATCTTAACAAATGCTAATTTTGTATAGCTTGTTTGTTGAACCCCTATATATTCTTTGTCCCTACCAAAGGTCTACCCTGTACTAGTGTTACATTTTTATAAATTACAGTTTCATAAATTACAGTAAGTTACCATAAATTTACTGTAAAATATAATAATTTACATGAATTATTTGCATTGAAAATTTCCCTTTTTTTTTTTTTACCTTTGAATTAGTCCTCAATCAATAATAGTATTATAATAGATTTGATTGATATTTATCTAGACTGTTGATTTCAAACAATAAGGTATACTTGTATTTTCAGTTAATAATAGTAGTGTTTACAATATCTCATAGGTATTAAGACCCCTTGATCCCCCTTAATATTCTACCACCCATCAACTAGCCTCTCACTATTTACCCTATAGTACAAGTACCAGCTCTACATAGTATTAAAGTGTCTAGATATTCTCTTGTATCTAATTGTCAAAGGCAGAACTAGCAACACAGTACCTCTTTTGATGCCTTTGAATGCTCTAATCCATGCTTCTTTGTTTCACAAGACTCACAACTCAATCCTTAGCTACAAATAAAGAAACCCTAAAGGTTAATACCAGCTTTTCACTTAATATATTAGAGCTCTGGTTGCTTGCAACCCTCGGCTTGTAAATTATATATGTAAATTGTAAATTATATTTCGTAAATTACAGTAAACAATTTTATTTTATGTAAATTACCTAACACTACCCTGTACTCATCCTACAGTACCTAGGCAAAAGTCTTGGTAATATGACCTTTTTAAACCAAAAATTGCCACTTTTAATCACCCTCCACATATGGAATCACTTCAAAAAAAATGCACACAACCTGTCCAATTAATTTCACATTCATTGTATCTTTCACTAGACACCCCTTTTCAAGTTAACTTACTTTGTCAGGTTTAGTCATGAGTCTTCAAAGTTGACACTACCCATTGCAATGACCATTTTGTATATGTAAAATGGCACTTTTTGGTACATCAAAAACCTTGAGACTATATAACTTTTCCAATTAAAATTTGCATGAGAGTAGGGGAAAGCTGTAATAACTAGATTCCTAAAGTTCAGGTTGGAAAAAAATACTTTGGAGTTCCTAAACCACGAGCAGCCGAAATTCACTATTTTTGGTGTAAAAGGCTCATTTCACTAAGACTTTTGCTGCTATGAAAAAAGGACATTTACACATCTCACTCACGAGAAAATAGAAAATTCACAAAGTTAGCTCCGCCAATCATGCAACTTCTGCTCTAGAATACAACTCGGTTGAATCACCCTATCTCTTTTTTTTTTTTTTTTTTTTTTTTTTCAAATTTAGTCACCATATAGTGCAATTCTGCACTCCCCATAATGGTACCACATTGCGGAAGTATGCAGTACTCTGCTTGTTTTAAGCTTCATATATATTGCCTACAATACAATACAATACAAGCCAATGAGTCGATGGGCCATCTGAAATGGTGGGTGGGCAGTGTAATGACAAGTAGGTAACTTAGAAGTGAAGTATAGTACATATGGATACACATACAGCCCCTCATCAGAAGTGTTCATGAAATATATCTTGCCTTACTAAGCAACTGGTACCTCACCAAATGCCACCTCATGAAGTTGATTGCAACTGTACCTACCACTGCTACAATGATCATGACTATATACTACATCCTTGATTTTAATTTAATAATTTGCTCTTTCTGAATTTTCAATAGTTAACCGATCTAGATATACATCAAAAAAAAAAAAAAAGTGAAACCCGAAGACCTCCCAAAGAGAAATGACCAATGTTGAAAAAGGCATGATCATCGGATTTTTCTACTGCCTCTGGAATATTGCCCTTGTTGCTCAAATTATTGGACAGCCATGGACAACTATTAAAAGCTTCCTTACTCATACATGTGAGCATCAATCACTGGATAATGTTTCTGCCCTGTTTGCACACCTGTTCTCAGCCAGCAACAGTATTGCACAATCATCTGAGTAGCCAAATCCAACTGGGTGTTTCCCTTTCTACTGGTTAGTACTCACCTAAGTGATAGGACATGATTCTCTAACAATTTAATAGTGGATAGAGTACTTAGAGAAGTCAATATCAAGAAATGGCTAGCCAAATCAAGACCAAAACTCAAGGCTGTGCATATTGCAAAGAGATTAAAGTAGGCTACAGCTTATATGGATTGGACAGCTGAGAATTTTGAGAGGGTCATCTGGAGTGATGAGTGTAGTGTGGAGAAATCCACAGATCCAAGGCAGCAGTGGGTTTTCTGAGAACCTGGGGAGCAGTAGCTTGCAGAGTATATTCACCTCAAGGAAGAGGATAAGGGTATTTTGCTTATGGTATGGGGGTACTTTTGGGGTAAGAGAAAAGGCCCTTTGGTTCCTATTACCCAAAATATCAACAAGACTAGATATGTTAGGCTCTTAAGAAGGTATCTTTTTCCTGTAATTCATCAAATGATTTCTTTTGGTATGCAACTTGGGGATATTCTTTTTCAGCAAAACAATACTCCTGTTCACATGGCTTATAATGTTATGAATTGGTTGGAGAGAAATTGTATTGAAGTGTTGGAACACCCCCCTTACTCCACTGATTTAAATCCTATTAAGCATATATGGGTTGAGCTTAAAAAGCAATTACACCAGCAGTATCCAAGGATTGGGGATATCCTAGGAGGAAAAGAAGCTGTTAAAAAGAGCCTTGCACAAGTATTACCATTGGTTTGGGAGACAATTCCTGAGGAGTTTTTTGAAAAGTTGTGAAAATCAATGCCTAATAGAGTGGCTACAGTATTGGAAGCAAAGGGAGATTATACAAGGTATTAGCTAGTCTTATTTATTATTTTGTTACTCTAAAATATATATAGTTGATGATTGATCATCGATGGTTGATCATTGAGAGGTAGTTAAGAGGTGATCATGCATGTACATACCTGTGTTGGTTGACAACCCTACCATTATTCCACTATATTATAGTGCAACCACAATTAAACATGTCTCAGATCATGAATACTTCTGATGAGGGACTGTATGTAGGGAACATGAGTACGAGGTATAGTACTATATAGCACAGCATTGAGGCAGAGTAACAGATCTCTTAGGAGGGAATACTGTGTTCGAAGGGTATGAGGGAGTGAGTGATTGAGCTCATAAGGTTTGATTGTGGAGGGACACTTGTATGGGGGTTGTCATATATATATGTATGTATTTTGAAACTTTTTTTTTTATTTTTTATAGGATTTAGTTTAGAAGATGGGAAGGAAGGTGGGGTGTTTGGGTGGATGAGCTGTTGAGATGCGGATTTTAGAGTATATGTAAAGCACCTAAGCAAAAGTCTTCGTGATTGCATATTTCAACAATCACAATAATAGTAAACATAGAGTAAAGAAATTGCAATAACTCAACCACAGATGATTCAATTGATAAGAGATTAGAGAGAATGACTTTTAGGACCAGCCTTTACATATAAATGAAAAAGAAGAAGGAAAAAAGAATTTCTAGTATCTTGTGTACCAGCCCTTTGCTGCAATTACAGCCTGAACCTGGTCAGCCATTGACCTCCACAACTGCTCAAAAAACCCAGAAGGTATAGTATCCCATACTATAGGTAATACCTCAGCTAGCTTCTCCTTGACCTTCTAAGAGCCACCAGGAGTTGAAGTAATATCAGGATACTGAATCTGAAGTCTTTTCTTAAGTTCAACCCAGACAGGTTCAATAGGATTTAGGTCAGGGGAACAGGAGGGGTGTTCAGCCAGTTCAATTCCATTCTCCTCAAACCAATCTAGCACTGCCTGAGCAGTATGGACAGTAGAATTGTCTTGCTGAAAGATAGCATCACTAAGAGTGTCGTGAACACAGGTTAGGACCGGGATAAGACAAATTTCTAATAACCTGAGATAGACCCACCAGTCTACTGATTTTACAACCAAGGGTACAAAGGTTCCCCAGTTTCTACTCCAGAATTACCCCCAGACCATCAAAGAAATACCCTTGCCCTTTCCTATCCCTCTAACATACTCTGGATGCTACTTTTCAGAGGCAGATCTGAAGACTCATTTTTGCTGTGAACTGCGGCTTCTTTCAACAGAGCATTCATCACTCCAGATCACCCCTTCAAAATCCTCAATGGTCCAATTTTGGTGGGCCTTAGCCTAAGTTAGCCTCTTTTGAGCATACTCTGGTGTCAGCTTTGCTCTTTTCTTAGCTAGCCACTTCTTAATACCACTCTCTCTTAAAGCCCGGTCCACAGTAAATACTAAGACATTAGGTACTAATATTTGCCATAGCTTTTCCCTATTCCAGTCCCTATGAACTCTTGCACCTTATACTAAAGATCTCTTTGCTCTCTGGGAGAGCAGGGATGGTCAGCCAGAGTGGGGAAGGTTGTCAATTGAGCCCCGCTTTGATGACCAGGCAAGGAAATTTCTGACTGTTGACCATGGATGGCCAACTATCTGGCTAATGATAGATATTTTTTGAAAAATCTCAAAAAAGGCAAGGATCATGCCTTTCTCAACTCAGGTAAGCTCTTTGTGTGATGTCTTTGGTGCCATAGTTGCTGCTGTCATGAAAATTCGATCGGCCTTCTTGGTAGTATGGTTGCGTTGTTTTCGCTTATCTACTGTTTTCACCAAGACTTTTGCTTAGGTACTTTAAGTGATATTCTGTGAGAGAGTGTCTATCCGTCTGTCCTATCATGATAGCGGTTCTACAGGCACAGGGCTCGTACTAACTACGGTAGACTACGGAAGCCCATAAACTGTGTTGTACTGTACTCGTGTGAGACGTATCCATTGATATCAAATTCACACTCAGCATTTCTCTAAACCCCCTTCGATCCCCCGCATTCCCATCGGTCTATCCGATTGCCTTGATCATCGACCACCCCATCCGTCCACCAATCCCCCACACCATACTCACCCCAACCCGCAATTACTCGTATCTATCTATCACGCACACACAGAGAGACAGACAGATAGTCACGACGAAAACGAGATGCAGCAGATACACATGAAATCACGTGCTCTATGCAGTTCTTTAGTCTTTTTTTCTTTTTTCTTTTTTCTTTTTTCTTTTCTTTTCTTCTCTTCTCCTCATTCCTTTTTAGCTGGGGTTGCTGCTGCTCGGCAGATATGCTGTGGGCATTCCGCTCTACGATAGGGGGGAATTTTTAGGTTGAGAGTTTTGTGCGGTGCATTGGTAAGTTGGTAGGGTGAGTGATTGACGACAGTTATAATGCTGGGGTACAGCAAGTAAGTAAGGGTATAGTATGATCTGTATGGATGGATGTATGTAGGCGAGTGGGATAGATATCCGGAGAGAAGCTCGGAAGAGGAAGGAGATTCCTTCCTTCCTGTTCATTATCCTTCGTTTCTGCTATCGCGACTGGTCGTACAAATGCATGGTCACCGTTGTATTGGCTTCCCCCCATCATGGAGATTATTGCGGTGTTGCTGCAGCGTTGCGGCAGCGTTTCCTGCTTTAGCCGCTGGAATTAAGTTGTTTCCTTCCCGACAGTTCCTGTGCCTGTGTATCGTTAATAACGTGGTTCGCTTTTTTTCACCATACATACTACAGCAGTAGTTTTGTCCTATCATTGGATACACGGCAACGATACAGTACCGTATGCGGAAGATGGTCCTCTTCGAAAGGTCGGTAGTTTGGCTGTTGTACGAGGCGAAGCTGTAATGCAAGTTGTGATAATATTGTTATATGAGAGATGCCTGGTCAGCCCTGGAAAGTGTTCCCTGAACGCCGAGAAAGCAAGCATGTTTATCGATTACCGTGCGTGCTGTAACTTAGCTCGCACAAACCCTCCCGTCCCTATCACAAATTTCCCCTTTAGGTGAAAGTCCTTCTTTCTACCCGTGCCACGTGCTCTAATCGTTTTTAGCCCTGACCCTGAATTTGTATGACACAAACTGTTCGTAATCGTTCCATCAGCCTCAAACCCCGGATTCCATTCTTCTTCATCCACAGCCACAGCTCTGTGTCTTCCAACCCAACCGCCACAACACTTTTCTGTTAAAGCAAGCACATACACAGGAGAATCCTTCCTTCAAACTCTCATCATCATCATCACCTTACCTAACGCCAAAGTCAAATCTAACGTACCACTCCCCCCTCCCCGGCCACTCGTCCGACCGACCGACCGACCGACCATGGCTGCACCGCCAACGACAGCGGCAGCATCCCCGGACGCTTCGCTTGCCGAGAAGATCCTAAATCCCCAGTCCCAGCAATTTGGCAACCGGTTCGCATTTCACGAGTTCCTGAGGAAAGAGTATAGATTTGGACTGGATCCGAATAGGAGAACTTGTCCGCTGTTTGTGCAGGGACATTGTCCCATGGGAAACAGCTGTCCGGATAAACATGCGGTTTCAAGCTCCTTTAACAAGTAATGTTTTTAGTCTTTCCAAGGGTTTTTTTTCTTTTCCCGTTGGGTTTGGGGGCGGTTGACGGAGGAGGAAGAGGAGGAGCGGGAGCAAGAGGAAGTGGGGGAAGGAAGGAAGCGGGAATGGAGGGAAAAGGAAATTTGCTAACGATGATGGTAATGGAGTAGTTTGGTGTGCAAGCATTGGTTAAGGTCACTATGCAAGAAAGGGGAGGCGTGTGAGTTTCTTCATGAGTACAATTTGCAAGTCCACTCCCTTCTCTTCGTCCCATTTTTTGGTCATCTTTTGAGCTTTTTTCTTTTTCTTACTTCCCCCGTGAACGAAAGACTAACGATGGTGCAATGGTGTGTGCTTCCACTTTGATTCGTCCAAACAGACGTAAAATGCCCGAATGCAATTTCTTCGTGCGAAATGGCTACTGCAGCAACGGAGAGGAATGTCTATACCTACACGTAGACCCCGACAGTAAAATCCCTCCATGTCCACACTTCGAGAACGGCTTCTGTCCGTTGGGCCCCACGTGCTCAAAAAAACACGTCAGGAAGCAGATCTGCAAGTTCTATCTGGCTGGTTTCTGTCCGGATGGCAGAAGCAATTGTAAAGAGGGGGCTCATCCAAAGTGGAAGACGGGGTTGCCGGCACCAACGGTAAAGAAGCCAAGAGAGGAAGTGGAGAAGGAACGTGATGGGGATAGAGAAGGCGGGGGTGAGGGGTTCCGGGGGAGGGGTGTCTTCGAAAGGCGAAGGTTTTATGGAGGGAGGGGAAGAAGGGATAGGGATAGGTAGATTTTTTGACAAGCCTTTTTACAATCGTTGCTCGTGATGGATTCAAATCTTGTTTTTGAAAGCTTTATTTGTTCTTAAGCCCGTTTTCTGTGCGTGGGGAGCCTTAATGAGGATTGAAGCGGTTTAGTTTTAATTCGGTGATGATGTGTTTTTTCTTTTCTTTTTGTTTACTCCTCTTCTTTTCCACCTCTTTTTTTATTCCTTTTTGTACCCTGTTTTCCATCTTTTTATCCTTTTCGTTTTTTATTTTTTCCCATCCTTCTTTTTCCTTTTATTTTCGTCTCATATCAGCGAATAGGGAATTTCTACTTGCATTACATTGTTGACAGCGGTTGGGGAAAATATGAATTCATGGGTTATTCTGCAGTTTCAATTGGACAATTAAGGCTGTGACTGCAAATGGGCTGTCTGCCCACAACCGGGGTAAGTTTAAGGCATGTAAGGAGTGTTTGACAACGTTGATTGTGGGGGAGAAAGTGTAAGAAATGAATGGTTCTCGTGTCCCAGCACAAGGACGGGAAAGCAAGACCATCTGACATCATAACCCCAATTCATTACTCGTAGAGAGTACTCACGCGAGTAGTCTGATGATGTTCCTGACATGGGTCTTGTGTTGAAGCAGTGTAGTTTAAAACTCGAGGGTGTCTAGCATGGCATGAAAGGTAAGAAAAAAAAAACTCACACCACATCCAGCTTCGAGCATCTACGACATTTTTTCCCCCAATTGACTATTTCCAAATTTCTCGAGTGAGTTTCCATGAAGTACCCATTCAAATCTTCGATATTGGTAGTAGATATCCAACTTCTCTCACAGAACAAACGGTATCGGTGCCTTGATGGATCTATGAAAATCAAGAGGTGAGAGCTGAATCTAGGTACATGTCCCCTTTATCGAAAATATCTAATCTACTTTGTATGCAATGCGCATCCTACAGTACAGATCGTGCATGGAATATGTAGGTCGAAATCGGTTCAGGGTTAGGGTATATCGAGTCGATTACTGGAGTTTCTCTCTTCTCCCTCCAGCAGAGCCAGGAAATTCATTCGGTACCCCTTTCACTTGCTTATCCCCCTTTCCCATTCCCTCTCCATTTTTATCCCTCTCCCTCTAATCTTTTTCTTTTCTTTCGTTCTTATCTCTTCGGCAAAAAAAATCGCCTTGTATTTGATGATATCAGCGCCAGACCCCTTGCAGATCAACTATTGATCAGCATCTTCCGGAAATTGATGTGCCGGGTCGTTAGTTCTATTAATCGGGCTCGGGTGGGTGGTGGTAGGAGGAGGATGAAGTGAAGCCCTAACTTAACATTATCACGGTAGGATGGGTGAATGAATGGGGGGGGGCTCTGCAGGCGGTAGGTAGGCACTGGGCAGGAAGTTTATGGTGAAATCAAAAGTCGGTGGTTTAGAGGAGGGTGTCAAAAAATATTCAGCTTGGCAAGGAGGGAGGAAGGTTGATTAGGAGCTAGAGGTATGTCGTTTGGGTCTCGCTCGAATTCCCCAAAAGCAAAAAGGCGTTCGATATTCACTGAATTCATCACCCTCCTCCCTCACTTCATCTAACTCACTGCTATCATTCTATGACATGACTGACAACCTTCACGGAGGAAAGAGTAACTTAATAATTTATCCCCTCCCCTTATTATTTATCTTATTTTTCAGATCATTCACTGAATCGGGGGGACTTTGATTTGGAATAGGATAGCTCTTTTTTATTTCCTTTTCTCTCTTTCCTTTTCCTCTCCTGTTCCGAAACACACGATACCGTACCATACCACACATCACAATACCAATCCCAAAAAAAAACAAAAGAGAGCCTTAGTGTCCCTAGCAACGACGACACCACCAAACTGGGAGAGATAATAATAAACTTTCGACACAACCCCACCTCATCCCCACCAAAGCTATCAACCCCACTATGCCAATACTCCACCTTCCGAACGAGCTTCTCCTCGTAATCGCAGAGGAATTCCTGGACCCGAGGGACCTCAACGCCTTAATTCTGACAAACCGTCGTTTCGCCCGCCTTCTAACACCAATAATGCACACTCTCGCCGCAGCGGACAAGGACGGTATACCAGCGCTTTGTTGGGCAGCAAGACAAGGCCATGAACCTCTCGTCAGATTGTTACTTCACAAAGGCGCACAGGTAAACGCTCAAGACACAAACGCCGGATTGGAGATCGCGAATCAACAAACTGCGCTCCATCATGCCGCCTACAGTGGTCATGAAAATATCGTTAAGGTTTTACTAGAGGGAGGGGCAATAGTTAACGTTCAGAACAATTACCTAGAGACTCCGTTGCACAGGGCTGTCGCGGGTGGAAGTGAGGGTGTGGTGCGCTTATTACTAGACAATGGTGCGGAAATCAACGCCTACACGAGCTACCTACAAACACCGTTATTCAATGCCCTCGAAGGCGGTCGAGAAACTCTAGCGTTATTATTGCTTCGCAAAGGCGCGGACGTGGCTATGCGGGACTCTGCTGGGGAGACGGTTCTCTTACCCGCTGTTCGCGAGGGCTACGACATGATTGTGAAGTTCTTGTTGGAGAAAGGCGTGGATGTCAACGCTCCGAACACCGATGGCGACAGGGCGCTCCACGAAGCGGCCCGGGAGGGCTTCGTCCACATCGCTAGGTTACTGTTGGACAATACAGCGGAGATCGATGCCGAAAACAGCGACGGCCAGACGGCGCTGCACCTGGCGATCTCGGTCGGGGGCGAAAGGTATGAGGATTTTATCACATTACTTTTGGACAAGGGGGCCAATGTCAATGCCACAGACCAGTACAGCGAGACGCCGCTGCATTACGCTGCCCGACACCAGTCCAATGTGATATCCCAAGTCCTCATTGACGCCGGTGCCTCCATCAATGTCCAAAACCATTACCACGGCGATACCCCGCTGAATCTTGCTGTCCAGTGCGGGTCCAAGGATGTCATTGGTCTTCTCTTGCGGAATGGCGCCGACGTTAATATTCCGAACCGGGAGGGTCACACTGCTCTGGAATTGGCCGCTAAAAGACATCAATCCTTGGTGCAGCTCTTCGCTGAATTCATTGTTTCTCAGTAAACTTCTTCATCTCTCTGGTCTCCATATTCTCCTCGGCTTATCATATATTTTATCCTAACCAGCCCAACTCACCCCCCCGGTTATTATTTGATGTTTGATTTTCCCCCCCCGCAGAGAACAGAGATTATGTATACTCTTACCTTTTGACTTCAGACTTCTTGAGACGTTCGACGAATCACTACTCCTCCCGCACCCGCCTTTTCTCCCTTCATCCTGAAGGCTTTCGTTTCTTTTATATTGATTAAGCTATTATCATACTTTATTGGTTTTCATGGTTTTCGTCTGTTGCTGTGATTTTTTCCCCTTCTCTTCTCCTTTCGATCCGATTATTTCCTTCTCTCTATCTTTCTTTTTTTATCCTTTTGAAAGGGGTGAGATTATATTTTTTGTGGTGTGTCCTGTGTTCGTGTGTGCGTTTGATCCACTCTGCTCTGTTTCTTTTAATGTTTTTCATAGAACGGTGATATCAGATGATGCAAGATGAGAATGAGAGGTTATGATGGAATGAAATGGGATGAGGTTGTGTGAGCCGTGATTCGTGGGGGGGTTTCTTTTTTTTTTTATTGAAAAAAAAAAGCATAGCATATCATAGGTCGACTTGAGCTTGGTTCCTTGCGTGTAGTACCGTAGGGGGTATCATACTGCTACCGTCTATCTTAACTTATCCCTTATCTTAACTTATCCGTCTCCCTGGCTGGAGGAGATGTCGCAATCTATCTTCTCCCGTTTAGTGCCTTGTTTCTTTCCTTCGCAATGAATTCAGTCATTTGGTTGCTCATTGGTCCGCTCTGCAAAGAAGGAAAGGCAAGAAAAGGAAAAACAATGGAAAGGGAACTGGAATTATTAAGAATGGCAGTGAGCTCAGAGTGCCATGGGGGGTCGTTGATGACGATATATACTGATGAAAGAAAGTACGCTTTCGTGACTTGCTGAAGAAAGGCCTGAAAATGGAAGGCGTCAATATTTCGCCTGAGTGTTTGCCTGCCAAGGGTGAAGCAGGGAACGTTAGGCCCCCCTGTCTGCAGGTGAGAAGTGGATAGAAGGAAGGAAGGAAGGCGTGTGGAACACATTGCAGAGTAGTATGTGGACTGCGACATCGTAGGTTATGGGCTTCAGGTTATGATTCTGGAACAGGAGGTTACCTTACAGGCAGTGCAGGAGCTAAGTTAGATGCTAGTGCACGTCACGAGAAATACCGTAGGACTAAGTCAAGTCAAGCCAAGTGTAGTGTTTTGTGAGTGAGTGAGTGAGTCCCAGAGTGAAGATGCCAAGCCGGATGTAAGAACTGTCTGCAGTATATCCTACCGGCACAGTACAGTACTGTGCTAGGATTACTTTTTTCCTATCAGACGTGTGACACATAGACTTATGATGATTAGTACTGAAAGAACCAAAACCGGTCCGGACGTAAAACTGCAATAATAGAGAAGGTTCACTTCTCTAAGGGGAAACAAACACAGAAAGGGAAATCGTCGGTCGAAGGGTGAGCAAACACTACCAGGTGTGGGCAAAACGCCGCTCGCACAGCTGGAAGTCGAATGTTCGTCCTTGGAAAACAATTCCGTCGAAGGAAATCACACTCAAGAAGGAAAAGAAAATAAAGTCGGAAAGAGGAAACAAAAATAAATTCGCGTTCGTTGATGCTATCTCCGCTGTCTGTGTTCTCGTCTCGTGTCTTCGTCTCTCATTCTCTCTCTCCCCAAAAGAACTACAAGTGGTTGTCCCTTATAAAGGCATCCACCACACAACAACCCACTAACACTAAACACAGTCCCATCCACGAAAACCTAGCTACAATTTCCTAGGTCTATGAAGTAAATACTAACTTTTCCGCCACTATCCCTAAACCGATTTCCATCCCCACAGTACTGATGCAGGGAGGAAGGGAGGCAGATAGGGAGTGTTCAGTAATTCTGAACGAGTATGATAGATTGAGAACAGTATCTTTCCATCACGCTGTGTCGGCATCTAACTTACTAGATCATATCGGTCCTTTAGCTATGCTATGCTATGGTAATTCACTACTTGAACATACCATAGCACTACTCTAGGTAGACAACTATTGTACTTACTAACTCACTACTGCTACATTACTGGTAGATCAACGAAGAGCACACCATTTACAACTAACTTAATGGTGGCCCACACCTACGGTATTACTACTGCCCGTACAAGTAGACATCACGCTACCATACACATTAAAATAAATTAATATGCGAAAATATCATTGACATTGCTTCTCCTCCGCCCCCCCTCCCTTACCTTATGCTACTTGTTCACCCATAAACTAACCAATCCCTACTTTTACCCCCTGACCCAGTCCCAGTCCCAGTCCCACCCCACAGGTACAGTACCCCACACCACCTCTCACTCGATCTACGGTAGCCGAGGTCCGCTGCAACCCTAGCTATCGCATCGTATCTCGGCAACCCCAGCTTACGGTAGTCTACGGTAACGCTTGGGGCCGCAAAGCTTAACTTTGCTCTGCTCTATACCCCCCTTTTCTTTCCCCCATTCATTCCCACATACAGTGCAATTCTACCACAAATAAGAGGTAATGTATCTCCGCCGGGTAAGCTACTTCCCCCCATTCCCACTCCTCCGGAGGAGCAGTGGGAGTGTGCGGGGGTATTCTACGAGTTCGCCTACTTCAAAGTTACCGTTGAAGGGGTTGAGGATATTGGATTTGACGAGGGTTCTTGCGGGGGTTAGTTCCTTCTTTCTTTCTTTTTGCTTAATTTGCGAGGGGGGCAATTGGGTTGATTGTGATGGTTGGTTTGGGAGGGTAGCCGTATTGTACGCAGATATTAGGGGATCTTGGGTTTGTTCTTCTGCCACTTTTTTCTTTCTTTTTCTTTGCGGAGGGGGGAGGCGGGTGGTAATAGTGGGATTTTGTGCGGCAGGGCGGAAGTCATCAAAGTTGAGCACCCGACTCTCGGGGACGATACTAGGGCGTGGGGACCACCGTATGCAGCTTCGAAAGATGGGGGGAAGGGGGAGAGTGCTTATTTTTTAGGTGTGAGTTTTTTTCCCTTCTCCCTCCTTCTTTTATAGTATCAATTGTTAATTTATCTATGATACCTAGGTAAACAGGAACAAAAAATCCCTAGCCTTGTCCTTCAAGCACCCATCCGGCCAGCGCATCCTCCAGCAACTGGCCAAAACCTCCGACATCCTCGTGGAGAATTACCTCCCCGGCACGCTGAAGAACTACTCCCTGGACTACCCGGCGCTGCGCGAGATGGCCCCGCATCTAATCTACGCGAGCATCACGGGATACGGCCAGACGGGGCCGTACAAGGACCGCGCGGGCTACGACGTTATGGTCGAGGCGGAAATGGGCCTCATGCACATCACCGGGGAGCCCGACAGGCCGCCGGTGAAGGTGGGTGTGGCCGTCACGGACTTGACGACCGGGCTGTACTGCTCGAATTCCATCCTTGCTGCCGTGATTGCAAGGGCGGGGAATGGCGGGGTGGGACAGTGGATTGATGTTGCGTTGAGTGATTGTCAGGTTGCTACTCTGGCGAATATTGCTAGCTCTGCCCTGATTTCTGGGGAGGGGGATGCGGGCAGGTTTGGGACGGCGCATCGTAAGTTTTTCCCAGCATGTTGTTTGATACTACCTCCTCTGAAGGGAGGGGGGAGGGAGGTGATGCATAGAAGGCGAAAAAGAAGAAGGAGCAGGGTTGAAGAATGTGGGTGTTAGCTTCTATCGTGCCTTACGAGTCGTTCCCTACCTCTGATGGGAATATTTTATTGGGGGGTGGGAATGATAGGCTTTACGCTATACTCTGCCAAAGGATTGGAAGACCGGAGTGGATAACTGATCCACGATTCGTGACCAACGAGGAGCGTGTCAAGAATCGGAAGATTTTGGTCGCTATGATAGCAGAAATAACTAGGTCTAAGACTACCCAGGTAACTTTCCTCCCCCCCTCACCCTCTCCGGCTCCGGCTCCTGCTCCCGCGCACTACACATTGCACACTATCTCCACCTCACCTTCGCCCCTTGCTACCAGCTGTAAAGGTATCCTTCGTTGTTCTTCACCCATTGTTTTTTCTAAAGTATGGGTGTGTGCGTGTATTCTTTTGTTACCACAGGAATGGTTGGAGATATTCGACTCCAGCAGAATGCCGTACGCCGCCGTCAACGATATTCAAGCCACGTTATCCCACTCCCACGTTCTTGCCAGAGACATGGTCAAAACGGTGCACCACCCAACATGCGGCGACATCAAACTCGTAAACACCCCAGTAAAGTATTCTGATTCCACGCCGGGAATTAGGACACCACCGCCCACGCTGGGTCAGCACACGGACGAGGTATTGATGGACCTTCTTGGATTCAGCAGTGATGAGGTGGAGGAGCTTAGGAGAGACGGTGTTGTGGCTTAGTAGTAAATGGTGGTGGTTGCGGTAGTGGTGTGGTGTGGTATGGAGGAGGGTTGGCCGGATAGTTTACTCGACTTACGGTATGTACATCCTGTTTAACCAGTGTATGTGTGTATGATGGCATAACCTGGATGGGATGGGAAGTTTTTTAGGTGTGCATCGGATCGTCCTATCATATTCTTGCAGATGTGCAAAAACGGGTTCTCGACTCTTAAAAAAAAAAAAAAAAACAAGGCAAGTCTAATACCCATAGATATTAAAAACGTTCCACACATTTTTTTTTTCGAGTTTTTGGTTCATTCATTTTTCCATCGTGAAATCCTCAACCACGACCGAGGTCAAACACGAGAGACAGAGGGACAGAGAGAGGTTTGTTTAAACTATTCTTCCACACAAAAACCGTCAAGTGACGTGCAGAATAGAGAGTCAAAAGGAGTCTTGGCAGGACGCGTTTTGAAACTCTTACGGGTTTGAAAAGTTTACATGACCCAATTGTTACCCTCCATGATGTATTGAACGTTAGAAAATTCCTATGTGTTTGACCTTTTTTTCTTCTCTCCCCCCAAACCCCCCGTAGGAAAAGGGAAGAAAAGAGAAAAAACAAAAAATAGTTTCTGCACCTTCTCTCACCAGTTGGGTGGGAGTGGGTAAGGAAAAAATAAATGGAACCCAGATAGATATGCTGTTCCAGTGATATAAATACCGGTAAATAACTTGGGGACAAGGGTGGGGGGCATATGTGGAGAAAAAAAACCAAAACAAGAAAAAAAGAAGGAAGAGATTCCTGCGCTGCTTGCTGCCTGCGAGAGAGAGCCTACCGTACTGCAACTGCCTTTCCGCCTGCTTGCCTGTCTACTTGCTTGCCTATCTGTCCATCGATCTAACTGCCCGCCTACTTCTGCTGCTTTTGCCTGGGGAAGAGAGAAAAGAGCAAAAAGCAGAGAGGGAGCGAGAGGAAGAGTTAATCTGGTGTTGTTGCCAAAAATAGGATCCGGTGTCCTTTACACATTTCTGCATTGTCTAAGTAAGTACCGTAGGTCACTCCCCTCCTTCCCTTCCCCTTCCCTCCCTCGTCTGACACTTGTGTTTTGCCTGACTTTTTTTTCTTTTCTTTTCCCTTTTTATATATATTTTTTTCTTTTTATTTCCTTTTTTATTTTGTTTTATTTTATTTATTTATCTATTATTTATTTATTATATTTCCTGGTTGCCTTTCATTCTGTCGTTGCTGCCAGCTTCTGCTGCGTATATCTTCCCTTTTTTTCTTTTCAACATCTAACTTACGGTACCGTACTGCAGAAGTTTTTCTCCCTCTGTCTCCTTTTCTGTTTTATCGACAGGAAGACAGACAGACATATCATACATACATACATATCATACGGGCAGAAGGAGAAGAGTGAGTGAGTGAGTGAGAGTGAGAGAGAGCTGGGTTTCAGGGGTGATTCATACACACACTGTCGTTTCTTGGTGTTCTTTTGCATGATCGTTTTGCTTCTTCGCCGGGGTTTATAACTTACAGCAGAGGAAGAGGGAGAAGCTGAAGAAGAAGAAGAGGAAGAAGCAGTAGTTAGCAAGAAAGCAACAGCGCGTCTTGTGTGTGCCTTTTGGACAAAGCTCCCCCTGGTTCGCACTTCCTTTGTTGCTCTAGCTGTTCTCACCTTCCCTTCTTCCAAAACCTACAGTACCCACCGCCCACACCATTCTCATACCCTACCGTACCGTACCTTCTTTCCCACCCCTCACCCCCTTGCCTACCCTACTTACCTTATTTTTTATTTTTTCATATTTTATTTATTGTATGATAGTTGTCTTGTCTTGTTCCCTACCCTCGAACCTTTTTCCTCCGGGTTTATTGGCATTTCTGGAAGCGCGCGAACAGCGGGAGCGTTCGGGTGTCCCGTTGAACCCGTTCCTCCACGCCCTGGAATCAGTCTTGCGGCTCCGGAGCTTATTTGCACTTCTTTCCTCCAACAACTGATCTGGAACGACAACTAACACTCTTTTTTTTTTTTTGTTATTACACACTCTCAACGCATCCCGAACCACACACCCCCCCTACCTATACACGCACTATCACGCACCATTACCACTACCCACCCCCCCAATATCCTTCTTTTTTATCTACACATCAGCATCTATCACACCAACACGCACAACCGATCCATATCTCCCTGCCTTTCTTTTCCTTTTTCTATTATTATTTTTTTCTTCTTACGTTTAAATGTCATCCACTCTCGACGCCGTACTGGCCAGCATTGACCAGGTCGAGGCACTAAGTCCAGACGATTTTTACCGGGTCATCGAACATTGGAAGCGGCGAGCTGCGATCCTGTGGGCTGGTCCAGCTCTCCCGATGCGTGGACCGGCTCCCCCGATGCAGGTTAGCTCTTTCGCAGCTCTTGAGTGCTTTGTTCGTGCTTTTTTCATCCAATTGAAAGAGAAAGAAATCATCATTCTTCTCTTTCTTATCCTTTTTCTCCTATTCCCCCCTTTCCCCGTATAGAGGTGTAAAACGTAACTGACCATGGAACGACGGATGACACGATGTCCTTGGAAATCCTATAGGGAAATGCACCTCCTACTCCCGCAACGGAGAATAACGAGCCAGTTACTGCAATGATGAACCCTTTGCATATCCCTCCAGGTCTGCCAGTCCCTATGATGCAGCAGCAGACCACCAAGAAACGCCGGCAAAAGAGCACGGCTTCTACGCGCAGTAGTAACGTTAACATTAACGGCGGAGGTTCAGACCCTTCTACTCCCTCGACCATCGGCCCGTCCACATGGACCACCACCGCGAGAAAGAGACTTGATAGCAAGATGCTTTCCCTGAAGGACTCGACTGTCCCCCCGCCGAGTAATCCCACGCTTGCTCTTGCGATTGAGAAGTTAAGGTACTTCATCATCAGAGCGCTGCACCCGAATCTCCATAGTGTGGAGAAGGGGGGTGAAAATTGTTTGGGACTATCCATAGGACCGCGTACGAATTTTAATTACGATGCGTATATTCACTGGATCGAGTCTAGTCAGCAAGAAGGCGATGAGGCTACTAGGCGATTGGCTCAGGTGTGGTTCTTCTATAAGATGGCAGATATATTAACTATGTTCTGTGATGACGAGAAGAGACGTGGGGAGGGTGGTAATGACCAGGGGAGGTTACAGAGAGGTTACGATAAGCTGGTTAGTATTGGTTGCATTGCATTTTTAAACTCGGCCTTTGGTCACTGCTATTCGCCGAGATGCAGCTTGCTGATTTTTTTTTGGGGGGGAGTGGTTAGTTGCCGATTTGCAAACGTATATTAGATACGGATAATCGCCAGTACATTCGCAACTTGATTTGCTCCAGTCGCCGGTTCAGACAACTCTGCATTCACATGGTTGGCTCCGATCGCGCGGAGATATTCGTTTTTTTCAAGGGGGAGCTCACGCTCACAGAGTAAGCCAGACATCCTGTCAAGTTATGCCTCTTGCTCCTTTTTTCTTTTTTGCTGACATACTCCACAGTCTTAAGGATATGACTGCCTCCGCCGCAAAGATGGATGAGACCACTGCTATGCTCGACGTTGTTCTGGATGACTACTTGGCCACCGTTAGTAATATTGAAGTTCCGATTGGCGGCGAGTTGACCGGAATTAAAATCGATATGTGGAATGGACACTTGCAACTATCCTAGGAGGCAGACACACCACTCTTCTCCTATCGTCAAAAACCTCTGAGAAAAAAAACAAATCAATAGCCACAATCATATCGAAACCCGTCTTAATTGTATTACTAAGTTTTTTTTTAAGTTTTTTAGTTCTCTTTTTTAGTTTTTCTACCTTTTTTTTATAACTCATCCGTACTTTCCTTTTGCTTAGAGGCGTTATGGATTTATTTTATTTTCCTTGTCTTGTCTTGACTTGATTGATTGATTATTTGCCTGTTTGTTTCGTTTTCCGTTTTGTCCTTTTCTTTTTGTGTCTTGAAAGTTTTAAGTTTGTTTCTATCTCTCTCTGTCTTATTTGCTTGTTATACGGTAGCTGGGATTTAGTTGTGTTTTTCTTTTTTGCGCCTACTACAGTATTTGAAAGTTTATTAAGTGATGTACCGTATGCACTCACGGACTGGACTGATCGACCTATGCGGAGAGCGGAAGGAAGGGGGGATAAATTAATTTATGGAATGGATTGAATGGAGGGATTGAGGGATAAAATACAATAGTACAGTGTCGTATCATTCGCTTGGCATATCGTCCTCTCATAGAGAAGAGAGGGGCGGAAAAGAAGGAAAAGAAGGAAAAGAAGGAAAAGGAAAAAAAAAAGTCTGCCTATATTGTCTGTTTGTGAGCGTGTTTGTGAGTGAGTGTGAGCTTTGTATCGTGGTGAAGTAGTATTTCTTTCTAGTTTGTTAAAGTTATTAGTAGAGTGAAGGCGTAATATGATTTAATGTAATGATTTTATATAATAATTTCCCGTAGGACACGGGGCATTACTGTAGACAATTGATTAGTCCTTACTATGCTTTGAGTAAGTGAGTGAGTGGTGGAGTACTATGTGCCGGAGTGAGCTATGTACGGTAGCCTTGCCGGGAACCTGGCATTGGTACGGTAGGAGGTTGGAGTGGACGCCTAACTTGCTTTAACTTATGCGCCGTACTACCTACCGTACCTATCCTCCCTACTTACCTATAATAGAACAGTACTACTACCTCCAGATTACGATACGGTAGAGAAATACAAGGCCGTCACCCAGAGTCTGTGCTGAAAGGGAGGAAGAAAGGGAAGTATGAGGCTGCTGTGCGGAGGATTACAGATTATATGAACCACCCACCCTTCCGTACGAGTACCGTAGAGTATAATATTGGGTGCAACACTTGTACTCGCACGATATGATACTACAGAATAGAGCTGTCGGGGCTAGCGTGTGTGTTATTATACTACGGTACTTGTATAGAGAGCGCTGTCTTTTTGCTTTGCAGTTTCTTGGGTACGGCGCTTAGATTGGGCTTAGGTGATTGTTGGGTAGAGGTTGTGTAGCGTGTCTGCGTGCTCCGGGGGGGGGTAGTAAGTATGGGTAGACTAAGTGAGTCTATCGTAGCTGCAGTAAGGTAACTTGGGTGCCAATACCGTACCCCGTGGCGGCACTTTAACTGCTAGTGGTAAAAGTTTATAAGTTAACTTTGAAGTTCATGTAGTGCTTGTCGGGAGCTACAGTAGATACTTGCAGGTATTAAAAAAAAAAAAAAAAAAGGGTATGATCGAATGTCGAGTCGGTGACTAACTTGGGCTTTTATTGTATGTGGATTGTGGGAAAGATTAGGGTATTGGGGTTGACTATGTTTTTTATTTCTTTCTTTCTTTTGGTGATAATTGGCTTTCGCGTGCTCCGTATCGTGTTTATTATTGCTCTCTTGGTGTTTAATAGTTGTGAGTGCAGGAGTTGTGCTTCACGCTTTACAAGACTTTTGACTAGAAGTTACGAGGCTGGTGTGCGGACTGCGGAGGATTGGATGAACTGCTCTACTCTGCTCGTACAAAGTACCATGGTGTTTTAGGGGTTGGTGTGCTGTGGTTTTGTTTGGCTGGCTGGCTTGGGTATTATAGCTATTCGGGTATATGGTGGCCGTATGCATAGTTGTTCTACCCTGCTTCATCGATGGATATAGTCTATAGCGTAGCGTCATGCTACACACCGGTAAGTTCATAAAAATTTGGCATACTTAATCATCCAAAGTGACATTTCGTAACTTGGACTTTTTATAAGAATATGGAAAATGAGTGGGGTACGGTAGATTATGGTAATCTTTCTTTCTTTCTGTCTTTCCTGTCACAGCTCTGTATCGTAGCTCTTTTGCTCTTTGGTAGTGCTGGTGTGTATTGTATGATTGTTAGAGTTCATGGTTTGTAAGGGGTTGGACTTTGGACTACGGTACTGTGCTGGGAGGAGGGATTGTGATGCTAGGAGAGTGTATGTATGAGAGGCGAGGATGGGCTTTGTATTCTGCGTTGCTGGTGCTGTGGTTTGCTTGGTTTGGGTACTAGTAGATATGATAGCGGTATGGTATGGGAGGGTGGGAGCTGGAGCTGGTGAGTGCATGCATGGTGTCTTTACCTTTCTTCATCGATAGATACTGTAGTCTACAGCTCAGAGCACTGTCACGGTACTTGTATCGCGAGTAATAATGTCTACGACAGGGCACAGTACCATAAGCCCGGTCAACCATATCTACATTATCTATCTACTTGTATGGTACTTGTATCACCATAAGTAAATCAGGCATACCATACCATCCCATCCATACCATAACACACACTGCATAAGCACCCTACTGTACCTATCACATCTGTCATAAGTTACCTGCGCCGACAAGCTGCCGTACTGTGCTCTACTGTAGTGTATGTCATACGCACGCGACCCCCTCGCTCCATCCAACCCAACCATTCATCCAGCCAGCTGGCGTATCCATTCCCTCGTTTCTCAACTTAAAATAAACTTACACCAACTTATCTATTAACGTGCTATCACATCAAAACTTAACTCAACTTACAGTAAAGAACCTTTTGTTCCTGTTCCGGTTCCTGACCCGCCGCCTCGCCTACCTTTCCTAATATTTGGCGGGAAGGAGGGAGGGAGGAAGTCTGGAGAGTGCGGTAGGTATAATATTATTGGATATATATAGATATGAAGTTGACTTAACTTACTTGTATCATATCATATCATAATTATCACAACTTGTTGAATGAATGGGTGAATGTTTGGCGCGTGCGGGCGGGTGGGAAGGGGACGGTAGGGAGGGTAGGGCCACTTGTTGGGTTTGGCTGGGTTTGGTTTGGTTGGGTTTCTATCGGTCGGTTGGTGGGTCGGTGGAGGGTGGGAAGGAGGGAAGGTACTTCTACTGTGCCCGCTCACTCGTTGGTTTGGGGGGTTTTCCCTTCTTCCTTCTTCCTTCTTTCTTTCTACTTTACTCAACTTACTTGCTTACGGTGATTTACTATTTCGGTTTTTTTGCGGGAATAATTCTATTCAACTCAACTCAACTCTGCTCAGCTTTGGCTCACGAAAGAAGAAGAAGAAGGATAGAAGGAAGGAAGCTTTTAAGCTACTCACCGTTGCTTTTCGGCCGAATCCGCTACGCTGCCATAGCTTCAGCTACAACTTAAGTTAGCATCTCCACCTCTCACCCACCTTTCACCTTCACCACCAACACTCCAAAACACCATCTCCACTTCACCTTCACCTTCACCATCACCAAACAAACTAGCAACAAACAAACAAACAAAACAAAACAAAACAAAACAATGTCAACCCCCCCTTCAATCTCCCTAACCCCTGCCCCAACCTTCACCTCCAGCAGCACTTCCACCCCGCCACCTCCCCTCCCCGACGACACAGACTCAGACCTAGCAACACCACCTTCCACCCCTCCACCACTATCACCACCTCCCTCTTCCACCAGCACCAGCACCAGCACCAGTACCAGCACCAGCACCAGCGCCACCCTCACCCCCGCCACATCCCCAAACCCAGTCTTCGCCCCGCGTCCTCTCCGCCTCCCTCAATTCCGTCACCCCCGTCCCCTCCTCCTCCTCGACCAATTTCCCCTCCCTCGAACCCCCAGTCCCTTAACTTCCTCTACCGCTCCACCAGGACGTATACCTTCTTCATCGCCCAAGCTAGCGCGTAGCTTCCTTGCCTCTTCGCCTTCGCCGCCGGCCGTTGGGGGGGAGTTGGGAAGGGATGTACTAGAGGAATTATTCAAGATTATTAGGAGTGTGCCGGGGAGTCCGCCCGCCACTGGCTCCACCACCGGCGGCGGTGGGAATGGTGGGGGGTTGCAAGTGCATAGGAGACAAGGGAGTGCTGGTGGGAGGGGGAGCCCCGCGGCGGGAGGTGGTGGGAGGGAGTGTGGATTTCGTAAGTTTTGCCCTCTTTCCCGGTGTTGGGGTGAGTGAGTTGGATTGGGACTAATGGAATATAGCGTCCTCACCCGTCTCCAGAACTACCATGCGTAATCCGATTATTTTTAATTCGCAGTTTGGGGGGGAGTCGGCGTGAATGTGTGATTACCCACTCACCCACTCACCCGCCCCCGACCGCACTCAATTACTCACTCGGTGAGCGGATTTGTGAATAGCTAGCTAGCTATCTACCTAGCAGCAGATGGATTTCAGGCGTGTCTTTTTGTTTCCTTTTCATATCATACCATTCATGGAGCTGATCTTTTTTTCTTTTCATACAACTTCTCTTCTCGCTTTTTTCGTCTACGCGTGTCGGTGGCTTAGAGTTCTTTGCTTGACTATACTTTACCTACCTACTTCCTCCTCCTCCTTCAATCCTTTGCCATTGTCGTTGCTTTAGTCGGCTACAATCGTAGAACTGGATGGATGAATAAATATCTTGTTTTTAATTCTCTCACTTCTTGTTTTCGTTCCTTCTTTCCTTGCATTCAAGCGGATACCCTCCCCCCCCCCATCTCGCTATTAAATAAATCATATCATATCACCGCGAGTATGTTTGTTTGGAATGTAGAGAAAAATTTATTGTTTGGCAACTTTTTTTTTCTTTGCTATCATATCAAGTTACGGTCGTCATGGAGTGTCACTCTGAAACTGTAATTATCTTGGTAGTGGGGGAGGAAAGAGGTGGGGCTGCTAGATATGCTAATACGAATTAATTAATTCAAACTTATCATAAGATTGGTTTTTTATTTGCTGGTGGCTACCGCATCTAGGCGCGTGAACTGAAATGTGGGGTGCAGGTGTGGATTTGCGGCTGCTTGCGTTTGGGTGGATGGGGTTGGTGGGGGCTGTTAAGGTGGTGGGTGCTATGGGGAAGAAGAGGATATATTATCAATACCAGTAACTGTTTTTCGATCAAGAACAGAGATTGGGAGAGTAGTCTAAGCTTGGCTTGAAGCCAACTACCATGGGTTAGATTGCCCAGTGAACACTCATGAGAATTCAATAAGGCGGGGGTTTAAGGTGCATTGTGATAGGTCCGTCCAGTGTGCTAGCCATTGGGTCCCATTGTGGACTTTTCTTGCAGTGTAGGAGATGTCTCCGACCCCCCCGGTGTTTTGAACTTTCTGTGTGGATGGGGAAGTATTGCACATTTGCCTGCGTTTTTTCCTTTTCTCGTAGAGGGTTCATTGAAGCCTGCTGCTTGGAGAATGCTCGCGTGTGGTCTTCGATGCAGCTGCCTCTTCTCCGAAACGCTGACCGATGAGATAGGAGGGAAATATTGCTTGAAGGTAACTCTGCGGATACATTATCGGTTGCTGTATACCTGCTCTAGTTCGCCCTATGGTTCAAATCACGAGCTTCCGCTAAGTTGGGATGTAGCTTCTTATGTTTCTATTCGCCTTAGAGAAATGCTCTCTGGGATTGTTTGGGGCTGAGCAAAGCACTAAGAACTGACAGATCCCTTTGCTCGGGTGAAACTGATGCAAGTTCGTGATGATGAATTCATCATATCTACCCTAATTGAAGTAACCAACTGCTCGAGAGTTTATCAATTTAGCTTTAGCAATTCTCTAGAAAAAAAAAATGCAGGGTGTTTCATTTCAGGGCTGCCAACGGAAGCCTCGGTGAGTCAATAGTGGTAACACTCGATGTCAATGGCCTCCGATCGTCACTCCAATGTTCTTTGAGCCTAGTGGATAACCCGCAAGTTCGTCATTGTCATTTCGGCTGCTGGTATCGGGCTACGGTCCCTCAGGTAACAGGGGTATTTACCCTTTTGCAATATGCACGGGATACCGACGTATGGTGTGTCACGCCCCAAAACTAAGGACTGCACGAGAACCCTGAGTGTCGTATCGCCAAGTCGGCGAACGAGCTAGAGGACGACGGTTGGATTTAGAACCGCAAAGGGCCCTTATCTTATACACAAAATGTTAGCCTCGTTCAATTGAATCCCAATACCGTGCGTTGCTGTGTTCAAACACCGGTGTTTGCCTTTTTAAAAAAATGAGGGGATCAGATGGTCCAGCGGCTGCCCTTGAAAAAGTAAACAGCTGCTGTGTTTCATGGCTGGTGTTTGTGAGCACAGGGCAAGCGACATGAAGACCTTGCCCTTTCCTGGCCCCAGCTTCATCATCATGTAAAATATTGAAGGGAGAGTGCAGCGAGGTGTACGATAAGAAAACAATTTGGACTTACTCGAAAGCCTTATACCAGGACAAGACTCGCCAATAGATGTCATTCGATTGCCATCATATAACACCCCGTCAGTTTTTATTACAGCTGGATTGCCCGGTGGAGAAGGTAGATGTTATACCGGTAATTCTGTTGTCTTCCGATGCGTTTTTGTTTGCAGATTGAGGGGGGGTTTGTTGAGATCGCGGAGGTGCGTGATGTATGTATGTTATAGTCTGGAGTTTCGATAAATATAGACTTCCTGACTGACGATGATAGACTGGGGTCTGGCTGGCAGTTGGTGGTTGGTTGGATGGAAGTTGAATTGAGTTGGTGGGGGATGAGGAACGATGCCCCTTTCGATCTTGGCAAGGGTGTAGTTGTGGGGATGAATTTTATGACGGAGTCTGCCGGCTGCACCATAGTTTAAAACCGCCTTACCATGGTCTGCTACTTGGCGGGAGAATTTTGACAGCATACAATCACTGAACACTCAAATACACACCCCGTCCAAATACACATTAGCTACTGATTGGTTGGGTCTTAGTAATCCATTCTAGCCTACAAGCTAATCCGCGGGGACTATATACAGTACTTGGGGCCACGATTATATGGTAGTCTAACGCTCAATTCAGTGGCATACCGGCACTCGTATAGTAAGAGCGATACAGTGCCATACAATCTTGTAATTAATCAGCACTCACTGTTGTATCACAGTAGAAAGCTGTATATACTGATCACAGAACAGTTATTTTGTTGCCTGGCTCTTGTATACCAACTCTAATTGCTGCATAATGAAGAAAGTATGGACGGATACTAGGCTGCATCTACATAACGGAACTTTTTACCAACACTGGACCCGATCCGCGTTCCTGTTACAGATTATTGACAGATAAGGCAATCCAATAGGCCATAGGCCAAAGTCCTCTTGTGTGCTGTAACTCCCCTCCTTGCTGTTCAATTGTTGCCTGACGATGCAGTAGGAAAGGACCAGAACTAAATCCCTTTTTATTCTAGCCCTGCGGGGCTTCCCCGCCCTTCGGCTTGTCCCCTTCTCTCTCTCCCTCCCTCCTTTAATATTTTTCCTTCAACACCCTCTTCTTCGCCTCACCTCACCTCACCTCAGCCTTATTCCTCACCGGCACCCACCGCTACAACAGAAAGAAAGACTTTAGGAAAAAAAAAACAAAAAAACAGTTACATTCCTGTCTGTAAGAAAAAGCCCTAAGCTCCCGTTAAATTCTTATAGTTTTTTTTTTTTTTTGATTAATTCATCGTCCTTTCTCTTTTTTTCTCTATTCAAACAATACTTGCGCCGGAAGCTTGCTTATCCTAAATCATTTGCAGATTATCACAAATTCTACACCACATCACAAGATGGCGTCCCCCATGATTGAAGCTTCACGAAAGCACCCCAAACCTGAAGATAGATCCTTTGCCTATGGAACCGCTGGGGTAAGCTCTGTCTGCTACTTGTGGAGCTTTTCGAGGGCAATTGCTTACTTGTTATCCCTTCCCCATGTAGTTCCGAATGAAAGCGTATGTCTTTTCCCGAATTTTATGATATCTTAGTGGTTTCAGCTACTAAATGGTGATTGGAATATAGGAACCTGCTTGATTCTGTTGTTTTCCGTGTTGGACTTCTTGCTGCTCTCCGTTCACAAAAGCTGAATGGAAAAACTATTGGTGTTATGATCACCGCCTCTCACAATGTCCCTGAAGACAACGGAGTAAAACTTGTTGATCCTATGGTGGGTTTATAGTTACCTGGTGTGTTTTTCATTGCATAACTAATATGCTTTTCACCAGGGTGAAATGCTTGAAGCTTCATGGGAAGTCCACGCCACAAATCTAGCAAATGCTAAGAGTGAAGAAGAGCTCGTGGCCCTTTATGAGCGGTTGATCTCTTCCCTGAAGATCAGTACATCCACCCCAGCCCACGTTATCCTCGGCAAAGACACTCGCGAATCTGGACCTGCCCTTGTCACTGCCTTGACCGATGCCCTAACCTCCGTTGGTGCTAAATACGATGACTATGGAATCCTAACAACTCCCCAACTACATTACCTTGTCCGCTGTCTGAATACTCAACATCCTCCTCACAATGAACCCTACGGAGACCCAACAGAGGAGGGATACTACAAGAAGATTGGGGGTGCATACGCAAAGTTACTACAAGGCAAACCCAGACCTGGACCAATTACTGTAGATTGTGCCAATGGTGTTGGTGCACCAAAACTCAGGGCGCTTGCAGAGTACATTGGAAAGGAAATATTCGATGTCAAGATTGTTAATGATCTTGTTGACCAACCCTCAAAGCTAAATTACCAGGTTAGTCTCTCCAATCACTCCTTACCTAGCTATAGCAGTAAACATACTCACATCCAATTAGTGTGGTGCCGACTTCGTAAAAACGCAACAACGACTCCCACCTGCCTCTCAGGTTTCTCCATTGGCTCGTTGCGCATCCCTTGATGGTGATGCTGATAGGTTAATATACTACTTCTGTGATTCAGACGGCACTTTCCGTCTGCTCGACGGAGACAAAATTGCTACTCTTGTGGCTTCGTTTATTACCGACCTTGTAAAATCGGCTGGTATTTCGGACCTCAGGGTTGGCGTTGTTCAGACTGCATACGCCAACGGTTCCTCGACAGCCTACATCACGAAGACTCTCGGTTTGCCGGTTATTTGCACACCTACCGGTGTTAAGCATCTTCATCATGCAGCAACTAAGTTTGACTGTGGTGTTTACTTCGAGGCTAACGGACACGGGACTGTGGTTTTCTCCCACGTAGCCCACACAACCATTGCTTCGCATTCACCGGAATCCCCTGCTCAAGCTAGTGCCTTGGAGAATCTCCGTGCCCTCGTAAATTTGATCAACGAGGCTGTGGGAGACGCCTTGTCTGACCTTCTCCTTGTAGAGGTTATCTTGGCTCACAAACTCTGGGGTCCAAAGGAGTGGGACTCGACATATACCGACCTACCAAATCGTTTGGTCCGTGTTGAAGTGAAGGACAGAACTGCCTTCAAGACAACCGACGCCGAGCGAAAACTTGTGGAACCGGTGGGAGTGCAAGAGAAAATTGATTCTCTCGTCGGGAAGTACAAGCAAGGAAGGGCTTTCGCCAGAGCCTCTGGGACAGAGGATGCCGTAAGGGTATATTCTGAAGCTGCCGAAAGGGGTGAGGCAGAGGAACTCGCGAGACTGGTCGCCGACGTTGTGGCACAATTCTAAAGAGATCATGGATGGATGGGGGTATAAACGTGCAGGAGATGCGTCAAAAGTTTTTTTCTTTCCGGTATTCTGAAGAGCTTGACGGCGATGATGGTGATGCTCCTCCTTTTCTGCCGTTATGTTACACAATTCCTGTTGTTTTTAGTATCATTACCACAAACATGAGATTTGAAGAAGAATAAGTAAAGTACAGCCTGCTTTCCTTGACTAATATTAAACGATACCCCCCGCATGTGATTGAAAGTCTGCGTCTCGGTACTCGAGTGATCGGGCACTGGCATATGTAACATGGTAGCTAAATTACATCACCGAGTGCGAACCCATGGCTAGACCCGTACCGTATCACAATAATTACAAAGTACCGAGTACAGTACAGCAAGTTGGCTCCAACCCCCGGAAGCAAGCCGAACCAAACCAAGGAGAAATAAACCCAAGATCCCCCACCGCGCTCCACGATTTACCGGTACCTGTACCGAAACCACTCCTTACAATAAACAAATCCCCCTTTTGCCATATCCCTCACCCATCCATCCATGGGTCTCCACAACATGATACCGTACCTCAAACAACCCCCTCCCCTTCCCCTTCTCCCTCCCCCCTTCGGGGAGAAGCCCGCACCGGTACAGTACAGTACCGTAAAAACCCTCGAGATTCGCCATCTCCGTAAGCCCAGGATAGGTCTAATTTGACAAGTTGAATAGAATTCCGTATGTACATCATACCAGTTCAATGAGAGATCCAACACGTTCCTAAAGGCCGCCGATCTTACTTATACCGCGACAGGAAAAAAAAAAAAAAAAAGAAAAAAAAAGCACCAACCCGTTTCAACACCTTTTTTGTGCGTAAATCCGGAGATTAGAGGCGTGCCGGAGATGGCGAAATCGCAAGTAGTTTTATTTTTATTTTTATTTTTATACGGTACGGTTATGAGCAACGGAACAACCCTTGCGGCTCAAAAACAAGCTTTTTTTTTTTCTTCACTTTTTGTGTGTAACGGCACGGGGTATGAGGGAGGGAGAGATCATCTTATCTGATCCGAGTTATTCCGTCAAGGTATTGGATTGAGGGGGTGTGATGAGGTGTACAGTACTGTACAGTACAGTACAGTACTTTGGAGTAATGGTTTCGGTATGTACCGTATTGTGTGGTGGTTTTTCTTTACAGGACTGTACTGTACTGTACTAGTACTGTGCTGTGCAAGGACTGGTAGAGCTGTTTCTTACCGGGGGGGGGGGGCATCATGAAGCTGGACTGCTAGGAGTGGTAATTTATGGTCTTGGTACCGTGCCATATCCACGGTATGTAGGAGCGCAGTACAGTAAAGTGTGAAGAAGACGGGACGGTACTTGAGATACGGTGCGGTATGAGGGCAGTGCACGGGTGTGTTTGTAATCCCCTCATCTGAGTCTTCTGCACTGCTTGCTTGCTTCCTCTGCCGTACTTTACAGTGCTGTACGGTGCGGTGGGCGCTCTCTCTTTCAGCGGTGTGCCACTCACCCACCCCCACCCCCCGACAATAAAATAAAAAAAGGCATAAAATATCAACGGTATCCACGCAATGAGGTGCAAAAAAAAAATGAAAAAAAAAGCGGGCATTAAATAAGTAAATGACGTTATCTACAAGTAAAATAGGGTATCCATGAAAATGAAATGAATACGGTACCAGCACATGGTTTGGCTATGCACGCATGCAGACTAATACCGGCCTTTTTTTTTCCCTTCGATCGTTCGCCACGCATTCCTTGAAGCGTATACAGACAATGAGACAAAATAGACAAAAAATACCGTAGCAGAAAAAAAAAAAAAGGAAAAAAAGAACTCTTGTTGTCTTAACTGATTGACTGATCGATTGAGGGCAATATTGCTATCCTTGATAATCATTTCGTTTCCTTATTAAAAAAAGTTGTTGTCAAGGGTATCCTAATGAATGCCCAGGGGCAAAATAAAAAAGCGTGTACGAAGTATGTACGAGAATTAATGGTGATAATGATGATGGGTGAGAAAGAGAGAGAATATTTTTTTCTAAGCCTTCAATCTTTGTGGTGGAACGACGGATCCGACGTCTTTTCTTGAATCCACAATCAGGAATCTGACAGATGGCAAAATTATAGTCAGCAAGGGCGTACGTGGACGCGGCAACGGAGGACATAATGAAGGGATAAAGGAAGGGTGGCAAAAGGTAAAGCGTAAGGCAAAGAAGGAGGTGGAAAGAAAGTTGCTACGTACTTGTACCACCACATACCCGGCAGGATCGTGGCGGCATGCCAAAGGCTGTGGGCGTCTAGAGCCCCAGCAACAGGCGGAAAATCGAGTAGTTCCAGGCTCATAGCCATAATCAACCACATAACGATCAAACCTGGCCAAGCTGCCCAGAAGCTCTTTAATCTTGTATAGTGCCGAATAGACCAGTAAGTCCACAGAATATTCGTGATAGATCCGATAACGACGTTGGCAGCCATGTTGTAGGCGTAGTCCCACCGAACGCCCAGGAGGTAGTAGACATGAGCAGCGTAAGCAGCGATGCACACCATCCCCCAGATCCGTAGAATACGTGCATAGGTTGGCCTATAAAGCCTGAATATCCTGATTGGGGCGAGATATAACCCATAGAGGACATTAGCTCCAGCAGAAAAGTAGTCCATTCTCTCCGTGAAGACGAAATCACGCATATGAAAGATGGTAGACCAAAGCCAGCAGAACATGCCAAAGATACCGAAGAGCCTGTAGTATCGGTAGAGCGGGTATGAGCGAGGTAATTCGCGCTTGAGGCTTTTCAGGCCAACATAGTGGACATAGCCGTTCAAGATTGAAAAGAGCACGCTAAAGGGCTCTTGGACGCCCCAGAGTCGTTTGAATGGCCACTTTCCGTGGAATTGCTCAATTGACTGACCATCTACAACTCTTGAAACTGTGACGGATCGTTGACATGCATAATCGCATTCCGAGGGGCAATTCCAAAGTAGGAGGCGGAGGTGTAGGGGAAGTGGAGTTTTCTCGTAAAGACAGTTCCTCTCTTTGCAGTCCTGCAAGGGAAATTAGAAATATGAAACGTGATCACCAGAGCCAAAAAAAAGAGGCAAGTAAAGATAAGAACAAGATGGAGGTGGGGATGGAGACAGGGTAGGTAGGATAGGATAGGATAGGATAGGATAGGATAGGATAGGATAGGTGGTAGGTTGGTAGAGAAGGGGGAAGGGTAGATGGTCAGGAGATCTGAAAGGGGTTGAGAGGGGGGGAGCTGAACCTGCACACAATCCTTGAATTCCGGGAGACGGTCACCTCGCGAAGCGGCTGTTGGAGTAGCGAGCAGGGCAAGAGCAAACAAAAGGAAGGAAAATATGGCCAGGGCACGGCATAAGGACCCTGATGATGATGACGATGACGACGAAGAGAAGTGAGTGCGGGGTAATAACCACATGGCTTAGGCGGCGAAGTGGGGGAGAGAGAGAGAGAGAGAGAGGAAAGGGAAAGGGTAAGTGGTGGAGGGGAGAGAACTTGGTATGTAGGACGGTCCAACGATAATTTTGGTTAGAGGGTAATTTAATGGTAGGAAACTCAAGCTCGCGTGCCCAAAAGCAACCAAATTTGCCAACCAGAGCCAGCAATTGATAACAACTGGTCTACGAGTGCCGTGGTAAGTTAGCTTTAGCTGACGGACAAGCAATCGCCTATCAACGACACACCCACTCGTTCACTCAATTGATGCAATCCACACCCAAGAAGAAAAACCTCAAATCACCGGCGGGAAAGAAAGAAGTAAGGGTCTTGGAGGACGAAAGGTAACTTAAACAGAGATCTGGAAAAGGTCCAGGGAGAAAGAGATATCATAACAAACTACAGTACAGTGCATCCCCCTTTTCACACCTCAAATTATCTAAAATTTACATTTCATTGGGTTACTGTATCGGTATTTCGTGAAATATACTGTATCCTCCTTTAACCCCCAATATCTGCCACTACCATCTATCATGCAACAACCTTTAAAAACCCTATTTGGTGGGCTGGGATTGTGATCCTTTTTGATTATTATTTATCCAGGCTCTCCTACTCACTTGATCTACCGGTAGCTTAATGCCCGCTTAGGGAAAAGAGAGGGAAAAGAATGAAAAAAAAAAAAAAATGAAAAAAAATGAAAAGAGAAGAAAAAAGATGCCACATTTGTGTTACCAATGACCGTTTTTTTTGTGATAGCTTTTGTGTGTTCTGGAAAGAGCCCTTCGAATCGGGTCCTCCGGTCTGCTCGGTCTCCCTTTGGCAACTTCCGTTCGCGATGCCCCGTCTCCACATGCTTTCTTTGGCGATTCACCGGAGAACCACAACTCCAGATGTACCCTACTAGTCTACCTTATGGTACACAGCAAGTACTGGTCTATGTGTGATCGAGTACCGTGTATGTACGGTACATACGGATACCACACTTGGTCAACCGGGCCTGTCTGTACGAAGACTGCTTCTCGTAGATTACTAAGGCAGTAGTGACACTCTCGTGCTGATACTGGCCAGTCATGCTAGATATCGCGGGAGTGGAGTTAGACTTGGACTAATTTTTTCTTCTTCTCTCCTTTGATCATCTATTTCCCTCACAAGGGAACAAAGCGTAGCATACGATAGTGTGCCAATTGTATTGTAACTTTCAAGTACTGCGCAAGTAATATTTGGTAGAAAGGTGCTCCTACAGCGGTATTATACTGTAGAGGTTCCTGTGATAGGTATAATTGCTCACCTGTAAATCCGTCACTCACCACTCGTTGACACTTTTCGAGACAAACGATCACATGTCCTTTGTGTTAACCAGTCTCCTCCCGACGTCAGCCTATCGTGGCAAACGTGTGAAAGGCGTGAAAGGGCTTGGAGTGAAGGATCAGGGTTGAAATGGCTTTTCAAGCGAGAAAGCACTTTCTCTTTCCCTCTCTGTCCAACGGAGAATTGGCACTCACTCGGCGAAATGAGGGGCCACACTGGCCCGGGGTAAAACGTTTGGTCGATAAACTGTTTTACCATTACTCTGCTGACCATTGGTAGGATGGAGGAGGGGAAGAGCTTTTTTCTTATTCCTCATTTTCAATCCAGCAATCAGAAGAGAAAATCACTCTAAAGTTAAGTTTAGACTCAACTGTGTTATGATATCGTCCCCCATTTTTAACCATCCTTTCGGCTCTCTACCGTTTACCATGGGTGGTCTATCATACCTCGGGTGTATCCATAAAAATCGGAAAACATAACCCTTGTCTCCATAGAGATTTGTATGGGATTGACAGAGATAGTTTTCCAGTTTTTACAGACACACCCGAGTATATCTCTCTCTGTGCGTGTGGTTCACTGCGGTGTGTGGTGTTCTCTGCTGGTTGTGGTAATAATTCCAGCTTATTATTGGGATATCCAAAGATACAGTATTTTTCTTTTGTTTTTGATAGATACGGTACCCCACCCCCTTCTCGGGCTTCGAAATCTGTGGAGTGACACCTACCTAGTAATATTTCTTTACATGTACCAGCTACCACTTTCCCGAAGTCACCGAGCCATGTACTGTAGCTCTAACCATGTCATTCCTCAGCCGCCGATAGCTGTATCCAACCTTCCCTCATCTTGATCCATCATGCCCATCTCTTCTAATTCCTATCATTTCTCTGCCTACTTACTACTAATGCTCGTCCGCCTGCTTCAGGATTCCATGCCGCTCGGCACTATATCATTCCTATTACTGGCCTGTGTGATTGGTTGATTATGATCATTTACAATACCGATACTTTGCTGGGTGCTGCTTCCCGCAAGGCCGCCGCGCTATTGCTTGCTGCCGCTGCTGAGTCCGCCCCTCGTACCGTATCATTGTGTGCCCCTCTCCATCAACAACTTGCTGCCTCAATTCGCTTCTGCCCCTCCTTGCGGACAATTTTGCTCTTTGCAAATAGGACCATGGATGCCCCAGCTACAGAGTCAGACATTTTCCCTTCCATCATATCCTAAATATTCTCGCCGCTCTCTGCTCCCCGCATCTGCCTCCTCCCCCTCTGCCACCTCCTCCCTCTAGACTCTCTGTGTTTTCTATCCCTTTTTATCCCACCCCTCATCCCTCCATCCCTAAATTCCCTTCCATTCTTATCCATCTGCAAACTCCCCACCCCCCGATATCCTACTGCAAACTGTAATTACCGTACTCGCCATACACCCCCCCCCCCCTTTGCCTTTCTTGCTCTTCCACTCGCCCTTTCCCCATCACCGAATCTGCATACCCTGCTACCATCCTACCATCCATATCTGGTAGACTAGCTGCAACTTCTACGAGAGTGAGCTTGCTTGTTTTGAGCTGGAACGTGCATACCCCTTACTTACTATTCTACGCCTCCCGTCGTCGTCTCTCTCCCGAGAGGTCTGGAACAATTTTTGTTAAGTGAGAAAGGAAGAGAAATAGTATAAAAAAGTAGAAGATTCCATTTTAAATAATTCAAATCGTGAGGAAAACCACAGCTTTAAATCCAGTCCACGTTCTGGGTCTGCACCGGGAACTGACAACCAAGACGCAAGTTCGCAGCCAACTCAGGTAACAACATCGGGGCTCACAGAGTGTGCAGCGCAACAACCTTCTTCTCTGTGCCTGGAAGTTCCGCCTGCGCGAACAGCAATTATTCTGTCCGCCCACCCAGCGAAATTTCCTCGGGCTGATTTTAGCCTCCGACCACCATTGGTTCCACCGAGCTTTGCAGGATATGGTTAAGAGGGAAACCCAGTCCAGCACCTAAAAGCAGGGAATTTCAGGGAGCCGAGCTGCAGGAGTAAAAAGGAAGGGAAAGAGGAGAAATAGGACGAGCCCCTTGACTATTTTCCTCGGCTGGATAGAGAACTGGAATCAACAACTTTTGAATCTGTCGGTTGACACTTTGGAAGAATATCGGAAGCAGATCGTTCATCATCATCACTCTTCGGCATAGGGTCAACGCCGAGAAAGAACGGACGAAAAAGAGCAAAAAGAAAAGGGAAATCACAGAAAATAACCTAAAAGTGCGCCGTGGGAAGAGACACCGGGAATAGACCTAAAATTACGGTTTACTTACTTTAGAGCAACGGTACAACGACAAGACTTAGCGTCGGCTTCGTCCCCTCCTCTCTTCACTCATCCTCTCGCTCCTCCCTACACCCATTTACTGCCTTTTGCACCCAACAAAAGTGACAAGAGGGTGAGAGTCAACCAAACTCCTGACTATTTTTACACTCACGTTGGGAGTATTCTAAAAGTACAGTAGAAGAAGACACCAACCATCATGGTCACGGCATTCCAGTTCTTCCGTGGCGGGGGGACCTCACCAGCCTCGTCTGCTCCAGGAACACCCCTCTTGACCTCTCACGTCACTACGGCTCAATCGTCATCGACCGCACCCGCGACCCCGATTGCGGGACCTTCGCCGACTACCACCACCGCTCTTCCAGAGCTGAGCTGTCTATCTCCACTTTCCCGTAGACAGTCTCCCGTTTTGCGTACTGGCTCGACTTCTCTAGCTGGTTCGGGTAATGGGGCTACCACCGCCACTTCCCATTCAAATGCTGTCGCTTCTCCGAGGCCTCAATTGCCTTTGAACACGGCTGCTGCAGTAAACTCTTCAGCGTCCAACATGCTTAGAGCTGTAGCGGGTCAGAGGTAAGCAACTTTCATACTTTCGCTAGTGTCTTTGTTTCTCCCCGCAAAATGCTCGGTTTTTTTGGGGTCACATCTCAACGATTCCCTGAATTTGTCTCCTTATTTTATTTCATCACAATTGCTCTGTTAGCCATCTGGCTTTTGTGTTTTGACTTGTTCACGAGATGAGACGTGCAATCTCAAATGGCCTCCGAATCTTCTCTTCGACTCTCGAACCAAGACTGACGCCCCGGATATTGAACACAGATCAGACGATGACGAGAACCTGAGCGGCCAGACAACACCTCATCCAAGTGGGCTGGATAAGAGATTGCCTGGAATACTACATGGTTTCTCACAGGTTTGTAGTGAATTTTTACCTTTTTTCTGTCGAAACACTCACTCCCCGGAGTCAGGACTCTCATTCCAACACAGAAACACTGATTCTTTTGAATCCAACTCATGTCGTTTTCTTTCTACTTCCTTTTTAGATATAGGGTTAGAGGGGAATGAAAATAGAAGACTGACAAGGACTCTTTCGGACGGGAAGGATACACCCCCGGCCACACCACGAGGGACCGCGTCAACGGGTAGTACTTTAAATGGCTCTACTGCGGCTACAACCCCTTCAACCTCCAGGCCCAACTCCACATCCGCCGCATCCAACAATAACACCGCACCGATGTCACCAAAACTGGTCAGTCCTGGTAATGGGGTGTCAAGTGCTTCTGGTGCCATGACTGCAGCGGCGGATGCAGCTGTTGTTCCTCCAAAGGGAAAAATGGTTGTCAAAATCATCGAAGCGAGGAATTTACGACCTAGCAAGGACCCATACGTTGTTTGCACCTTCGAGAGTAACGAGTTTATTTCCAAAGGTCCCAAAAAGTCGGATGACTCGGGCGATGGGTCTGATAACGAGAAGGCGGCCCTGGCTCCTGGGCGGGGAATCGCAATTCCCATGAAAAGTCGTCAAAGCTCCAGCACCAGCCTTTCGGAATTGCAAGGGGGGGGTTCAAAGAAGGGGATAACAAATCCTAAATGGGAACATGAAGCAGTATTGTAAGTTTACCTTATTTTATGTTGGCGTTATCTATTTTTTCTCTCTTATTTCTAGGGGTTTTTTTTTTCTCCTCGAGTTTCTCCGCTTTCCCCCCCCCCCATTTTCCATTTTTTACTTCCACTTCATCACTTGTCGCCGCTTTCACGTGCATTTCTGTCTTTATTTTTATGTTTTTCCCCCCACTTTGGGTTGATTTATAACCCCCCACTTCGACGTGTGTCACCTTCGCTATTTTTCTAGCATCCGACCAGAATGGGTCGGAAGGAGCGGTTGTCGTTGCTACGGAAATCAATAATAATAAGGATATTTCGCTGACGTTACGTGATCAGCGATGTGCTCGGTGAGCAATCAGAGATTGACGTGTCGATATATGACCGTTCAAACCAAGAATGCTTTTTAGGTCATGTTCGGATGTGTCCTTTGATTACCAGGGAACAGCAATCTGGCCTAGATAACTGGTTTGCTTTACAGCCGAGAACACAACATGAGAACATTACGGGAGAGATTCGATTACAGATTAGCTTCGAGAGAATCTCTAAAAAGCATTATGGTCCTGATGATTTTGAGGTTTTGCGGCTTATTGGAAAAGGTGGGTTTTATTTTGTTCTGTCATCGGTCCGAATCGTTAGTGTCAACTCGGTTGCTAACGTAATATACAGGAACCTTCGGTCAAGTCTATCAGGTTCGGAAAAAGGATACTAAACGAATTTATGCTATGAAAGTCCTATCCAAGAAAGTAATTGTTCAAAAGAAGGAAGTAGCTCACACACTTGGCGAGCGTAACATTCTCGTCAGGACCGCGACTACCGATTCACCATTCATTGTTGGATTAAAGTTCTCATTCCAAACACCTACCGATCTCTACTTAGTGACCGATTATATGTCCGGGGGGGAACTCTTTTGGCATTTACAGAAGGAAGGCAGGTTCAAGGAAGATCGTGCCAAGTTTTACATCGCGGAGCTTATTCTTGCACTGGAACACCTGCACAATCATGACATCGTTTACCGAGATCTGAAGCCCGAGAACATTCTGCTTGATGCTAATGGCCACATCGCACTTTGTGACTTTGGACTCTCGAAGGCAAACTTGTCTGCGAATGCTACCACAAATACATTTTGTGGGACCACCGAGTATCTCGCTCCAGAAGTTTTGTTGGACGAGCTGGGGTATACTAAGATGGTTGATTTCTGGTCTCTCGGAGTATTGGTGTTCGAAATGTGTTGCGGATGGAGCCCGTTCTATGCCGAGGATACCCAACAGATGTATAAAAACATTGCATTCGGGAAGGTCCGGTTTCCACGTGATGCTCTCAGCCTTGAGGGCAGAAACTTTGTCAAAGGGGTAAGTTGTTTGAATTTCCCCAGATTTGGCATAGCACATGCACTGGCCAGAGATCATCATCTTTACCGTGCATCTGGGCTGACATCGTGACCTTCATCCTAGCTTCTCAACCGAAACCCGAAACATCGCTTGGGGGCTACACTTGACGCGAAGGAACTTAAAAGCCATCCTTTCTTCAATGACGTGGATTGGAACGAACTATTACGCAAAAATGTTATACCTCCTTTTAAACCAACACTTAGCTCAGAAACGGATACATCGAATTTTGATCCAGAGTTCACCAACGCTCCGATGTCTCAGTCGCTGAATGCACGAGCTGCTGCGTTGGCTTCTGGAAATATTGCTGCAAGCACCCCCCTTAGCCCGGGGATGCAGGCCAATTTTAGAGGCTTTACTTTTGTGGATGAGAGTAGCATTGATGATCACTTTTTAGGACGGGATGAGTTGGCACGAATGGATGAAGACGTGGAGGATTCTGATTGGGATGAAAGACATGATAACAGGAGAAACGACGACGAGGATGATGCGAGGGGATTCGACGGAAGGGGCAACCGCATGAGTGGGATAGTTAAAACCGGCCAAGCGGACGATGAGGCGGGGATATTCGGTAACGACGGTATGGATATATAACGAGTCTCATTGCTTTTAGTTTTCCTTTTCGTTGGAGGATACGGGTATCTGTTTCGGGTTTTCATTTCCTGTTTTTTTCTTTTCGACTTCTCGAAAGCATTGACAAAATAGCATCATCTGGTATACTTTTTTTCATGGTCATTGGTAGGATTAGCTGGTGCAAATCCTACGAATATGGGAGTTTTTTTTTTTTAATTTCCCATTTCTTTTCAATTTTCTGTTTCTACTTTATAGTGTTCCTGGCCACTTGCTACTACTACTATTACTACTACTTAGTTTTTGTCCTTTTTTTTTTTTCACGCCATCATTTTTTTGCCCACCAACAGATTGTGCGGAGAAGAATCAAAAAAAAAAAAAAAAAAAAGACGAAAGACAACAAAAAAAGCGGATTTCCTTTTTTTTCCCTTTTTTTGAAAATCAGGGTTTTTTTTGACAATTTTTCTCACATTATTTGTTGCCATCGGCTATCACGTTCTTGAGCAGAGCAAAGAAAGACAAAAGATAAGCAAGAGAAGCAAGAGAAGAGAGAGAAGAATTGGATAAGAAGATGAGAAGAAAGAAAGCATTGCATGGCATGGCAGGCAGGCAGGCAGACAAGCGGGCATTGAATCGAATTGAGATTTGGAATCTAGCCTAGTTGCTAGGATTTGCAACAATTTTTTTTTCTTTTTCTTTTTTTTTTTTTTTTCTTCTCATAATTAATTTTTTTTGTTTTTGTTTTTGTTATACCATGGAGCACGGATTCATTTATATTCATTTTTTTTCTTTCTGGTTTTATGGCTTTTTAGCTTGTGTTCTTTTCCCGGGCACAGAGAGAAGAGGGGGAAGAGGAAAAGGTCGTTGTTAAATTAATTCAATTGAATGGGATATGGTTTGCATTGCTTGGCTTGGAGGTTAGTGCCGGGAACGTCGCAGTATGGTTATGTGAGTTAGGTAGAGCGACTGTCTGTCTACCCGGCTGCCCGACTGGCTGTAGAACCGAGAAAATGCTCGTATTGGTAACACGCCAGGGTGTAGAAGCTTGAGAGGCTTGGGTTGGGATAAACTGCGCATGGCACTGTACTTCCTGCTGTATATCGGTATCGTGATAGTAGTAACCAGGGTTATCTGAACTGGACTCTGGCGGAGAGATGTTTTGTAGCCAGTGCTTGAATAGTACACTACAGTGCCTGCTAAGTTAAACCTACACCGGTCTATCACGAGACCGTACTCTCCAACAGAAGAATGCCGTACTGGCCACAGCGCATTGTGGTAGACTCGGGTTCGGAGTTGGAAAGTTAAAATCTTGGGATGGTGGGATGGGTAAACTTGGGTAGACCCAGTTAGTTATTTATCCGTCCATCAGCGGGCGGAATGGGACCTTGCCGGATATCCAGGATGCAAAGCTAAGTGGGAGTAGTGACTGGAAGTAAGAGAAGGAATGGTTTGAAGTGGTGATGTCTGGTCGGATCTGGCGGGGATAAATGGGGGGGTATGGAATTTGAGGACCACGCTAGGGGGAAAGTAACAAGAGTGGTTGGAGAGAGAGAGAGAGAGAGAGGATGAAGATACTGGTAAGAGGCTGGGTATTAGACCTGGTATACCTAGTATCGACTACTACTAGCAGAGTTTATCTCGTCTATACGCTCCGTTGTACAGTACTATATACCCTGTTCCGTTCAACACAGTATTGGGCTAACCTCCCCATCAATGATAGGACAAAACATGGGAAGGATTTTGCGCAAAAGACTCGTCGTCGCTGTCGTCGAGGTGTGAGTTGAGGACAGCAAGCCCAGTCATTCTCTGATACTGTAGGGTTACACTTAGTATCTGGAGAGAACGAGTACTGTACAGTAGGTTCTTTGATACTTGTTTGTATAGTGCTTTTTCCCTCCTTCCTCTTATTTCGCCTGGGTTTTCTGGGATGGTATGCCATTCGCGTGAAGAGGGGGGGAGGTGGGGAGGTATGATGGGTGTTAGAATGCTTAAATTCCGATACTGCCGGAGTTTTTTGTTTGTCGTCCGAGTGATGGGCTGTGATGACGGGGGCGTCGGTGGTGTTGCTGAAAAGTCGTAGTACACCCCCCCCCCCTTCTTTTCTCACCTTTTTTTTTTTTGCAAAGGGGGGGGGGGGGGTTTCGTGTTGGAGGTATGATACTGCATAGTTTTGCTTTCTGAGGAGAAGCAGGAATTTCGGATTTTGCTCCCTGTGTCCCAACACAATCCACAAAGCCGAAACTCTTGTCGTTGTAGGAAGCAATGTTTGATCCGCAACGGCTGAATTTTTTTTTTTTTTATTTTTTTTTTAAAAAAATTTGAATATAGTTTGGTGGGAGGACTTTGAGCTGCAGATTCCTCAAACTATAGCCTAGCTTGGTTGTCTGCAAGCGCAACTAAGACATTCAGAACGAAGGGAGTATAAATGGAGGTTTAATTAATACAGGAGATGGACTTTGGACTTAGGGTTGCGAACTAAATGTTTTAGATGAAAAGGTATTGCTTGAGGTTGGAAAGGTAGGAAGGAGTATTGAATGTGCTACGCCAGCTGGTGAAGGATGCTAATATCCAGTTTCCACGGTGGAGTCATGAGTTTCAGTAGAGTACTGTGCTCATCGTTTGCAAGTTCTTGTTTTTTGCATAAAGGAAAAGTAGTCTATAATCAACCTATACATTCCTCCTTCTCCACAGCCGGTGTATATTCCTTTCACCCTCTATTCTTACGGGAGCCGGTAGCCTGGTTAGCAGACCCCCCCCACAAACACGCTCCTTGGGGCCATACGATATTCGTTTCCGTGAAACAGGTTACTAGAGAAGCGTGGTTGGGTTTCAGGCATTTTGTCAAGAATTATCTGGCTTTGTCCATAAGAGAGCGGGGGTTTGACGAAGTTAGCTGGAAATCATGCTGAAAGTGCGTATCCACTGAGGATGGGATTATCAGCTGCGGTAGAGTGTTGGGGGATAGTAAAGTCAAACCAATCCATCCCCGAGCAGAATGAGTCATGAAAAGAGAAATGCATGAGGGAAAAAGAGGGAGCAGTGAAGTACTGTTGAAGTGGGTGTTCTGGAGGCGGCAGGTGGGGGGGGGGGGGGGGGGGGGGGGGTGTGCTGCAAGTGCGGCAGATCGGCAGATCGGCAGAATGGATGCAACTCGGGAGTAGAGATGTAATTCTGGAGAGTATTGAAATGAAGTCTGTTTTTTTGTAAGTAGTTTTTGACTGGATTGTATATATCTATAGCGTTTCTCTATATCCGAAGCAGACTCATCATTCCTTCCCTCTGAAGCCCTCCTGATTCTTGTGGAGATGCAATTCGTGCACATAATGCTTTCATAAATTCCCACTCGAAATAAAGCAAACCTCCCCAAACCAAAAGAAAGTATGAGGTTGACCAATTCAAATCTGATACCATTCCATCCTTAGTGGAGGAGATTCAGCAAAAATCGGATAACTGCCCCCTTCTCATTTTTGGCACTTGCTTGATTTTTTGTAATAATCTGTGCTAACACAGGTGAGGTATTCGGGGGGCTTTGAAAAGCAAACTGTACTTGTTCACCATCTCCACCTCGGTCACTGGCCACACTCGGTACCAAGATTTGTGGGAGAACGAGGGAATTCCAATTCGTAGGATGAAAATCTTAGACTTACCCTTATGTGCTCGGTCGGATGGTATCTTATTTTATGAGAGTTTGAGGATGGAGCATAGGATGAAAAGACTACTGTATTCTGATGAGTTGACTGAAATATTTTCTTTCGTTTTTTTTTTAGTTGCCTGGGGGTGTAGCGGAGAGGGTGTGATGGTAGTGTACCTTTAAGCTGTCCGAAGGTGACATTCTCAAAGGTTTTTTTCTTTTGGGTTGAGTGCTTCATGGAAGAGAATGTCGACGTTGAGCTTTGCAGAAGGGCCTTAGATTGTCGAAAGCTAGCCCGGGGGAGTGTTGTCCGCCTGGCTATTAAGAACTTGGAACCACCATTAAGCATACCTCGGGGCCGGATATAGACTCACGGCCCGCATCGGTGCTGCTGACTTTCTCCACGCAGAAGTGCAAGGGGTTGCATAGAGTCCTACCTGAGAGCGGTACATCAATCTGTACGATTTCATGTGATAACGGGAAGACTGCGATCCTTGTATCCTCAGACACCCCCTCACTGCTCAACTTGACCGAGATTGTTGGAACAGGGTTCATTATTAGAACTGGGATCGTGGAAAAAGAAGATAAAAATATTATTGGCACGGTTAACAGAAAATCAACCACACAACATCATTCTAACTAACGGAAAACACGTTGATACATATAGTATCAAATCCAGCCTCTCGAATACCTTCTCCGGTATCCTACCAGTTTCCTTCTCAACCTAGAAATATCATCACTAAACAAAGAAAAACATATATCCAAGTGTCTTCCCGACTTTTCCACATTTGTCCGCACTTCTCTCCACTCTTCCGCTCTTGTCTGGAACCTTTAGCAATGCCAGACAACAATCCTCAAACTTCCTTGATCACCACCAGTGATCTACCATCTTCCAACAACCTCCGACAACTTACTAACAAGTTTCACCACTTGTCAAGTAGCCTCCGGAATTTTCCAACATTCATAAGGGTCAAGCTCAATTTCTTCTAGGCGTGCGCTTACAACTTGATTGTACCGTCAACAACAGGGGTGCTGTACCCGATGGACACTCGCTCCGCCCGGCTGGTCCCTACCGGGGTGGCCTTGGCTATGGCATTTGGCTCGGTTAATGTTGTATGTAGTTCTTCGATGCTGAGGAGTATACGTGGGGTGTTGGCTTTCGCCCCCATGCTGGAGAAATATAGTGAGTAATAGTGGGAGGTTATCATTAAGTGGTCTATAGAAGTGAAAGAGGACTAGGGGATTGCAAGCCGTTTCTATTTGGTCTTGTCTTACTGCCGACAATCGAATTTTGTGGGATTTTTAGGTAGGTTGGTACTTGATGTATGATGAGCTATGTATGATAGGCCATTTATTACTACTTTTAACCATTTTTTATATGTGGCTCTTCCTTGTGATTCTGGTATGGAAGAAGTGGGATTGCGGGTGAGATACTGTGATAACATAGTAATCCCACGAATGTCTGGTTTGCCGTTCTGCTATCTTGCTACACTACCAGTGTACAATCCTACACTGGTAAATTTATTAGAGAAAAGAGAGATATAGCTACTCATATGGTTATATCCCTCATACGGTGGGACTGTTCATGCCATAAAGTATGCTAGTTTACTTTACTCAGCGTCTCATTTTCTTTCCGAGGTTGTGGAGTATAGCTTCCTACCTGGTCGGTTGAGTAGTTTTTCTTCTTTGGATAGGTAGAATGGCATATGAATAACCTTATTGAGTTGTAACTTTTGGCTGGGTTGTGGTATTGTACTTTCTACGGCGTTGTACGTTTAGCATCTGGCGGAGTCTGGACATTGATTTTGCTACTGCTGATGAGAGGTGGGAATCTTGGTATGGATACTATGTGAGAACTTAGTTGGCTGGTTGGCTTTGTGGTGTGATTTGGGTGTGTTTAGTGGATAGGTAGATGGGCAACGGGTGGCAGACAAGCAGACAGGCTGGGGGAGTTGGGAATTTGAGTTTTTGGTGGCGTAGGGGTCAAAGATACCATTGGGTGAGAGAGGAATGAGCTTTTAGGTTGGGTATGCTATTGACCTGGGTTTTTGTGTGGTGTAGTTGGTGGTATGATAGACTTTGGGGAGAATGTTGTGAACTTGAACCTAGAGCAGGACTATCGTTATGTCTGCCCCCCACAACCTGTGTAGCTTTCTCTAGATGAATAGGACTTAGGATGGTGCGTGAGTAGGACCATTTAGGTTACTATAGCATCATCTGTAAGTGTTTTTGGGTACGGTTGATCATTTACCTGGTGTGATAGTGTACTGGGTGGGGCACGTTATAGTCGGTTTTGTGGTCGGGAGTTGGGACCGTGAGATAGTGTCTCGGGAGCTTTAAGCCTTCCTGCTCTGATACTCGCAAAAATAGAACCACCGTGCAGTACCAGCAGAGTCTTGAACGGGGTGACCGTCGCTTTTGGTTTACCTCTAGCCTTATGGAAATTTTCTAATTTCTCCAAGCTCTCAGTTAAAATTTGCCTACTCTACTCACGCGGCCGAGTGGGTGGAGGTAAACAAGGAGTCACGGTTGCCCGATCCAAGACTTTACTGCACTTGGCCCAAGTACTGGTATTGTCCACTCGGAACGTTTCCGAAATCCCGGAACGGAGTAATTCTGCGACGGGATCTCACCGACTACGGTACGACCATTGGATATTCCACAACGCCAATCACTACTATGATACTCTGGGCAACGTCTTACCAATCCACCCATAGGCAGAAATGAAAAACAAACAAACAAACAAAGATACGACAGATCAAATGGCTCCTGCTCCTCTTCAAGTTCTTCTACCGTGCTTCCGGCAATACATCCAAATGAATGTTCCATCACGAGTTAGTATCGCAGAAGTAAGTATCATGCTTTGCTAACACTTCAAGTTCAGAAAGAAAATCAAGCATTCTGGCTGGGCATCGTTGAGTACGATTCTGTACTTGAATCTGCATGCAAGATAAAAAAAATACGGTTAGCGAGAACGGGTATAAAAGCCTCGATAAGGTGTGGCACAAAGTACCCCAGGCTGACCCTTCCGCCAGCATCCGGGAACGGCTGGCACGGCTTAGTCCGTTATTGGATGGGAATAGTAGGGAAGGTAATATCTAATTATGATACCCTACTAACATTGCTGTATCATACGAGGCAAGGCAATGCAAGCCTTCCGTAGGGTAAGGCAAGCGGTGAACCTGGGGTTTGAAAGCCTAAGGCTTAAGTTTATCATTACTTCTTTCTTGCGTACTTTCTCTTTCTCTCTCTTCATGAAGAGGACGCTGCTGTAACTTGACTTGGTTTAGTTTCCAGGTGTATCCGGGGGATAAATATTAGTTTTATAGTCTGATACCATTGATGCGTTGGGCGTTTGGAGAAAGGGAACGGCGGTGGAGTCATGGGGTACAAGTAGATTTAAAAATTAGTAATCTTGTAGGGCTGAGGCAGGGTTCCCGAATTTTCTTGTAGGAACTCGAATTTTCTTGTAGGAACTTTCTATCCCCCCAAAATCTCGAAACGAAAGGAAAAAAAGATAGTCATAATGAATTCCATGCCACCGGAGTTCCTCGAATGCTAGGGGTTTTTTTTTCTTTTCCTTTTCAATCTACGGCTTCGGGTGTTCTGCTCTCGTCGGATACGGTCTTAAAAGGCCCGTGTTATAGCGGATGTTTTGCCGGACTCAAGTTTAATTCCCTGCATCTGGTACCTCGGATAGAATAGAGTACAATATACAAGAAGGGTAGCCAACCGACTTTGCAATCTGAAGAGGGAGACATTCCCAGTTGTCGAAAGAAATGAAAAGAAAATAAGGTCTAAAAATGGGGGAGCATGGGTTCAATGATGTTCAAGATCGATAATTTAGTTATTCTTGGAATGGGAGGGCCGTATACTGCCGTGCAGGCCTACCCTGGGACGTTAATAAGTTAAAAGTACGCTAATCCGAACGGCTCTCTACTCAAAGTTAGAGAGGAGTTACAGTAGCATTCAGAGACAACTGCGGATATTGGAACTATAAAAAGGAAAAAAAGGAATGGAAAAGAAAACGGGTAGTACGCCGTAGTACAAGTAGAAAATTCTTGAGACTGGGCTCGCTGGGCTTTTGCGGTACAGTACCACAGTAATCATGCAATAACGTCCACCGGTAAGGTAAGGTAACTTAAGTTAACGTTCATTCTACCAATGTGGCTCAACGCCTTGTTCCCAGATTACTGTATATTACAGCCCTGGATATCCGATTGGGGATGCAGGATCACGAGATTTCTTTGAGTTACTCAACAGTGACAACAACAACTCATTCCCTCTTACAGTTGCAAGAATGAAGGCAGAACCTCCGAGAAATTGCAGTGGTGTATTGTACTAGTCTTAATTCTGTCGTGAGAAGTTCTTTCCCCTACCCATATTGCTCCGAAAGTTTTCGCTGCAATGTATCAAAGTGGGCCTAATTAATCCGGCAACTTGCGGAATGACGTTTTAGAAATTGATTGAGAGAGTTTTCATAGAGACCCAGATGGTATATAAAGCCCCCTTAAACTTTCCCTCAAGCTTCTTCACCACTCATCATCTCGAGTATCATTCTACTACCTCCTACTTCCAAATACTTAATCATCACCACACTCGCTTTTTCTCTCTCAACCTTCAATCACTCAAACAATCCATCAAAATGCAATTCTCCACCGCAATCCTTTCCCTCATGACCATGGCCGCCAGCGCCTTCGCTCAAGTTGCCACCACAGCAGCGTACGATACCACTTACGACACCAGCAGTCTCTCCACCCTCTCACTCGCCTGCTCCGACGGCCCCAACGGCCTCTACACTAAGGGCTATCAGACCCTGGGAGCTCTGCCCGGCTTCCCTCATGTCGGTGCGATTGAGACCATCGCCGGATGGAACTCCCCCAACTGCGGAAAGTGTTATAAGGTCACTTATACCGCTACCGGTGCTTCCATCAACATCATTGGCGTGGACGTCGCCACTAGCGGAATTGTATTGAGTCTGGCAGCACTCAACGAGTTGACCGGTGGTCAAGGACAGCAGTTGGGACGTGTTGCGGCTACCTATGCAGAGACTGCAGCAACTGATTGTGGTTTCCCGGCTTAAGGTATTTACTCCGTTCTCCTAGCGTTTGTTTTTCTGGCGGTGCAGTTGGTAACGGATTGATAGTGATTAGTGATACGACATGGCAAGCTGGATTACGGGGGGGTATTCGGGGATGAAGCAATGTTGGCAAGATGAAGATTTCGGAGGAGGAAGAGGTGGTGGTGGTGGTGTTGTGATGGATTGAGCAGAAGAGCATACTCGGGGAGTTTAGAAACATCATTTACATATACTGCCCTTTTAGAATATTCCTACATTCCTTTAGTTGTATTAATTTAGTAACATAAATAAACTGCATATTATACCAATGGAAACATCAAAAATGAGCCATGTGTGAGCTTGAAGCCGGGGCAGGGGGTAGAGCGGGAGACAACACGCGAAATAGTGAACTGTCCATACACAACAACGTATAGAGTACCTCCTTTCCTACTGCATCGTTTGCCGGCCTTTGTCGAAGTTGTTTGAGCCTGCAATATATTATACTATATGAGGGGGAAGTCACATTGAGATTTGTCTTGACTTCTAACGGTAAAGAAATACTCGTGCTGGTTCAAGCTCAAGTTCCAGATCAGAATTAAGCGCATGTTGGTCTCCTCTGACGTATCAAAAGAGCTCCACCACGCGCTGATCTACTGGATATATTAGTTTTTTAAACCTTTAATTTTAAGCTCCGCAAGCACTGAACCAATTCCCTTCGGAAGTCAAGTACAATCTCCCCAGAGCATGAAAAAAAAAGCGTGATAAAGCTTAAGCGCACTGTGTTATCAAAAAAAACTAATTTTGTTAAGTTTCTTTCGTCTCATGTCCGTCGCTCAGTTTCACCTACTAACAGGTACCGCATAATTTGGAAATGGAGCTAAGGCAGTCAAGCGAAGGTGGCTCGATAGGCGAGCTGGATTTACGGGAAAACTGCTTCATAAAGTTAGATTTTGATGATAATTTGCCACAGAACAATGTTTTTATCAGAGTTTTTTTTTTCTTTTTCTTGGGTAAGAGTTACCAGTAAAGGTTTGCTCTGACTCGCTTATGAAACCACACTTTGCTTGACACCCTTAGCTCCATTTCCAGTTTAACCAAATTATGCGGTATCTCACCTGTCTATCATAGCATCTCACTCGCCTAGCACGTAATTATAAGTGAAATCAGGAGAGAAGGCTTTAGGGACAAGATGAAGTATAGAAAAGTAGAGTAAGCGAAATAGAATGTGTTCGGTGAAAAATAGTTGTTAAAGTTGTCTTGTTACTGGTTAAGGAAAACAAAACATCGATGGTGATGACCTGGAATATATGCAAACTTCAAAGTCTTGTACAGCCATCGGAATTCCCCAAACATTCCGTACCAGCTCTCATACCAAATACCAACACCATCATTCCAAATACTAACATCCTCATTCCGAATACCAACATCCCCATTCCGAATACCAACATCCCCATTCCGAATACCAACCATCATTCTGAATACCAGCCATCATTCCAACAACGCATTTCCGACATTTCTGACAACAATAAGACTTGGGATTGAAGAAGGAACACAAGCGTTGTTGGGTTTCTTATTTTTCAGTTGCGGTGATAGGTGTTTAGCCTACTTGTGTCCATAAGTAATAGCCCATGAAAGTAGTGTTTTTTCTCTGAGATTAAATGATTCGAGATAACTTATCCTGGTGTTGGGAGTACTTTGACTTGAGTTCCTAGGGAGTGCCGGTTGTGGCTCACAGGATGAACTATGATGATTGCTTTTTCACTGAATAGACTGGAGGGAGGTCTCCTCGTTATATTAGCTACCTCAGAGCTCCTTGTTAAGCCTTGAACCACTTCATAATAGCATAATAGCTCTCAATGATGGGCTGTTGAGGATGAACTTGCCTCATTCGAAGTGTAGAAACTCACCCCCCCTCAGAGCTACTCCCAGTGGCTCAGGATCATAGCCAATTGTCCTAAAAGCGAAAATTAATTTGCTCTTGAGGAATAGGGGGGTCGGAGGTTAGCGTACATATTTGAATTGCCATATTCCAGCACAAGGTTATAGAACTTCTCCTCGTATATATGTTGGTCAGGGAATTTCATAAATCCGGAAATCCTAAAGTGCAGAAAACTAAATTTAACCCCCTTGCACATCACTATTTGGTGCTGGCCATTCATAGTCCCCATGCACTCACATACATTTTCATTCACTTATATGTCCAGAGGTAAGTACTATTACTGTTTACTAGAGGTATTACAAAAGACAAAATAACAAAGAGGGTCTTTAGCTATAGTATCTATATATCTGCAAAGACATTTACAAATTAAGAAAGCGAGGCAGTAATGTGGAGATGGAGGAGGTGATAGTGGTGGTGGGGAGGCAGTGATGTGGTGATGCGGTGATGGAGGTGGTGGGGGAGGGGGTGAGGTAGAGGAAGAAAAAAAATCGACAATACAGTGTTTAGGGTATGAAGGTGCGTCAAAAAGTCTGCCTGTAGGTTAGACCCTTATTGAAGATGCTTGAATTCCGCATTATGTAAGATATATGATAGCGAGAACAGTTGTGAGCCTGGTGGAATCTATCCCACCATTTCACCCCCTCTTATATCATACAGTATTACAGAAAGGAACTTTAGCGTGATGGCACCTTGCCTGATATAAGAAAGTGAGGTCTTTGTGTTGGTGAAAGAATCTAACCACTAACACAAAGTTAAAAGTCTCTATACTTTCAGGTAACTATACCGGTGTTTATTTCTTTCAAAACAGAGACTTTGGAGAGGGGTGATTGGTGTTGAATCTACCAGCTAGATCGTTGGAGTAGGTTGTATGCAAGCACAACCTTCACCTTGTCAACTTATAATGCCTCATGCAAGACCCATTCATCCCCCCAGATTCTACCCTCTTATCCACTTATGCAGAAAGAAAGAAAAACAAAATTCCTATACTACAATACTGAACCTCCTAAGCCCTATTCCTACAGAGGCAACTTCCTCGGGCGCAAGTTAAATACTCGACATGTGTGGTGGTCGATGCAACACTCCGATTTCGAGTACTTAATTGTGGCAATGTTGGTCACAAGTGTAGGGACTCGGCGCGAATTATCTCTGAGAACAGAACAAAAACATAGAGAGAGAAACATCAAAATTATATAGCCCGAGAATAATCATTTAAAAAAGTCTACAAATGCACACAGATTCTGGAGATTTTTTCCTCCAAGTCAAGTCCTGGAATACAAGTTGGTAGGCAAATACGAGGAGTTGGAGAAATATGCTCCAGGACTTTGGCAATTATCCACCGTTCCTCGTGGTTCTTTATATCTAAGACTAATATATCATATTCCTCATGGTATGTTGGCTCCTGCGCTGCTTCATTCATCCATTACTTACCCAAATATCCAGCCAGACCTTAGCAGCACTCATCATACAATACCTCACCCTCCGCAATCGACATAGATTCTCAATAAACAACCCCCCCATCATCCCACCGGCTTAGCCAACACACTTGCTATGATCCCCCCCCAGACACCCAGCGTATTATTCCCTCCCGTAGCTTGTGGAAAGTTATCATATTTGAGGCACCAGATAAAAAAATCATAAAGTTTATGGAGAGGGGGGGCGGTATCTGCAGCTTGTTGCTTGGGGGTTTGTGCGGGCAGTAGGCGGGCGGACTCATGAAAGATCACTCCCTCCATGCCCGCAGATCTTCATTTCCCGCCATCTCGATATCTTGGCACTCTCACCACCCCCCTGGCCCCGCCCCCCCCCCGCAGACCGTCGGGGAGGGGATTAAGTATATAACCCCCCCCCCTCCCCCTTCCTCAAACAGCCGGGAATTCCTACCGTAGATACACCAATCCTCTACTTCCAATGTTCCTCGCGGCAGGTAAATCCCATAAGTTATACAAACTACAGAAACTAAAGCCCCGCTTCAATAATGCTCCTACTGTGCTCGGGGGGGGTTTAGTAAAGATCGGGAAGCCACCGGGCGCAAACCTCTCTAGACAGGTGTTGTATGATACTATGGTTTCTGATTTTTAATGACTTTTTCGAAGACTTGAACTACAGTACAGTATGGTGCTTGACCGGCTGGGCTATGTAATTTTTTTCTGGATGCGGATCAAGTATTTGAATAGTATTTGCGGTGTTGCGTTGGGTTGGGGCGGCGGGGGGAGGGGGGTTATTCTTGACCATCGCCAGAGGGCCGCGGAAGGTAGTGTTGGTGATAGATGTATGGGTTATTGGAGGTTGGGAAAGGGATAGTTGGGGTATATTTTGGTAGAATATGATATTCCTACAATGCCTACCTTACACCATACCTGTATGACTTCAGTGAGTCAACGCTTCACAACCTTAACCTACAACCCCCCCCCCCCCCCCCCCCAACCATTCATCCATTCGCTCATACACACTAACCTCCTGACCCGGCCCGGCATGGCCGGAACGACCGGGAATGGCTGCTCTATCTCGGTCTAGGCTTTTTACACCTGGCCCGGTAGGTATGGTGCAAAGCGTCTAAAGGTGGGTCCTCCGATGGAACCCGAATTGGTGGTGAAATGTTCCGTGGCAACCAGCCAACTCTCAAAGTGTGAAGTTACACACACCTGTGGCAAAGTACCAGGTCAATTTTGCTAGTATTCCTCACTGCGAATATCTGAGTGCTTGTTTCACTCTCACCAAAAATTCCACTCTTTCACTTCTATCTCTGTTCCATAGAAACACTTGATTCAAAAAAAAAAAACCTCTAGTTTATTCTGCGCAGAATTATCTACGTCTCTGTGGTTTTTTTTTCTTTGAAATTTGTCGTTGCCGTCTACTAGATAGACATCGGGTTTTGCTGGTTCGGAGGACCCGGTTTGATTCGATTTGCACTATATCAGATGCCTAGCATAGCAAAAGCGAAAGCAAAAATGCTGATCTGCTCGGGTGTCTGGACAGTTTATGCTTCCCGTTGTCCGGGCCGGTCGGTTGTGGGCGGGGTTGTACTAGCACTAGCAGGTAGGATAGGTAGTTACGGGGTGGTGATATCATCGTTATGTTGTCAGATCGGGTGGTATTTCTTCGTTTGGTTTGTAGGGAGAATAGTTATTTAATGGTTTTTGAGCTGGGGTTTGTTTCAGTTGGGAATTGGAAAAAACAAAGGGGGGGTGCTGGAAGTCAGAATGAACAGAAATCTAATGTTTTCATTCTTTTTTCGACGTTGCATAACCTTTGGGGAGGTTTTTGGTTGCGAGTGATGTTTTGTGACTACAGTGCCAGCCGAATTTTACACCGATATAAATATGATTAATTATCATTGGTTCATGAAGGTAAAACCTAACTAAATATCCTAATGTAGACAAACCCACCAAGTCACATTTTCTCAATTTCTCCCTTCCCCTCCCCTCCCCTCCCCGCCCCCTTTTTACCAAACCCCCGCCACCGTCCCCATCATCTTCCAGAACCCATCCGGACACCGCACCTCAAACGGCCAATTCTGTCTCAACTTGCAAACCTCATCCCTACCCCCAACCAGCCCTTCAATCTGCCCAATGCAGCGCTCCTGATACCCCTTAAACGCCGAAATCCTCTTCTTCCTGACGCTCTTCGGCAAGCTCTTATCCTCCCTCTCCTCCCGTGTACCCCAGAGTGCATCAAAGAAATCCCTGGTATCTCTGCCATTCTGTCCGCAAGCGCACTGCTGGCGTTTATACCCCGTCTTTGTCAGCGGGTTATGCCTGAGCGGATTATAGCCCTCCACTTTGGCAATCTGGTGGTGCTGTGCGTATCTGCAGACTGGTATGTTGAAGGTTCCCAAAAGGGTAAAGTTCTCTAGGTTTTTGTGGGAGGCCGTGACGAGTTGGAGGATTGAAAGGGTGGATTGGTAATATGGTGCTGGATTGGATGTCAGTCCGTTGGCTGAGTGGTAGTCGTATGAAGAGGAGATTATGTCTTCGATTGTGTACCCCCATGGGTTATTGCTGGTTAGGAGTTCTTGGTAGCCTGGTGGACCCGCGATGTGGTGCGTGTAGGTGGGGCCGGCGGTCACCCAGGTGAAGAGGTAACAGGCTTCGCCGGTTACGGGGTGGCAGAATTTTAGGTCTTGGGAGCCGCGGCTGTCGGTTTCGCAGCTTCTGCCTGTAGTTTTTTTTGCTTATGCTTTAGCATGACGAGGGAGGGGGGGGAGCACCTTTAAAATGCATCGTGCAAGAAATATACGCCATCTCCCGCCTCCAAACCGAGTTCAAAATAACTCCAAACATAGTCCTCTGCATCATCTTTTCGATATCCGTCGGCGTCTTGACAGGGTTCATTTGAAGTGGGGTAAGAAGCATTCCATCGCGAATATACGTAAGTATCGAATACCCTTCCTCCAAACCCTCGATAAACATTCTGTTGAAGTAGAAAGATAGAAGAGGAGATGGAGAGTAACTAACCATCCTCATCCCTCAAAACCAGCATCTGCTCAAACCGCTTCTCCATAACTCCCCTGATAACACGACTGATCTCCACAACCATGCCCCCGAGATCCTCGGATTGCCCCCACTTACGGTCCTGCTCCACATACACTTTTGGTGCACTAATGTTGGTCCCCCAGGCTGTGCCCTGGCTGAAGAAATGCGGGATGTTCTTTGCCAAGAGTTGGTCCGTGGTAGTGGCGAAGAGACTTCCGCCGTTGCCGATCATGAGTCCGGAGGCTAGACCTACCATCGTGTTTATCACTGAAAGGAGGGTCTTGATTTGGTCTTGGTGCTTAGCGTTTGGCTGGTGGTAGAATAGACTGACAATCTTGGGGGCAAGGAGGGCGAATGTTGATTCGACGCTCTTGAGAGCAGTCGTTTGTGCACGCGTTATATCACTAGCATGTTTAATAGACGTAAGCGTAAAATAAGTCCGTCTCGCCTCGATCTCTGAAATGTCAGGAACGTTTGAAGCAATGACCAAACACGGAATCTATCACTGAACATCAACATCAACATCAACCCTCCCTCTCAAACCGCCACAACACCCACCCACAATACAAGGGGGGGAAAAAAAACTCACATCACAATTATTCTGAACCCCAATCCCACAATGTAAATCATGATGATGGAGGTACTTCTTTCCCAAATAATCAATAAGCACAAACTCTTTATCCCACTAGTACGTCTCCAATATCTTGAACAAGAAGTCTGCGGCACCACTGTTGGCGTAGTTCTCCTGCGTGAGTTCCCATGCCAGAGAACTACACAGGCGGGCCGCATCCGGGGATAGGACTACCATCTCCACCGAGGTATCTGCTACTACGGCCTCCGCATCGGCGACGCCTAGGAGGAAGACCGAAACGACCCCCGTTCGGAGGAGCTAGAGGAGCTGGCGGTGATTGAGGTACATGGCGGTATTAAACGGGGGAGAGAGGGTGGAAGAATGAATGAATAAATGAATGAATCGGTTGTTGAGTTAGTGGTTTGGGGATATAAGGATGCGGGGTGGAGAGATATATGATAATGTATGATGGAGGTATTTCATGTACGCCAACTACGTACGGTAGTCCACTGTGCTCAATCCGGGGCACATCGTTGCCTATTTCATTTTGTTGAGATTCCTGTTTAGTGTTTGCCACGAGCCGAGAAGCTCGAAGGGTCGGCCCGAGCATACTTGTGCCCCGAGCCGAGCCGGCTCGAGCTGGAGCATTTCACAAGAGTTCTACTGTACTTGCCAAGTGGATTGATGGAGATGGTAGCAGCATGTCCGGCAAGAGCTGGAAATTCTATTTTTTTGTATTTACAATGATACTTGGGACGCCATATTCTCCACTCAAGTCTGCCATATGGCTCCACCTGCAACTCGGTTTAGTCAATGATATCCTATAACTAACAAATTCAGACTCGAGCCAGCTCGAGCCCATCCGCTCAGGAGCCGAGCTGGCTCGTGCCAAACACTATTCCTATTAGCATACACTCGAATAGCTTCAAGAAAGCGACGGGCTATCTTTCCTAGACCTAGAGCTCCGCCGCTAAGCTATCGGGGGAGCGATGCTCGAGTACTTGCAACACTAATTCCATTACCTCAGGAAGTACTCAAGCTTTCCAATGCGTCGGAGCTTCGTTGGGCTAGCCCGGGTTCATTGTTGGTTCGGGTCAGGTTCGTTGGGTTGGGTCAGCTATTCTCCTTTCCCGGGTTGGGTTGGGTTTGAACAGGACCGGCCCGGGTTGCCCAACGAATCCGAAAAATCTTTCTGTGTTAGTGGCGCAACCTGGGGATGGTTTGGAGAGCGATCTTTGCTATCACCATGGAAACGACAGCCCAAACCCATGGAAGAGAGAACCATCACTCGAGTATTCTATTAATTAATGATAGCTTGAGGTTAGCCTGGTAGAAAACTAACTAATTCCTCCCACTTTATCTCAGGCACTCTACGCTTTTTCCTTTAATAATCTCACATTATCGCTCGTTTTGACATTGCTTTCTTTCTAAAACTAATGCTCAAATGTGCAATCGAGTTAGAATGTCATTGGCCTTGAGAGGTTCTCATTTAAGTTCTCTCTCTTCTAGGTCACTTGTCCTCTATCCTTCCCGCTGTCAATTTATTTTCTCACCACGCCCCTCATCATCGCTTGGTTACCAATGCCTTCACAACTGAACTCGCTGGGCATAGCTTTGTGTTTTTTTCATCTCATATCGGGAGTGCTCTCTAGTGCGCAATCAATCATCATTGCCTTGGTCAAATTGTTGCGATTCTTTGAAAAATAACAATAGCACATACTTTTCTTTTAACGAAAGGTGAACTTATTTTGTTACATTTTTTAGTCCTTCATGTATCCCATGGACCTAACGGGCTCTTTGGGCTAACCAGGGCTGTGCTTCCTTGGGTTAGTTTGGGTCAGGTCAAACATTCGTTGGGCTTGGGTCGGTCGGGCCAGCCCTTTTTCGACCCGGGTTAGCCCATTGGAAGGTTTGGGAAGTATCATACCAGAGTACACAAGTATCCAATCCATTAGAAAAGAGCTCCCCACTAGCCACCAGGAATCTCTTGCGCGAGTTTTCCCCAATTTTGAAGTCCGAACAATATTTTGAATGTCGTCATCTTTTATCACTCGCACAAGATTCTCCCTGTAGTAACTCCCTGCAGCGAAGCTAGTCTCTTCCTCTGTGACCCCCTCGGGGCCCTGCACAAATTCTACAATATCACATGTAAGACTCCAGGGCCCAATTTGGGAAATTGTTACCCGCTAACTCTGATCTCATATATTCGTGGGCAATTAACTACAACCAAGAGTGTTGATGGAGAGAAAAAGAGGGAAAAATGGAAAAAATGGCTACCGGTGGGTATAAAAAATAGAAAAGTGCCCCTGTAGAAAACACAACCCCGAACTCTTTTTTTCTTTTTTCGCTCAATCATTAAATCGGTTCACATACCCACATAATCCGCTTTCCCGTTGTTGTTTTGTTTGAATAACGTTGGTTCCATGACACGCCTTTGAGAGCGCTCGTTTGTGCACAGTGTACGCGTTGCACCTCTATCCCTGGCATATTTGACGGGCATAAGTATAGAGCAATCCCGTATACCCCAATCTCCGGAACGTCAGTGAGGTCAGAAGCAGCGTCCAAACACAGAACCTATCATCGCCGAATATAAGCATCAACACCAACATCAATCCTCCCTCCCAACCCATTCCAACACCCACCCACCATCCAAGGCAGGGAGGAAGGGGAAAATATAAAAAAATAAAAAAAACTCACATAAAAAACCATTCTGAACTTCAATCCCACAACGCAAATCGTGATCCCAACAAATCTGAAGGCACAAAGCTCGTATCTCACTCATACGTCTGGAATAAGCAGTCTGCAACACTGCTATTGGCGTCGCTCTCGGCGGGAACATTACATAGGCTGGTTGCCTCCGGGGTAGGACTACGATTAGCATCTCCACTATGGCTCCGCTCGCGATAACCCAACAATTTGTTCACTTATAGAATTTCACTTAGAATTCCACACAAAAGGGAAAAAAAAAAAAAAAAAAAAAAAAAAAAAAAGAGTGGACCCTATCCTCCATTGTCTCAACACACTGAAAATCCCATCCCCACATGATAACCCTAGGTTTTGTTTTTTTTTTCTTTTCTGCGAGTACGTAGGGCCTAGGACTAAAATCTACCCATAGATCCCAAAAATTTAGGGGGTTTATTGAGCCCAAATCCTTGGGAAAAAAAAAAAAAATACTTACTGTATGTATGCTCACTTGGGCTGAAAATACTTGTTTCTCAAAAGTTTATTCCACCCTGGATAAAAGCGATAAAATGGTTTTCTAAGGGATAGACACGATGGATACACCTACCGGCTACAATGTGATCCTTTCATATTTTAACTCCGACGAGTCCTAGGCTCCACATTAACTTTTGCATGGGGGTGCTTTTTGGATCACTTTTTGTTGGCTTATCATGAACGGAGCCATACCTTCACCATCCAAAGTTCTGCCCACATCGACCGCCAGGAAGACTGGGGTTGGAGTGGGTGAGAGAGAGGAGGCTTGGGGATACTGTACTATACCACCCAGCGCCCCTCGAAAACGAGCTGAAAAATACCAGACAGCCCTTGACTCTTATTATACGGCGAGCAAAACGTTTTCAGAAGCCATGCATTTCATTACATATAGGCATTACCGGTACGGTAACATACAATGAAGGTACAGTAGTTCATATACACCAATTACTTTACGTCCAGCACCCCCACCCTTCCCAACGCATACCCCCATCCTCCCCTACCGTATTCAATTTCGTTGACACCCCCGCTATCGCAACACCCAAACAGCTTCAAAACAGCGACGGACTATCATAGCTAGCTTTCCTAGAGCTCCGCCGCTAAGCTATTTACAGCACTACTACAATTCCATTGCCTCGAGAAGTGCCAGAACAGAGTACGTATCCAAACCATTAGACAGAGCCACAAATAATCTCCCGTGAGTTAGCCCGCAAGTTTCAAGTCGGAAACAATATCGAATGTCGTCATGTTTTATCACTCGTACTGGATAAGACCCACTAATTAAGCCCCCGCAGGCAGTGAAGCTGGCCTCTTCCGCTTTAGCTTAACCCCCGTCGGTGCCCTGCACTAATTCTGCTATAATTATTGCATGTAGACTCCAGGGCCCAATTTGGGAAATTTTTACGCGCAAACTCTGATCTCACTCATTCGTGGGCAAAACCGCCAGCAGCAAGCAAGACAAACATGCATTCAATTGACTAACTAATTTGACTTATACCATCACCACCCGCCCCCGCTCTCTTCCCCTATACCTAGCCAGTAAAAGCAAAAAGTAAAATAAAGAAAGAAATACAAGAAAAAAAGAAAAAAAAACCCCCCTATGTACCCCACAAAATGTATTTGACAAAGAAGAAAACGATGTACAAAAAAGCAAAGTAAAGAAAGGCCGATAAATGTACAATGAATTATTCGGAAATAGAAATAGAGGAAAAAGGGAGCAAAAAAAAAAAAAAGTGGGAACTGCTTTTTTGATCGATCAAGAAAATGACGATATGAAAGTAGGAGAGAAAGAGCCCCTTCCGTTACAAATGAAAAAAATAAAGGGGTGGGGGGGGGGGGGGGGAGAACGGGTGATACATGATGATGATGACGATGAATAGATGGATTGTGGGATGATGATGGAAAATACAGGTCCCCGTAGCAATGAAAATCCGGACAAAAGAAACCCATAAGTGATAGGAAAAAACCTCCCCGAGATTAACCCCAACCCGAAGAAATCCGTTGAAACCCCCACTTCAGATGCTTCCATAGAACAAAAGAAAACGAAAGGAGAAACAAACACTCAGAGACGAATTATAGGCGAGTGTTGACGGAGGGAAAAAGGAAAAATGCCGCCCGTAGATAAAAAAAAAGAGCATAAGCGCTTTTGTAAAAAGAAAATAGAAAACACAACTCCAAACTTTTTTTCGCCGATCGTTATATCGTTTCACATGCCACCATAACCTTTGTTTTCCCAGTGTTGTTTTGTTTCAATAACCGTTTTTGTTTAAGCCTAGGGCTGCCAGCCCAACGATGCACGTTCGCAAATCTAAATATGCCAGTTAAGAGAAAAGATTTTCTTCAGTAAATAGCCCATTCTAGGAATTATCTCTCTAGAAAGTCGTCCTCCAGTAACCTTTCATTTGAAGAAAAAGTGAACACTTCCTTGCACCCCCCTCCGCCGACGCCGACGCCCCCACACTGTCAGAAGGCATTCACATGCTCTCGAAGATTGGAGGAATCCGACTCGCCGAGCCGAAATTTCTTCCAAGTTCCTCGGCCTTCCTGTTGGAAATCTTCTTCCTCATGGCAGCACTGGCCCCAAGCCCTCTGTTGCCAGCCATAAGCCGCCTTTTCACTTTCTTCTTCCGCGTTGGCGTAATTGTCTCCCCCAGTTTCTTTTGAAGTCCGTAGCCTGCAGTAGGGCTACTGTTAGGGTTTCCATGAAGATTTGCCATTTTCTGGGCATGCTGGGTTTGTCTCTTACGGAAAGCCGTTACACTGACCTTATCCCATCTCGAGAGCATCTGCGCCGGGAGCTCAGCGGAGGGAATACATTCGTCGTCGGCATCCGGTTCATCGCAGGCACCATCCATTAAAGCCAACTCTAAGTTTCCGGTGCCAAAATCATTTTCTGTGTGCTCGTTGTCATCCTCATCGGAAGAAAGCTCGAGAAAGTCTGCGATCTTAAGATCGGCTTCATATTCGTCAAGTTCCTCATCCCCTAGCCCATCGGCAATGAATTCGTCTTCTTCGTTGAAATAAGGGTAGAAGGCCTCCGGAGGTCCTAATATGTCGGCCCCATTCAAGAAAATTCCATCACCACCAGTCAACCCGCTAAGTGTCGGGTTATAATCCAAAAAGCCGGCAGAGTTTTCGCTTTCGCTTTCTTCAGCCATCATTACCAAGAAATTGGACACATTGCCGTTGTCATTCGTCTCGTCGACAGGCACTTGCTTGCCTTTAGGTACGAGAAAAGTCTTTTTCGACCCCTCAACAACACAAATCGGACGATTTGGATCGGCAACCCAGGAGCCAAGCCTTGGGCGGGAAGCCCCATCAATATGAACAACTTGTGGACTTTCCGGTTCCTGGGATGACATTGAAACGCGTCGGAGGATAGACTTGCCACGCGGTGTAGGCATCGGAAGATCCTCGTCTTCATCAGTAGTTTCTCCTGAGTCGCCTGCCATAAGTGATAATTCGTTAGTAAAGGGATACTCGTCCTCCGGGTTTGAATTTTCTCACTCTCGTCCTCGCTCTCACTGTCCGCTGCATCTTCCTCGCCATCGTCTCCTCCATTGCTGCTTCCGTCCGATGAGAAGAAGTGTTTCCATGGAACATCCACATCGTCATCTGTGTCGTCGGCCCATCCCCCACGCCCTTGGATGCTCACCAAGTGCTTCACAGCAGGGTCTTTTTTCTCAAAGAAGGGATTAAGAGTAGGTACTTCGTCCTCATCCGAGGATTCTTCGTCACTACCCGCCGTGGGTGAAGGGAGATTACCCCTTGCAGTCGGAGAAATAGGCATAGATGGAGCAGTAGCAGAGAATGAGCCTCGGGGAGTGTTATCGGGGGTGATGGCCGGAGTAGAATCCGGCGTCGGATTTGCAGAGAAGATATCACCATCATTGAATAAATAATAGTCGCCCACCGGATCACAGGGGATGTCGGGAAAGAAAGTGGGATCATTCCATTGAGAAATGAACATTTCATCGTTGAGATCTTCAAATTCCTCCACATTACCGAGATCAAGTCCATTGAGTATTTCAGGGGTAATATCGCTCGGAAGAAACGGGCTTGCTTTTACGGGTGTGGAAGACGGAATACCGTTCTCAAGCTCGCGGAAGATAGCATCCTCCTCCTCGCCTTCAATATCCTCATCATCGCCGGCGTCAATGTCCTCCTCTTCATCAATATCAATTAGTACCCCACCTTCATCATCTTCAATCAAGCCAAAATCTCCGTCGGTGAACGAGCCGATATCACTGATATCATCACTGATAGGTCCAAATAAGGCATCGGAAAACTCCAGTAGATCATCGGTTTTGGCGATGTCGAAGGCAACCTTTTTGTTTGGATGATTCTGCTCAGGGCCATTTTCTGTCAATTCATCAATATCTGCGTCGAATGATCGTTTCTTTGAGCCTCGCCCCGCCCGGTGATCTCCATTTGCAACTATGCTTTCCTGTCCACCGTTTTGGACGGTAGATTGATCATCCGGAAATAGCTTCATGCTGGTGGCATCTTCACCGGTCACCCGGACGGGGCGATTGACAGCCGGCTCGTCCGCATCATCCGCATCTTCATCATCGTCCGTCTCTTCATCGTCTTGACTACTTGAACTATCAGATGAAGAATCGGTCTCCTCCTGATCTCCTCCCCCATGCCCGCTTTTCCTACTCCTTCCATCCTTTCCACTACCCCCTGCTGACCCTGGACCCAACCTAGATGACTCTCGGTGATGACGTTTTGTGTGAGATGTTTGATTAGGGATATGTTCGTGGAGAATGTATGGGTTCTTCAGAGCCAACGACTCCCCGGCCGGGAGTGAAGAATTGTTGGCTCTCGAAGGGGGTGAGGCGAGGCCGGTTATAGTGTTTGGTACTGTGTTTCGAGACATTGTATTGTGTATAAGAAAAAATCGAGGAATTGGTTGGTGATAAATATATTCGATATAATAGATGTGTGTGGTGGGGTGTATTTTGTGCAAATGAGGTTTTTAGGTTATCAGTTATGGTTGCCGCCGGTTTACAGTGTACAGGGTTGAGGTTAACGTGGTGTGAATTTTTTTTCTTTTCCTTCGGTATTTTTTCCCACCTGTTTTCCGCCGACAATCCCGATGTCAGGGCGAGAAAAAAATTGAAGCTTCGGTCGTGTGTGTGATGTCCCAAATGTTACAGGACAATATCCTTCAATGGATGGCGTTTATTCGATAAGTCTCGAGGAAAGCCCTTCTTTCTAATCGATAAGAAACAGAGGATCAAAGGTATCGTCGTTTTTGTCGTTTGTTCTTGTCAATCGCTGGAGCTGTTAGGCTGGAGGTGTGTGTGTGCAACACCCCCAGAGTGATTTACAACTCAACAGTGATGTTGGCAGCCTGTGACATTTTGGGTGATGACGATAATGAATTTGGGAATCTGAGTTTTATGTTAGGGTGAAAGGTGTCTGGACTTATCTGGAGAAGTTGGGTGGATGAGGGGGGGAGGTGAAGGAAGTGAAGGAGAACAGAGGGGGTAAGTTTTGTGTGGGTCAAGTTTTGTGAGGCTGTGGGTCGCATGTTACATACAAAAACCCAAGTGCCAGAAAACTCAGAGCACCCTTCATTGCCCACCTCCCACCACCACTTCTCACTTCCCACGACAGAACAGAAGACATGGGGGAAAGAAAGGAAAAAGGAAAAAATCCTAGTATTCCCCACATTATCGTACTAGAGTTACCAGCTTTGAAAAGAAAGTAGAAATCTCCGCCATGAAAACTCGACCGCTCTCTTGGCTATTGTTCAAGAGTAAGGTAATTCAAATTACAGTAATAGCTACTGTACAGCTACTGCAGATTTCTTCACCCTTTAACTCAAGAATAACTTAGTGTAATTGACCTAACATAGGGCATGATGACACTGTACTGTACCCGTACAGTATGGAGTCCCTTTGCCTCCCTCCTGCTTTCACCCCTACCTGACTCCATTGACGGCGGCAAACAGAAGGAGCAAACAAACATTCTACTCAAGAGGAATCGGCTCCTTTGTAAACCCATTTTCCTTGCCAATTGGTGCGCCAACTCGGATATACTCTACTAAATTCATCTCTAAGCAATAATCCCACTGTTGCATGCAGGAAGGCTTGCAGCTCATACTCTATCAAATCATATCATTATGATTTTCAAAGAGGAGGGGAAGAATTGAAGCTTAGGGTAGTCTAAGAAGCAAGGGTTGTCGGTGATAGTGCTGTGAAAGACTCATTCATCACTGGTCATTGCCTTTACCGGTATCTAAGTTACGCACGGTCAGTCATTAGTTTTTTTTTTTAGTTTTTTTTCCTTCCCTTCCCTTTGCTAAATCCTAGGCTACTAGATCCTCGGAGGGGTACAGTAACGAGCGTCTAGAAATCCGGGCGACCATCAGTCGTTAAAAATGAATTTTAACTACGTCAATTGATATCGATGAGACATCAATTAAGATCAATATCATTCCTAGTGAGGGTTGTGAGTGAGTAAGGACAGTCAAAATGTTACTGTATGTGTGACCCAAAACGGCCACTGCCATGATACAGAAAAGTGCCGCTCTGTTTTTTTTCTTTTTTTTTCTTCTTGTGCCTACGCACGCACAAGTACTGTACTGAGTACTCACACACTCGCACACACACGCACACAAATGTGACTTCTTTTTTTTCTCCCAATCCCACACAAAATTTTCGGTGAAGGAACAACTTCGATACATGCATTTTCTGTCTCAGTACCGCAACAACAGAAGCGCTCACCATGTTACATTTTGTATGGTATGCTGCTCTGCAAATCTTTTTTTAGTTTGAATGCCTCAGGGCACGCGGAGAAAAAAAATTGGGTATTATACCAAGTGAACTATGACAAAAATCTGCTAGTTTATGACATTAGTCCTACCGTTTATGGACAGACAAGCGAAATAAAAGCACTCCTCACCAAAAATAAAATAAAATAAAATAAACCCCTCCAAAGGAAAGGAAAAAAAAAAAAAAAAAAAAAAAAAGGGAAAAGGAATTGCCTCACAGGGTTATGATGCAACCCAACAGAGTGATGAACTCGCCCAAACCCCTGATTATCCGTATGGATATTCACGGTTGGCTCGAAATCAACTCCCCTGTACTGTACTCCCTAAGGATATTCCTAAGGTTTTTTTTTTTTTTTTTTTCCTCGCCCTTTTTCTTCTCTTCCCTGTCAAATGGGTAGATGCCGCCCGTTTCACAACACCTTTCAATATTGTTTTACCTCCTCCCGGATATGGGGTCTTTTAATCACGTTTGGTCTCGCTAGCCAGAAGAGTTGCATACCGGATGAAGGTCAAAACCGGAGTTTAGGTGCTCATTTTGCATCTTTGCACTTGTTATCCTGGTCAGTTCCACTCTTTCCAAGACTTTGGGAGTTTGAGAGAGAAAGCAAACTCCGTCCGCAGCCCGGCTCCCGCCACGGGAGACGCTTCAACAAACGGGAAGGAAGCATTTCTAGAGGAATTGATTTGCCTGGATTTGGTTCTCCCATGGTTTATGCCACCCTATTCTGGTGCACTGGCCATCGGTATGGATGCTTCGGTCCCCGTTACACAGTAAGCCTTGTTAAGGCAAGATACCGCATATACCGGTACAGTTCTTCACATCCCCGGCTGCCAGTATCAGAATGAAGGTCCCAACGCACAGAGACAACCCTAAAATCACCTCCAAATGTCGAAGGTACGATTCAAGCTTCCCCTAAGACCCTCCTGCGCCGTAATTCACTTGAGTCCCCTTCGATTGTTCCATACATACATTCGCTTCGGGCAATGAAGGGTGAAACGGGCTTGAACAACAATACATATTCCATACATATGTACTCGAGTAACTAAATTCGCAATTCCTACGCATTCACTCCTGCACGGAATCCCCCTGTTTCCTAGTTTTTATTATTGCGTGCATTTCACGATGGGTTTTACTCACTCGTACACTCCTCTTGTTACAGTAGTCCGGAGTGCTGATATGGTCCCCGCTTAGACATTGCAGATTCAAGTTAGACGGTTCACCAATATGCATGTTATCCGTCCGCCACAGAAGGATGAAAAGGACAAGCTAACGCACACTATTGCTGTCGTGGTTAAACGATTGTCTTTTCGCTTTTTTCCCTTTTTTTTTTCCTTCATTTCATCAGATTTTCTTGCTTCCAAGTTGTAACTCTCGAGAGCTCCGTTCATACAGACCACTATCACATCTTACTTCAGGGTATGATTAGACTACCGTATAATACACCGTACGGTAGAATAGCGGCAGGAGTTCTTTTTGCCCCTCCTCTAGTTTCACAGAAAGCAGCCTAGACTCGCGTGCCCCTCTTCCCAAGAGGTCAATTATAACACAGCTCAGCTGCCAAACGGGCGCAGACACGTACCCCAACTGGGCCCTTAACTTACCCCTCCCTTCGTTCCAAAAGCAAAAGTTTACATCTGGACTTACCCCGCCGCGCTTTTCGGGTATCTATCGTGATCTTGGCAACAAGATTGATAAAAAAATCCCACTTCCGTGGCGATTTTTTCCTTTTTTTTCCCTTACATTTCTAATAATTCCTCATTTTCTGCTTGCTGGTTCAATTTGTGTTTTGTTTTAGGACGAAACCACGTTTCTCTTCCTTCCCCCGCCTTTTGTTTTCCTTTTTTTTCCTTTGTTTTCTTCCGTTCCTTCCTCGCGCTTTTTTCTTTGCTTTTCTCAGCAAAGTGAGATGAGTGCCATACCGCACACTACGGTACAGTATTCCTACATGCCGTTCCCGCTGCCAGAAGGAAGGGGGGAAGGTGCAATACAAAGTGGAAAGGAAAAAAAGAGGTATTTCTTGTACCTACCTAATGTGTTTACGATATGATCATCGAATTGGACCCTGAATTCGGCGGATCCCGTCATAAAAAAGGGACTTCCAGAAGGGTTAAATATTCCGAATATCGGTAAGTTAGATCGACAATGTGAAAAAAAAACACTCCCAACTTACATAACTTTGCAGGCGAGTTAATCACTCAAGGTTCCCATCTCATCATCACCATCATCATACCGAGAAAAAGCCTGTCAATTCGTCGCTCGCTTGGGTGTTGACGAGTGTGCATTACTCTATCGATCGAGAATTTCATATTTGAAAAAAACCTGATAAGTATCTTTGCAGTGGGGGTGGCTGTTTGTCTTCCTGTCAAACATTGCAAACAACGAACAATGTTCAGTATGGTACTTGCACTTGGGTAATGATTAATCAATCATGCAACGCCCTCTCCCACACACAAATTATTATACTGCACCAATTAACCCTTCGCAGTAGCAGTATTGTATCATAAGTAAAATATCATACTCGTAGATCAGCAAAACCCTACAATCCACTCCCCTCCCTCCCTCTTAATATAAAAAAAAAAAAGCACCCCCTGCCGTCCAAGAGCAGACAGAAAGGGTACACTCGGATATATATCATATCATAAAAGTCAAAAGAAAAAACACCACGCCATATGGTATTATATCATGGCCGTAAGTAAGTAAAGCAAGTCAACCACTCACCCACCCAACCCACCGCAAGCGATCACAACATACCTTGACTTACATACCCTACCTACCTACCCACCGCACACCACCAAACCAAGTAAAACAAAGGGGAGCCGGGAAACCCCCTTCCCCCCTCCTCTCCCATAAGCTATAAAAAAAAAAGCAATGCACAAACCCATCCAGAGCCAAAACAATCTTACTGCACATTTCAGTACAGTACAGTACTCATACCCGTGCTCGAGAATCTCCATCCCGCCAGCCCACACCACACCACACCATACCATACCATGCCAAAGCACAATAGTATGATTCGCACTCCATCCGAACCCGCACCGCACGCGCGCGCGCGGTGAGCAAGTACCGTACCGTCCTCGCAATTCCCTGACGCTTGTAAACGCAACCGCTATCGCAGACCACCGATTTTCCCGCCCGCATGCAATATCAGTTGCGCTTTGCAAACGTCGGTGAATCGCAAGTGTACTCGTAATACGCTAGCCGCCCCCGCCTGCATACGTGCATGATGCTGCGGCTGCAGGTGTAGTGGTGGTTTTGGCCAGGCTCATGGGGGATCACTCGTTCGTCTGATGTTTTGGGGTGAATTGGGGGGAGAAGGGGGGAGGGCATGTGTTTGGTGGGGTTTTATTGGTTGGGCGCAAGGAGGGGGTGGTGTGTTGGAGTGGATACTTTTTTTTGTGTTTTGTGTTTTGCGGTGAACTTGGGGGGGATCTTGATCGTGGTTCGTATATCGGTATTTGATCGTGGGCTTGTAACGGAGGGGGTGATGTGGTGGCTGTGGTTTTGGTGGTAGGTGGATAGGGGGGAGATAAGCATGTTCTTATCTTTACCGCCTAGTCACAAAACATCACTCGTGTTTGTGTGCGTGCTGTGTGGGGATTAGGGTGTGTGTTGTGCTTGTGCTGTGTCATAGGCATGTTGTAGAGAGTAACGGGATATGATAGAGGGATGTGCGCGCAGTGTTGTTGGTGGGGGGGTAGGGGAATAGTAGGAGCAATACTCATCCGCTTCGTGAATCTGGCATGCGGGCCATTTTAATGCATTGCTGCTTCTTGGTTATTCCTCCGATTCTGGTGAATTGGGCGTGTGAGTTGGTAGCACTGGCCAGCGGAGTTGGTCAAAAGCAATACGCAGATGATATGCATAGCCAGTATTTTTTCAAAGCTATGGGAAGTGGGGTAGGCCCAGGCAGAAAGCCGGGTGGGCGCTGTGGATGGGGATGTCTACTAAGTTGGTACAGTCACTAGACAAAAGTGTTCGTGAAACGGCATTTCCCTCGCCCTGGGGAATGGGCCCCTCCCGCACAGAGGCCCCCAATTGCGCAATACCCCCCCCCCTTAGGCCGCTTTGATTTCCGTCAAAGGGAAATTCGGTTTTCACGAACACTTTTGTCTAGTGACTGTACATTGAGCAAGATATATAGTCCTAGTGAGTGCACTTGCACAGCAGATAAGTACCATGCTGATATTCAATTCCGGGTGGATGCAGATTCGCATGTACGTATATATAAGTTGTGTTTTCAGATTTTTATGGAGGGAGGATGTGTTGAACATGTATCGACTAGACTGGATTGTAGATACCAGTCCAACACAGTCTAAACATGTGCATGAGACACTGGACGAGGATAAAGTTATCATTCGTAGTATGACCTATCTCCCACTATCACGCTATATGTCCCACTACATCCACCCATTACTACCACCACACCCCCAGCCCCCCTCCGCAATCTCAAAGATAACACAAGTTTCCACCTTTGATGTTATATCCAATCCCCCCTCTCCCACCACCTCGTTAACAAATATTACCTCAATACCTTCACTACCAACTATTAAAATAATCCTTAACATTCATCCATGCCTGCGTTAATGACCCAGCTGTGATCTTACGGTTGAGTCATAGACACGTGAAAGGTTGTAGGCTGTCAGATATTGGTATGGTACTACTTTGTCACTCAGGTCGAACAAAAAGCCCCTGCAGATGCTTTTCAGATGTGTGTTGAATTGTGTCTTGAATTAAAGCGATGTTTGGGTGTGGTACGAGTGGGGTCACACAAAAGCCGCTTATCACATAAAATCACTCGTAGGTGGAGATCAAGTACTGTGCCGTAGTTGGTCAAGTATCGGAAGTGAAATGATTGTTGGCGGTGGACTTGAAAAGCCGCATACAATTCCCGAGTAATATAATCGTAAGCCAAGGGTGCTGTATTGCATTACATCAATTCCAGGATCCCCCACCACCAGAAGAAAAAAAAGCCCAGTATTTCGCCAAATATTCTTCAAAATACCCAACCAGTTAACACATTTACACCCAAAGCAATACCACCACTAATCCCCCCCCGCGCGAAGGGCACCTTTACAGGAAACAAGCTCATTATCTGAGACTGTTATACTCCACCATCTGACCTCCCCCGTTCCCTATCCACATCATCACCAACCAGATCACCCGTTCCATGCATCACACCCTAGAATCAAGCCACTCAATACCTCCCTCCGTGTTCAAAGCAAGTATAAAGCGTAAATATAAAAAAATCGGGATTATTATTGAATGCTTCAAGTTTACTTGAGTGGGTTAGATGGTAGAGTTACATTCATGAAACTCCGGGAATCCTTCCCTTTTGCCACGAGCTTTAAAAAAAAAAGTACCAGTGCAGTACGTACAGTACAGTACAATTATAATCCATGCCGTAGTCTACTAACTTAGGGAGATTGTCAAACTTACTTTTCACCACTGATATTCCCAGTAAGTAATCTATCGTTACAGTAGTTATCCTTAATGAACATAATTTCTGACATGGGTAAGTATTTATTCCTATTGCATTCAATGTTTCGTGGTAAAGTGCAGTACAGTAATACCGTAATACTGTACACTATTCTTAACCTTGGGCGAGAGAATGCGAATTTACCTGGTGATAGGACGACACGGTGATGTTACTTTACAGATATAGCAGTCAAGACCTCCAACACCTCTATCCACCCAACCCCAAAGCACTACAGTATCCAACACTGAACTCCCTAGCGAACAACACCCACCAAGCACACCACCCTCACCATCACACCCCACACCCTCACAAACCCACCCACCCCCGCCACTGCAACCAGACAAACAACTAACACCCTACACCACACCCCCCCTCCCAGCCAACCAAGCTACGATACAACACCATATCCCCCTCTACCCCCAACCTAGGACACATAGGGGCTGCTTTACCAGCTTCGCTGAGCAGCCCCTATGAGCAAATCCCCCCATTTTGTGAGTCGTGTACCAATCTACTCTTATCTTATCTACAAATGCCAAGAGATGTCAAGATCAGTGGAAAAATCAGATAGGAATTTCAGACTTGGCATGTGATTGTGGAGCTTGCGGAGCTTGCAAGGTCCAACTTGAACCATTCCGTCGCGCACCACGGGGGTGAAAATGCGGGTATAGGGCATCAACTAGTAGCTTTCTTTTAGTTATAGGGCTTCGTTAGTTGTCGAGAGGGCTAGTTAGTGGGTCTGCGGTTTGTCATTAGGGCACAGGGTTTTGTTAGTGCGTTGCTATGGGGGGGGGGGTTTTTTCCTTCAAAAAGGAACTAGGATTTTTAGTTTCCTTTTTGTTGGTGCAACCAGAGGAGAGAAGGACGCGAGTGATAGATGGAAGAACAACTGTGAATGAAAGTTGGGTTTTCTCTTTTACGAATTTCGGTTTGTTTCTTTTCGATCGTGATTCCCGTGACGGAATAGTTTTATCCCTAGGATAGTCTTTCGACGCCTGGCTGTGCGAGCGGCGATTGCCCACACCCAGTAGTGTCTGCTCTCCTTTCCGATTTACGACTCCCTGGTTTTTACGCTTGTGTTGTAGGAGAAGGGAATCTCCTCTGTCTTCTGTGTAGTCCCGTTTTTTCGTTTCTCAGTACTTTCTCGAGCAGATGCTCCACTGGCAGCTCCCGAGTATTGCTCTTCCATCATGTAATTCGTGATTTGATTGTACTGAAATTATTGTGGATATATTTGTTTGTTGAATTGGGATTGAAAAGAGGAATTGAGATACAAAATTCTCCAACCTTTCTTACTGTTCTGTAAGAAAATTTTGTTTTAATATATTTGCAAATGCATAATACATTAAGTTACAGGTTTGTGTGTTTGAGACAGTCACAATATGGAATGAAAATTATTTTACGGCACTACTTCATATCAGATCTTTTCTTGGCTTGGCATAATTTTAGCCTTTTAGATAAGATAAGAGCTGATTGGTACACGGCTTCCAAAATGGGGGATTTGCTCCTAATTAGGGGCTACTCAGCAAAGCTGGTAAAGCAGACCCTAGGTACCCATGGTTGCCTCTACAGTGAAACCTCCATTAACTCCACCCTCCAATGTTTCCAGAACTCCAATATTTCTATCCCTTGCTGGGAGACTAGTTTGATTCTATAAGCTCCCCCTTTCTAAGTTGTAGGATTCTATTAGTTTCTCTTTCCAGGCTGTCAATGTCACCAAATTTCAGAATTCATTAATATGAAAAAGATTTTCATGTCACTTCCCATGGGGAAGAAAAAGTTTGACAGGTTTTTAGAAGATAAATAGCCTAGAAAAGAAGGAAGAAAACAAAGCACATTTCAATCATTCTGCCTCCTGCCACTAGCCCTTATTGTGAAGAAAAAGAAAAAAAAAACCCTCCTCAATCAACATGCTGAACACTTCAAAGATTTCAGCAAAATGTACTCACTGACAATGTTTACTCACATATGAAAAACAAGCATAAATGAAGTACAAAAACCTCAACAACCTTGCAAAGTTTGAACTATACAAGTAAAAGTTTCTCTAAATGGAGGAAAATCAACAACTAATACATCTCTTACTGCAAGTTACAGGTTTGATTGCAAAATACTAATAAACATCCTTGCAGAAAGGATATAATTATTGGGCAAACATGATAAGTGCAGAGCTTATATGTCAAAGAGTAAGCAGTATCAAGTTACCTCAGATTGAGTCAATGCTTGTATTACAGGTACAACAGTATAAAAGATGTATGTAAACAGCAATTCTTCCTACCTGATACTATATTTTTATCAAGAAAAGAAATTGAAGCTAAGTAGAAGTTTAGGAATTATTCTCATAGAAGAAACTATTTGAGCAAAGGCTATTCAGTTTTGTGAGCTTGAAAATATTCCAGAAGCCAATTGACCAATGTGGAGTCATGAATAGCTGTCAAAGTTCAAGATACATACCGGACTTTGCAGATTTCACTTCTATGAAGAAGTAATTCAATCAACCTCAACAATTATACTGAATGTATCGATCAAATTAATGAGGTCCATAATGACTAGATGGATGAAAACTATTACCATTTTGATGAGACTGATCTCTTTTATTGAATGCCATGCTTTGTAGGCCTTGCTACATAAATGAATAGGTTAAAAGGAGAAAAAATATGCTTGACTTATGGCTTTTGCATTAATAGGACTGGAACTGATAAGTATGAGCCTCTAGTTATTGATCATGCATGTTAACCTTAGTGCTTCAGTAAAAGAAATGTACACAGCTTATGCTATGACTATTACTTCAATAAAAAAGCTTAGATAACTAGAGTGATTCGGCTTGACTGGTTGAAAAGATTTGATGAGGATATGTAAAGAGAGAACTGTCAAATAATTCTTTTAGTTGACAATTGCTCTGCTCATATTGAGCCTATTGACTATGATCTTAAAACTATTCAACTTTAATTCCTTTCTTTAAATACTACATCATAGTTGCAACTACTTGATGTAGGAATAATTCATACTTTTAAAGCTTACTACTATCAGGATTTTCTTCAACTTGTAATTTTGCAAGATAAGGAAGATGCTACACAAAACCCCTTTAAGATTTCACAGTTAGAAGCTATAGAACTGAGAAAAGAAGCATGATCAAAGGTGTTAGCAATAGTAATTTCAAATTGTTGAAAGTATGTTGGTCTTACTAGAAAGTTTGGACCCAGATTACTAGTCAAATACTCTAACAATCCTATTCAAGTTCTAATATTCAAGCATGTTACAGAACAATACTATGAATGTACAGACTAAAGAAACCAAAATCCTGACCAGTTCTTTCTCTCATACTGTACAACTCATGAAGTTGGTTTCTCTTTTTCTCCTCAGATTTGTTTTTTTTTTTTTAAATTACAAAGTATGTTATTAGTTATCTATTTACTAATTAGTTATATAATATTCAGGTTAGCAAGCTCAGTATATCAGCTGAGTGATACTTTCAAAAATTTTATATATACAATCTCATCACAGTTGAGGTATTTCTAAATCCAGTCAATGAGGTAGCAGTTATAACTTACTAGAGAACTTACAAATGAGGAAATTATTAGGATAATCAATCATTCAGAAGAGGAGGCTAAGGGAATTAGTAGAAATAGTTTTGGAGAGGTTGATGCCATCATCTAGCAACCTCAAGGAGTTACACTTCCTTCTACTTTTGAAGCCTTAGAAGCTATGTGAAGCTTGATTCATAAGCTATTAGTTGATACCAATATCCCAGAGGTAGAGTTCAAGACATTTAGAGTTCTTGGAGAGTTGGAGAAGGTATGGAGGGTTGAGAAACTCCAAGAATCAATAGTACAATAAAGTATTTTATCATTCTTTACTATTGCTGAAAGTTTATCCTGTAGCTAAGTGCATAGGGTATTGGGTGAAGTGATGGATTGATAAATGGGCAGAGAGTTGAATAAATATATATGTTTTTAGGATAAAGATTGAAGTAAAATCTGATAGATAAGCTAGAGAAATGTTATTTTTCTACACAAATAGGTTGAAAATAAGAAATGTCTGCTATCATCAACTATTACTCATTTTCTTTCTGGTACCCCCCTTCTACCAAGCCTGTTCAATATTTTCCATCCCCCTTTTTGCTTCCGAGAAATTCAGTCACACTAAAACCTGGAGATAATGGAGGTTTCACTGTACTTGTAATTGAATGATGCTTGTAAACATGACTAGGTCTACAGATGTGCCAAGGTATACTTCATATGACCTGCATGGAAGTACATTTTTGGTAAAAAAGAGAGAAACAGAAAAGACATGATGGAAACAAGGGAATCAGAGTATGATAATGAATTAAAACAAGGAGTAAAAAAATAAATCATTATGAAAAATAATTGTTTATAACCAGTCACAGCCAGTCACTGATAGAACTAAATATAAAAATAAAAAATACACAAAATTGAATTAATAATTAAATTTTCTATTCTCACTCTCATCCTTAATACAAACTTCAATCCTCAATAACATTGAGTCTATATGCTTATTTATCTATTCTACAGAATAGTTAAGCTATTCCTTCAATACTACTTAACATATCCCAGTAGCTGTCATCTATATCCCATATTTTTCCTGTATTCAATTCTTCATCTTGTACTATATCATTTTGATAGGATTAAGAACAGGGGAATTTACAAGTCGAATAAGTTTTCATAAACCTAAATACTCTTGAGGAGGATTGTAGTATCAGTGGATATGGAAAGGTACATTATCCTCTATAATAAGAGGGTTTGAGCAAGTAACTTAAGTGTTACAAGTAAAAGGATAGAGTAGGGAATTAAGGATACATTTATGATTTATAAACCAGTCAATCCTACCTTTTCTATCCTTTTCTCTTTCTTTCAGTTTTAGTAGACTGCAATGTTGAGATCCTATTAGTATATAATTATACCATTCTACTTCTACCAGCTCTAGCTAATACTCATGTGTAAGTTAGACTGTATTCTTCTTTTGCTGCTTTATCTCATATAGTATTGAAAAAACCGATTTGTCGACTATCCCTTTCAGAGCACCAAATGAAAAAATGAATTGTTGACGAGTTAGGTTCAGAGTACCAAATGAAAAACAACAAGATAGGTCAGGTCTGGCTTCTCGGTCACTAACAACAACCAAACAAAAATGCCCACGGTAAACAGATTCGCTCAATGTAAAAGAAAACAGCCAAGTATCAATCAATTCTGTAGAAACTAATCTCCCAACAACAAGTCCGAAAACTACAATCAAACTCAAAAAGAAAAATCAATCCAAGCCAAAGAAAGTCCAACTGATCCCAGTTGTCCAACTATCTATGCTGAATTCCTCTAAATACAACTTTCCTGTTCTTATTCTTTGTCCCTGTTCCTCCTGTTCCTCCTGTTATTTTTTTTCTAAGTGAGGTGTGGGGATAAGCCCCTTATATAGGCCTGTCCTCATAGGCCGCATAAGCTAACAAACAAACTAACAAACAAATGATGACATATCCCCAGTCTATGTACATAGGCTGCATAATCCCTCCAATTTCTAGCTAAATAGAGTTCCTTCACAAATAATGATTTGATTCAAGCAAACTAACTACTGCATAATTAAAAATGCAAAATCAGATTTTCCCCTTGACAGTATTGTGTAGAAATGATATAGGAGTATAGAGCCTGATGTCTGTTAACAATTATATACATAAAATATAGTTAACATAATTTTTCTAGTTAAAAAAAAATTTGAATTCTATTCTACACTACCACCATATCTATATAGAATTGTCCCCCAGAATATTACTGTTGAACCCTTGGGGAACTTGACATTTAAATTCTATGTGAGATATGCCTCCCTAAGTTATTGAAGTATACCTTGTACCTGACAGCAATGTAGGTCCCTAGTCTCAAAGTAAGATTTATCTGTAAATATTACTTCATACTAGTTAAGCTGCTGATAATGTAGGCAGAAGATCAGCTTAGCTGCACACTATTCTAGGTTTGGTTGTAACTTCTCTGTTAGTTTTCAGCAGTGAATATTATTTTTGGTGAGGATCTTCTTTACTGTATTTCTATATATCTGAAGTCTAGCTAGTATAATATTTATTTAATATTAGCTATATATATTAAAATAGCTACCAATTAGTCTATAAAATAAAAATAGAAATAAGAATAAAATCAACATCCTCCATCTCTACTACACCTCCGGTTATTGAAATTTATTTCCTATTTAGGAATAACTCAATATCAGACCCATAAGGAAAAACATCACCACTTTTTCCTTCCTTCCCCCCACCTAGAAGGGGTTATTGTAACAGGTGGTAACCTGTATGAACTAATACAATAGGGATCTGCAGTAGGCTAGCTATTGTTTGATTCCTAAGGGAGTCTAGAGAGGTAAAGACAAGAAGGTCTTAGAAGAAGCAAAGGGGAAAGGAAGTAAGAGAATCACCATTCAACCAAGTATATTCCTTATCTAGGTTCTGTCTGAAGTCTGGCTGTTCCTGCTAGTCAGGAAGCCTGTCTTAAATACATGATTTCCTCTACCTAAGGTAGAGGTTCCTGAAAACTCACAACCACTATCATTACTAGTAAGTACACACTACCAGAATCTTGTGATCCTACTGGAATCCTGAAAGCCCAAGGCAACCCTTTACCCAAGTCTTATCTCTACTGTCAATATACATGACCATTCCTTCCCTTAGAATCCCTAGGGTAAAACCTTACCAGTACAATAGCATAACAAATACAAAACATAACAAGTTACCAGAATCCTAATGATACTGGTAGTAAAACAATTAATCAATCAATATAAGCAGGAACAAATGAAATAATATAATAAAGGAAAACATAAGCATAATCAATATACAGTTGCCAGAACATCTACACATATTACAGTTATAAAACATACATTCCATCTCTTCTTTGCCTTGTAGCATCCTGTTCTCACTTCTCTCTTAAGGTCTACCCTCTTAGGGTAGTTGATACCTGACACCCTCCTCTCAATATTTCCTATGATGTCAGTTACCTCCCTTATCCTACTTTCACTTCACCTCACTAAGCAAATCCTATAGTTATGTTTTCTCACTTTGTCTTTCTACAAACAGCTGGGAATACAGTTAGCAGTAGGAGGAAACACTTCAACAGGTCATGGTCAATTTCTCCATTCTCTTTGTCTTTAGAGGCTACCTTGTCAGATACACATACATTACCCACTAGTAGCTTCCACAATTTTGATACTATCTCTTATCACAAAGGATTATATGAGATATGGTAATACAGTCAGTCAGCTTTGGATCAGTAATAGTTAGCACCTGACTACTACCTATCTACTCATCAGCTAGCACCCTACTGCTATCTGCCCAGCTAGTACCTTACTACCATCCATCCCACCCTTTATTCTGGCAGACTTCAGAGTTCTCAACTCCTGCCATATATTGACCCAGTGCCTGATGTACTCTTGATTCTCTAGCCCTTATTGCCAGTAGATTTTATTTCTATATTTGTGCTTAGACTTGCTTAGAGTTTAGGTTTAGGTTTTAGTACAGTTATCTGAGTTTTCTTGATTGATTCAGTATCAGTTTTTGGTTTCTCATATTTGTTGCATGTCTCTAGCAGGATTTCATATTATCTTGTAGTTTACAGGAGGGTTACTTGTTAGGATAGTTTTTTTGACCAGGTCTTCAGGTTATAGTTTTTCTGTAGCTTTCTGGGGCCCAGTCCAGGGTGGAGGTTTTTGATGCTATAGTTTTATACTCCATGCATGGGTTGTATCTTAAACAAATATATTCTAGGATTTAAAAATAAAAATAAAAATAAAAATAAAAATAAAAATAAAAAATAAAAAATAAAAAAATAAAAATAAAATCAATAAAAAGCTACCAATTATAGAAGCAAGATTACTATGATATATGATATTTGACATTACTATATGACATTTGACAGTGTATACTATCAGAGAGCATAGCTCTCACTAGATGATCCTTCTCCTTCTTTATAATAACAGATCCTTTTGCACAATTTATCTTCAGAGCTAGGTTCTCTATTATGCAAAAATCTTTATTTCCTATCTCAAGAAAGTCTTTTTTTACTTTACACATTATATTCAAACAGGTACTCTTGAGGATAACTATTTCATTCACAATCTCTTTGAGTCATTTTTTGATATCCTTCTAAAGTTATATATGCTAGGATCTGACACTGTTTACTCATTGAGGTAGTCTTTCCCTATAGTTTAACTACTAACATATTCAATTTTTAAGAAATAAAGTAATAAAATACATTTTTCTTGATCTTTCTCATTGTGTTGGTGGATAAGAGGTTACTAAAGTTGAATAAGCCTTTGAGAATTAAGGATACTTCCACTACCAACTATCTAGGTCACAATTTTCAGTTTTATGTATTATCATAGGAGCTCCTATTGGCTCATCTTGCATATGCCAGTACCTGCGGGCACAGTCATGTCTACAAATGTCATTCAATTATGAGTACCTCCCCACAAAACCCCAGTAACATAAAAAAACAACCTCATCATATAAGTATAAAAAAAAAAAAACTGCAATACCAAACCCATACTACAAGCTCCTTCTCTATTTTCTAGATCCCACTTTTCACCCTCCTATTTAGGAAGGCGATTGTAGGGTAAAACACCAAAACCCACTCCCACAATCCCCCATTGCCAAGCTTTGGAACTTCATAGTAGACTTGGGCACCTAATATGGGATAATAACATCTTGCCTGGCACCCTACTACTCACTACATACTCTTCCTTCCTTAGTAGCACCCTCACCTTTACTATGTGAAGCAAAAACTACCACCCCCAGTCAACTCATCCTTTTTTTTTTTTTTTTTCACCTGGTTGTCAGTAGTACCTCCTACCTGATCAGTTTATCTGGCCCGCTACCAATCTCCTTCTTCTGGGGGCCTGCACCTTCATTACTGTCATAAATGTTCCTTGAACCCCTTCAAACGAGGATTAGGGTACCCTACCACCCCTAATTTTTGAGGCTGGGATGGCGGAAAAATGCGTTTCTTTTATTATATATACCTAAACCAATCCACGGACCGCAAAACCTACTTACCCGATCCCCCCCCCCCCCGATTACAAATCCCGGCTTCACCAAGTCCTACTAGTCCCCATCACTCCTCAGCAAAAGCACTTGGACAAAAAAATAATAATAATAAGAATACCAAAGAATCTCACTTCTCCCTTCGCTTTTTTGGTACGAGGGGGAGAGTAGCGGGCGGTGGTACACTGCCCGACCAGATCTTTCGAGGAGGTTTCCAACTATGACGTGGTCAAAGGAGCGGGTAGTAAATGGGATGATTTGACGGAATTGGGGATGTGGTGCTTTGGAATAAAACACCTATAATAACAAACTATGGAAAAGGGGGGGGGGGTGTATGATTGTATTCGTTTGTTTATTTGGGATCGGATGTCTTGCATCGCATTTAAAGTTCCAATGCGTGATGTCTGCTTGAGATGACGATTACAAATTGATATCGCGCTACAGTGCTATACTATCCCGGTAAGTAGGTAGATGGGTGGGTGGGTATATGATACTGGTATGATAAGGTTAAAATCTATTGTAAATAACATGGCTACGGTAGCCAGGTAATATTCTATACCCCCTTTCCCCAACCCCTCCAGAAGTAAATTATGATAGCCGTATATACCCCACCTCACACCAATACCGATACACACAGCAGGAAACCAACCGAACCCAAAGCAATACGCCGATACCTCTTCCCTTCCCTTCTATACCCCATTTTAAAGACCCAATGAGCAATGTCCAAAACGAGAAGTGTGAAAAGAAGTCAAAATTTGAAAAAAGGAAGAAAAATGCAAAGAATGAATGAATGAATGGTAATTGTTATTAAGGATAAGGATAGGGATAAGAATGGGATAACGCCGGGCACAGGAAGAGTATCCAGTAGGAAAAGGGAGCAAAGAAGAGAAAAAGCAAAGAAAGATAATGAGAATGAGAATGAGAATAATGATATGCAGTACTCCGCGTAGCAAGAGTATCATGTACGGTATAATAAAAGTAAAAGCAAAAGGAAAGCAAAAAAAAGTAATGAATCCCCACAAAAAGTAAGTATCCAAGTCCCAGTAAGTCTAGAAATTCTAGTAAGAGTACAATCTAGTAACCCCCCCTCCATCTCCCTTCCACTCCAACCACACAAGCAAATTCAATACCTCTCCCCCAACAAACTCCTCGATGCAACAAAGCTAAATCCACCAAACAGCCCCTCCTCATCCCCATACTCACCGCACCTACTCCCAATCATGACCGGCGGACTCAACCCCAACCCGGTAAAATCCGTCGAAAAGTTCTCCGCGAGCTCAGGATCCGTGATGAGTGGTCGAATAGGTGGTTCGATCTCACGGCGCTCTAACTTCGCCCAGTCAATTTTTCTGAAGAAGCGGTGGTTCTTGATCGTGGTCAGGTCCTTCGGCATGTTGTAACCCAATCGCTTGGTCGGGTCCTTGCGCAACAGGCGGGTGATCAGGTCCTTTGCATCTGGGGAGAGGAAGTAAGGCAGGCTGAGCTTGGAGTTTATGATCTTGTGGGTGATTTTGGCCGTGTTGTTGCCTGAAAAGGGGGGTCCGCCGGTCATCAAGTCGACGGCGAGAGCGCCGACTCCCCACCAGTCTACCTCTGCACCATACTCGCGTTTGCCGTCGCCGCTGAGGATCTCCGGAGCCATGTATTCGGGAGTGCCTAGGAAGGAGCGGCAGCGGGAGTCGTCGGTTTTCACCTTGCTGAGTCCAAAGTCGGTCAAGAGGAGGTGACCTTCTGCGTCCAACAGACAGTTCTCGGGCTTCAAGTCTCTGTACACGACTCCGACGTTCTGGTGAAGATGCGAGAGCGCAAGAACGAGCTCCGCGATGTAGAACACAGCGGTGGTCTCCGGGAAGAAAGTCGACAAAGCCAGATGCAAGAAAAGCTCACCACCTTGAGCATACTCAAGGATCAAATAGAGCTTCTCCTTATCTTGGAAAGCATAATAGAGCTTTACCACAAACGGATGACGGACAGACTCCAGAATTGCGCGCTCGGTCTTTGTCTGCTCAACCATCTTCTTATGGACCACCAGACTCGCCTTTTTGAATTGCTTCTGCGCATAGAGCTTTCCAGTAGCCTTGTGACGAACCAAAAAGACAGTTCCATAGCTAGCACACTATCAGCACAACTCATCCCAATGCACAAAACAAATAGAGCCACTCACGTTCCCTTGCCCAAACACTTCAAAGTCTCGAAATCCTCCGCATGCATCTTGCGCATCTCATCCGGACCCCCACGAGATGTAGGACGAGAATTGACACCCTCATCAATGTAATCCTCATCCAGCGCAATCTCATACGTGCCCATATCCGCAGGCGCATCCCCATTCTCCGACTCAACCGAAGTATCACTTCCAGACCTAACAGACACCAAATCTCCGGGATGCGCCTGACTCAAGAGCGAAGAAAGACCAGATCTGCGCGGCGGGGAGGAAGATCTCGAACTGGACGGAGAAGGACTGACATTCCTCTTGACGAAATTCCAATCGGGACTCAATCCATCATCAACCGGAACAACCGATTCACCCTTCTTCGCATCAGCCTTCTTCTTCCCTTGCTGCTGTTGCTGTTGTTGAATCGTGCCAGCACCGCCCTTCTTCTTCTTACTCTTAGACCTCTTCTTCTTCCTCCCAGCTCCATTCTTCCCCTGCGCCCTCTCACTTTCAATATCCCCAGCATCGCTTGGAGCCCGTGACGAAACCTCCGAGTGCGGAAACAGCGCCGCCAACCCCCCAGGCAGGCCCTGGGAAATCTTAGCAGCAGCGACAGCAACCGCCAGACTACTCACACTCCCAGCGCCCTCAACATTAGCGGCAGCGGTAATACTCGCGCGACGACGACCACCGCCAAATCCGTAAACCGGCTTCGTTAAAGTCGGAGAATCGAGCTCATGGGGGGAGGAAATAGGGTCGTGGTCGAAAGTGAAAATATCCGCCATTTCGTTTTAGGCTTCGCCTCCTTTTTTTTTTCCTTGTGTCTTGTGGGGTTGCGTTGGTTGGTTGTGAAAGACCGTGTGTAGCCGCTAAGGGGTGTGGGTGTGGGTGTAGGTTGTTCTAAAATTAAAGGGGAAAGGTAACGTAAGGAAAAAAGGCGAGAGGGTAAAGTTTAAAAAAAAAAAATTTTAGAGAGGGGTGGCGGTAGCCTAAAGAAGAAGAAAAAAGATCGATAACCCTCTTGCCCTTGGCCCCCAGGTAGGTAATTCAATGCGTACCGTAGGTTTTGTTCTTTTTTGCAGAACGAATGTTCGTTGTGTGAATAGTCGTCTACCAGCGATGCTTGCTTTGTTGCTTGCTTGCCTGAGTGGGTGTACCGTATAATAGTATTGTACGCTCACTCCTAGCCGAAGGGGAAAAAAAATTCCTCCTCCTCCACAAAGTTTCCCTCCTCCTCAGCGATAGAATAGAACGTAAATTTAATCTTTCCTTTGCCTTTCTATCCAGAATTCACTTCAAGGACGTAGTGCAACGGCAAGGAGCAAGAGTAGGAAAGCTGGAATGTGCAAAACAGAAGAATTAATGGGAAATTTGTGGGTAAGCGAAACTTCCATGAAGAATTAATGATTTTATGAATAGAGTGATTGGTATTTTTTGAAATTCGTTCGTTTTGTGACGGGGGGGCAAGGAGGAATAGCTGGTTGTTGTTTCTGGCGTGAGCTGAGCTGCAAAGGAGGAAGGGAAAGGGAAGGAAAGGAGGAAGGAAAAGAGGGAAAGAAGTTTGGTTTTGTACTTGTATTGTAGAGTAGGGGTTCAACTTAATTATGGTAACTTTCATGTGGTGTGTGTGGCCTCCTGTTCTGCCTGCCAGCCCCAACTTAAGTCAAAGTGGAATCTGACTGACTGACACAACCGCCCAAGTAACCTAATAATAATAACAAAGTAATTGAATGAGGGAAAACTTGACTCTGGTGAACCTTGTCCCTACTGTAGAATCCATTTCTCACCCCCCTCCATCCGCCTCCAACCGCACTACCATACCATCACTACCTACCTAACGTTCCCTCCTCCTCTTACGATACCCTTACCCACACATTACATTACATTACCACACACCAAAAAATACAAAATACCCCATTCGTCCAATCATCTCTTGGCAGGTTAAATAAGAATGTGCGGTGAGGGGAATACTGTAGTCAAGTCTACAATAATCATCACTCGTACAGGTGACTTCGGGAGTTACGCTACTGATTACCGTACCGCGCAGCAAAGGAATGAGGGATAAAATAATGGTATGGCGGGAGGGAATGAAGAAAGAAAGAGAGTTTAAAGTTGGTTGGTTGCTCCCGGGGCTATTATACTTTACTGGAACGGTAGACGGGGGGGGGGTTAGTTTGATAGGGGTGTGTTGTTCTTAAGACTTGCTTACTACTTTTCTGCACCATATGCTTGTGTGAATCATGAGGGATCATTCGTAGATATGTTAAGACTCTGTGTTGGATATCTATAGTCATCCAGCCTGCCATAGTTGCGCCAGAGGTATGTCTATATGTCATAGTATAGCATCTCTGTGAGAGTGTGAGAGTTTTACGCATTTAAGGGACCTGTTTATCCCACATAGAAAGCCACTTTATCACACGTCCCCCGTATACCTTTATCTCCCATTTATCCCACTTCTACAACATACGGTAGAGGCCAGCGACATAACCGAGAGGTAACAGAGAGAGAAAAATCACCTTGACAGCCAAACACGCAGCCAATAAACCACCATGACCCACACAGCCACAGCCAGGACCTCCGTCCGAACACAACAACGTCAGAACATGGCCAGGGCGCGGTGATTAATGGCAAAACACTAGGCCCACTCCCCAAGTTAGTAATTAGGCACACAGTTCCAACCTATGATACTAATACACCACTGTAGGAAGCAGGCCTCTCGTGTGCTGTACTACAAGGCGTTGAGGGGGGGAAGCGGTCCTCCTTGATAATAGCTATTGTAAGTACAGGACAGACAGCCATTTACCGCATCACAAAAGACGCCGACGCAATCTTGTCCTAATGTACAGGTGCCCGTAGACCATCTACACGAGTCTGACACTTACTCTTAGATCCGGCATCATACTCGCCCCGACCAACTGCCCTTACAGTATGCCACCGGTACACAAGAAGCTAAACACAGCACCGTACAGTACTCGAGTAAGCGCGATGTTCACGAGCTTCTATCAACCTAAATTGAGAAAAGGGTCGAATACTCTATTGTAGCGCATTGTCTAAAGTTAACATTACTTGTACCGTACTGTACTCCGAAACGACACTCCCGAAAGAGTGAGCTGGCGAAGCAAGGAAGAAGCTACAGTAGAGTAAACAAAAAGGTTCCTCTTGGAAAGGTGGTGAAAACTCTAGGCGTGGAAGTAGCAGTGCTATCGTAAGCCGGCAAACTCACTAGCATAAAGTAAGGTAGCACTTACAATATCCCAAGACATGCCTTGGGCTTTGGAGTAAACTACTGTGGGCACTACCGTATGAAATACTAGCAGAGTCCCCGAAATTTTCAGCTCAGCAGTACTTGTATAATACAAGCAATGAGTACGGCAAGTTAGTCTCTAGTTACACTAAGTTAACTTATATCCCGGCTATAATACACCTCTATATACACCCCCCCAAGGCCAATCATCTAAACCCCTCCGGCACCAAACTCCCCACATTCTCCACCGCCCTCTTCGGCTCCCCCTTAAAGTACACAAACAGTCCCTGAAGACTAGCAGCACTAACCCCCCACCTCCCCCCAAACGCGCCCGCCTCATCCAACTTTTTCAAAAACTCTTTTCGCAATTGCGTCCTCCTGGCCAATTCCCCCTCACTAATGATGGGGACGCTCTCCCCGCCATAAAACCTCTCCCACATAACCTCCACAACTTCGCGCCCGGCGTAGCCGATCTCGACCTTAACGTCGACCCTACCCGGTCGAACAAGCGCCTCGTCCAGGCGCTCCGGATGATTCGTCGTCATGACTACGATACGCTCCTCACTACTGGCTACACCATCGAGGGCATTCAAAAGCCCACTGAAGGTGACATTCGCGCCGCGATACCCATCCTCTTCAGCAACCACCCTCCCCCGTCCAAACGCTGCATCCACATCCTCCAACAGGGCAATACTCCTCTCGGGCATATTCGACAATAGGTGATTCAGCCGATCATCCGTCAGTCCCCGCTCACTCAGATTCAGCACGCAAATCCCATAATCTAATTCCCCGGCCAACGCCTGCACGAACGAACTCTTGCCCGTTCCCGGCGGGCCGTAGAGTAGGTATCCGCGGCGGTAGGGTATTCCCCTATCGTGGTACCAGCGCGCAGACGTTAGGAAGGACTTGACGTCGGCGAGTAACTTGGCGCTAAGTCCTGGCTTTAGCACGACTGAAGATAGCGGACGCTTCCTCCGCGGTCGTCCGAACGGCTTCCAATCTGTTGACCAGGAGGTGTATATTATCGTCCTGCCCTCCTCCAACTTCACCGCTAGATCCCGCGCTTCGGCTAGCAGTGCCGGGAATACGCTCCTGGAAGAGAACAGCGTGGTGATAGTGATTAATTCCCATGGCGTGCCCCTTTGCAAATCCACCCTTTTCGCATCCCGCTCGCGGCTCACGCGTAGATAATTCCCGCGGAAATTCAACAGATGCCTACCAGTGCCTGGCAGGAGCGTAAAGTCCGTGCTTATCCCGCCAGACGCATGCTGGATGTACTTTGTCTCAACGGCGAGATGTCGCGGTGAAGGTCGGAAGTTGGTAATCCATTCCAGCACCGACTTTGACGAGGAACGGGAGGTGGTGGTGGAAGTGCTCTGCGACATCCAGTGCAGAAACCAATCATAAGATTTATCCGTCGAAGGGATTTCTAACGTTATGAGCATTTGGTTGCGCAGGTGCGTGCTTAAGCTTGTTATCGACTTGCGGGCGAGTTGCGCGGTTGCGGTGAGGAGGATTATGCCTACGCCCTTGTTCACTCCGTTTCATCAGTATCATACCACACCCTCCCGCAATAGCGGGCATAACGGGCATGGGGGGAAAGGGAGAGTACTCCTGTGAAAAGCGGATTAGATCCCAATTGGCTCATCAGCCCTCCTTCTCCTCCTCCTCCTCCTGCATTAATCCCTTCTCCCTCCCCCGTAGCCGTAGAAACATCCCCCTTCCCTTTTGTCGTCGCCCCCGCCGGCTTTTGCAAAAGACTCCCAATGTTCATGTTTGTCGCTCCGAGAAAAAAGAAAAGAAAAGAGAAAAAAAATGTGGGGCGTTTGCAAAGAATTGTTTTTGTGGGAATTATGTAATCCCGGTTAGTTGGTTAGTTGCTCGGGGGTTTTTAACGTAAGAGCCGCATGGCGGCTACCTTACAGTATGATATCATCGGTGTTACGATACCGGTAGGATAGGGCTTATCGTCATCGCTTCTCACTCATGTTGTGTACGATATCAGGGGGATGAAAAGATGGAAGGAGTGATGGTGAGGGGAGGTCATGTCTTGTCACTCGCGATGGAGGCATGGTAACACGCTGACGTTTGAAGGCTCTTCAAAAAGCATTGATTCTTATGTTTTAGTGGGTAACTTATAGCTTGTTAGTTATTCGGCGTTTGAAAACTTGTGTCTTATATTCCCTCTCGATGATGTACTGCGCTATTAGCTACGACAATACACCCCACACTGTTAAGTGTAATATAGCAGATTATCACAAGCATACAATCCAGCAGACACAATAGTCCGTCTATCTAGAGCACCCCACAGCGCTATACTATAGGTGCTACTGTAGTCCGACGGTAGTTCTAACAAACGGCTAGGCACAGAAATCTTTCAAACCCGGGAGTTGATCCATCTATCGTCCATCACGGTAGTAACTTTACACTAGACTACGCTAAACGCGAAAGAATATCACAACAACCCAAGCTACGCCGTCCTTCCAATCCCAGACATCTACGCCCGCCGCCGAACCCCAAACACCATAACTATCTTACCTTACCATTCCATCTGAATAATACACCGGGTACTACCGCCCACCATCCCCGCTCCCGCGCTCCCTCCCTTCCACCCTTCCGTGTCCCAAAGCACAGCACATCACAGCACAGCACCATAAAGTAAGTAGTTATTGTAATTGTGAACAAATCATCTCACAAACCCCCACCACCCCCCTCGGCGTGAGCCCGAAATTTCTATATTCATCTAACTTAACTTGGCTCAACCCTTCCTCTACGCTACACTACACTACAATACAATACGATACAAAAAAAGATCCTAAAAGTAATTTGATTTGGTTTCCCTTCAGTCCATTCCGCTTCATTCCACTACGGAATGAATGAATACACTGACAAATAATGAAAAAAGAGAAAGAAAAAAAAGGTATAGTATGTATAAAAGCTTTTTTCTTCTTCCTCTCAACAAGATGGATAAGAAGAAAGGAAGAAAAAAGAAAAGAAAAAAAGAGAAAAAAACGCCCAGAAGAAATAACAAAAAAGCCCCATGCAAAGTGAAATATTTATAAAAAAAGGAATAAGAAAAGTGGGGAATAAGAATGAAGAATGTATGTATGGACAAGATAAGTAAGCAGGTCGACAGACAACTGGTATGAAAGGTTAAAAGTTAGAAGTTAATGATGAATGATGATGAATGATGCCAAAAATACCAGTAAGAAATGAAAAATGAAGATAATGATGCCTCCGGCCCCCGAGAAAGAGAAAAAAAGAGGAAAATAAAAAAACAGATGAAAAAAAGGAAAATTACATTTCAAACTTTATCGTGTGGTACTTTATGATGATGACCTTCCTAGTTAATCCCCAACATATCACCCGGAATAAGGAAACAAAAAAGGATAAAGTAAAAAAGGAAATATAAAGCAGATACCAAACTTTTGGTTGCAGTAAAGGAGATCGATCAGTAAACAGTAACAGAAACGAAAAAAGACCCTCGCCTTGCCTTCAAACACCCAAAAACAAAAACAAAAAAAAGCTGTTTTCGAGATCAAAAACACCTAAACTATGTCTTCACCAAAATCTTCTTGAATTTTCTGCTGAAATCGTGATGGCCGTGAAGTTGCAATGGTCCTCCGAAATGATTCCGAAGCGCCTGATCATCCTTAGAAGCTCTAACTCCCCCCTTCGCAATCGCTGCCCGCTCTGCCGCAAAAGCGTCCCTACGCTCCTGTCTTCGTTGGTCGATGGTTTCTTGACTGATATGTCCAAAGCCATTTCTCCGCCGATAACACGCTTCAATAATAGCACCCGCATCGATGAGACGTCTTGGAATTGTCTGAACAACTTGGAAGATCTCCATCGGGTCATTTACAGCCCTGATTTGTGGCTCACCAGTCTTGAAGGTGGTGAGAGCAATTCGGAAGAGAGTCTTTGATCCCTCGCTATAATTCATTAAATTAGCATGCGTCAAAAAATGGATAGCATAGAATGAAACATACTAAAATAAACAATCCCAAACTCGGAGGACACTCTCAATCGGCAGTGATCCAATGAACCCACTCATGAACCACGAAGAAGTGCATAGAGTAACCGGCGGTAACCTCGCAGAGTCAGGATCAAAATCGCTGCCATCGAGATCACCACCAATCTTGGCCCAGATACCAGGCAAACTCTCCCGGACACTCATCATAAGCACCCACTGATCAACACTAGAACCCTCCAAGTTTACCTCGTGCGTTCCAGGAAGATGAGTGTGAGTAAGAATGTACAACATCCAGAAGGCCTTCTCTTCAGTCATAAACAGCAACAAGAGACCAGCCAAAAAGTTCAAGCTCTGGCAATAACCAATTTTAGGAACGTGAAGCGAGAAGGCAACCAAGACTCTTCTCAACTGTTGTACGATCGGTGTCTCCATTTGCTGTTGTTGAATCTTAGAAAGTCTTTGAGCTCCCGGGGAAGTGTCGGGCTTGAATTTGATGTTATCGGGAAAGGTGCGGTGGAGATCTATCCCATGTTTAGTAAGAATTGCCACAAGTAACTTAAATGGAGTGCAAACCTCTTTCAATTAATTCAGAATCAGGAGATACCAAGCCATTACCCTTCTTGACCAATTCATCGTACAGTCCAGGATGCTTGTTAAGCATCTTTTGGCCTCCTGCATACCAGAACCATGCCGCACCTCTCCATTCGGGAGGAATACCTTTCCTCACATAACGTTTAACCTTGTTCGACTTTGGAGGAAATCGAACAGGACCTCCCTCGCTACTCGGTGACAAGCCAGACTCCTTCAGTAATGCATCCCACTTCCCACGCCGCCTCCGTAGGGTTTCCTCGTAGCGGGTATTCCACTCGTCATATTCCTGGAGAGTCACGTATTGAGTTTGTTTCCGAAATCTGCCACAAGTTAGCATTAAACATCCCAGCCAGAAACAAGGTTATCTACCCGTAACGATCCCTGGCATCTTTTGGAGACACCCCATTAGCCGTGGGAGGGTTCTTCCTTGGTGTGTCTGATGAATCCCCGGCAGCGAAAAATGTTGGAGATTTTGGCTTGGGCTCAACTGGTTTAGATTCGAGTTTCTCAAGAGCTTCTTCTGTGGGATTTAGTTCAGCAGACGAATTTGTGTCTTGCTCTTTGTGATCACTGGGTTGCCCATTTACTTGAGCACTAGATTCAGGCTCGATAGTATCCTTGTCTGTTGGTGCTTCATCTCCTTTCATGTCGGATTTGTGGTCCTCTTTCAACTCAGATTCCGTACTAGTAGGTTCCACCGTTTGAGTTTCGTGCGTCGCTTCCTGCTGTCCCTTCTGCTCTTCTAGCGGCATCTGCATGGTATTCTCCTGCTCCGTCATATTGGACCTAGTCGATGGAGAAACGTCACCTCCCAGAACAGAATCACCCGCGCTCCTCCTCGCTTGTTCCCTATCGTTAGCAAAGCTAGCTTGTCGCGATACACCACCCAAAGCTGAATCCGCCCTCGCACTACCCTCGTCCGACACGGATCCTTGTCGTGACGTAGCCCCTCCCAGCACAGAGTCACCTTTGCTCCTTCGACACTCTTCCTCTGAAGTAGGATGTTCCAAAAGTTCTTCGTCAGTATCGCTGCCGTACATTCCGATAGCTTCGTCAACAGTCATAGCATGGCTATCCTCCGTTAGCTCGGAGGAGCTGGTAAAAGTGCTGGAACGGTTCTCTTCTGCAGCAGATAAGGCCGAGCGAAAAGAGGTGCGCACCTCATCAGTGGCGCTTAGAGGTCCAAAGGAACTGTGTGGGGATGTGTTGGCGCTAGTGTTGTTGCTATAGGGTGGTTGCGGGGGTGTGTATGGGTGAGACCTGGGCGGGTTCCTGGGATCGTTTCGCGGCGGAGGATAATTCCTGTTCTCGTTGTTGGCAAAAAGGTCGGGAGCAGAGCTCGACGGACCGTTGGAAGGGTAACCTCGCGGCGTAGGAGGACCATTTCGAAAAGAAGTCGTAAACACTTGAGTATTAGGAGGAGGAGAGCCAGGAGGAGAGCCAGGATGAGAAGAGCCAGTTGTGAATCCTCTTTCCCTTGCGATCGAATTGAAAGCTAACGGCATTTTGAGCCCCGGGGGTGCCGCGCCCGGCGTTGGCGACTCTGTTTGTTCACCACCTCTTCGTCCTCGCCTGCTCTGTCCATTCACACCTCGCCTACCCTGTCGATGACCTGGCGGTGGTAACCCCACCTTTATTCCCCGTTCCATACTCTTCTGTCGAAGTAACCTATCACGGCCACCAGACGAACCGTCTGGGGAGCCCCAACTCTGTTCCTGTTCCATCATCCTCCTATGAATCTGTTTTGACAGCATTTCCGGACCAGCCCCCATGTTATCCCTCCCACGTTCCTCGGAGCTCTGTCGCATCCTCGGACTCGGTCTACCGGCAGAATTTTGTCTGTACATGGATGGGTTCGATGGCAATCCCGGTCCATCTCGTAATTCAGGAACAGAAATCATCTTTCTTACAGGGGCCCGTGGCAGGTGGGAGTAAGAGTACTCCTGTGGAGTAATTTCCTGTGATGGAGGGGCGACAGGGGGAAAGTCAAAATGCAATTCTTCCTCAGGTCTGAAAGGGGAATGAGGCTCTTGTTGTTGAAGTAGCCGAACTCCTTCGTCCATAGAAGGCCGGGGGGATGGCCGAGGAGAAGGTCTGGGAGAGGGTTGACGTGAGTCTGAGGGAGAGGTTGTCATCGTAGAAGCTTGTTACGAAACAACCAACTTATGGCAATAACAATGAAAAAAGAGGCTCTCTCTAGGGGCTAGACGAAGGGATGGGTGGTATTTTCTTTTTTTTTTTTTGTCTCTTTCTTGCAACGTGGGTACGGAGGAAGAGAAAGGATACGGAAGATGCAAAGAGAGAAAGCGGATGACGATCAGACAAGTTTCCCTTATTTGTTGGTTTTAAGAGAAAAGTAGCAGCTGCCGCGGCAGTTGGGGATCCTTTTGTTTGGTGGTTGCTCTGGAGCAAGCAGCAGGTACGGTGACGTTGAAAACGAACAGGGAAATAATAATAAAACCGAAGGAACTCTCCGAAGAGTATGATCGAGAAACGAAAGGGTGGTTTTAGAAAAACTAAAGACAGTAGAGAAGAAAACCACAAAAGGAGGGGAGTATTAGATAGCAACTTGCACCACCATGCTCGCTGGTGGAGATCTATTGGTGAGTATGTTGGAATTGCAGGAGAGATGAGTGGGATGAGGAGGGCTTGCTTCCTCGATAGCTCTCTCTTCTCCTGCAAGTTTTTTTTTGCTTCTGCTGCTGCTGCTGCTGCTGCTGCTTGCTGCGGGATCTAGGTCTGGTCTGGGTCTATTTGTTGTTGCCGTGGTTGCGGAGTAAGATGCAGTGCGGTGTGGTTTCGTGAATCCTTTTTTTCCCTTTCACACCGTCTCTCCTTCACTTGAGGATGGCAGACACAGACAGACAAGACAGGAGAGGGAGGAGAGGGAAGAGGAGAAAGAACGGAATTGGATTGGATAGGATCTGGGACGAGATGGGAAGGGTTGAGGGTAGGAGGGAGGCACTGTTACTGCTTCTTTCTCTCCTGCTGGGACGGCCGTGGACCGAGACTGGGAACCAGTGACACGGCGTGGGCAACTAGACTATACTGTAGTCTGTGCGGAGAGTCGAAGGTCTCTTTTTTTTCCTGATGTTTGATCCTGAAATCCGTAGCGTATGTGAATCAATGTGAATCAATGTACCGGATCCGAACTACTCTTAGTAAATTCGTTCGAACACTGAATTTCCCTCCTTCTCTTTTGTCAACTTTCTTCCACTCAACTGTATTGGGGTATATGGTGGCGGTCAGGGCGTGAGTGAGCTTGACGAATTTTGGTTGATTACCGTATAGTGAAAGTACCGTATTGCTTGTATCTTTTTCTATGATGACTTCCTTCCTTCCTTCCTTCCTTTCCTTCTCCTTCCCTTCTTTTGTAATCTTTTGTATGATATAAGCAATGACGGACAACAATTGACCCTTAGTTTCCGTCCGTCTCCCTCTCGTCTCTTCGCCAGGCGCTCTTCTGGCTTAAACACTTGGTCTTGTTGGGCTTAAGTAGGGATACCGGTATACCCACCCCTTAGTGACACAACGATCATATCCATCCTCCACTCACCATAACATACCATAACAATTTACCCCCATATATTAACCAGTTTTAACCTCATTTCATCCAAGCATTTCCCTCATGAAGGAATAGAGAACGAGGGAAGTTCGAAAAGGAAAAATTAAAAATTACCAAGGACCCAATCTCCCGGGACTAGGCTATACGGTAATAACGAACCCCCTTACAACCCTACCTCTTCTCACCCATCTAACCCCGGTCCATCAAAACGCCGGGTTTCTCCTGTCCACCACTTACAGCAGAAAACCACACAAAAGGCGTTCCCGCTCTGCTTTAGTAAACTGCCGAGTGAGAAAAGGGAGATCTTCAACTGATTTAACCTCACATATTAATTTCAACTCCTGCCAACCAAGAGAGAAAAAAAAAAAAGGTGAAAATAAGAAAAACGAGGGCGGGAACCGATCGATATCTTTCGACTTATACATATTTCCAATCCATCCAGAGATGCAATTGAATTGTATGAGAGACTGGAATTTCAAACCGTTTGGTCCTTGGGACTCCGCGGCGTAATACCATGCGAAACGAAGGAAAAAAAGCAACGATGATTGAAGAAGGATGGAAGCTTGGAAAGGAAGGAAAAAGGAAATGGAACGCTGACACTAGAATAAAACGTCTCGGGAGTGGGATTATCACTGTCATTCATGGCACATTGCACAACAAAAAGCTTTTCTGACTATCAACTGCTCTCAAGCTCTTTTGTAAGAATGGCGAAGAACGCTGATATACGACCTATCATTCGGTACCGTAACTGCGATGAACTGTAATAACAAAATTACTCCATTATTTACCTTACAATTTTGTCATCCTCCCGCTCCACTCCATAGGAAGTCCGTATAGTGCTGTACTACCAAAGTAACGCTACACAAACTCAGGAACAATCAATAATTTATCTCCGTTTATCCTTTTATCTTCACCTTCTCCATACGCCCGCAACCGAATTACACCCCAATTCACACAGTCAGCCGATCCACGATCTCTCATTCTCACTCACCTTGCCCATTGGACATTGAGAAAGAACAAGCACGCAGAAGTAGCCAAAGCGGTGAGTTCACAAGTGCGACATATCCCGCACGCCATGAATTTCGGGAGCAGGTCAATTTGCCGGGTGCGGTGTGGTTTTTTTTTGTTTGTTTTGTGTCGCTTGGCGGATGGGTTACCACAAACGGTTAAAGAAGTCGTTTCCGGGTTTTTCTTTTGCAACGGCGTACCGTAGCGTATCACCACAAATTCACAGTTGGGGAAAAAAAGGAAAAAAAAAAAAAAAAAAAAAGGGAATATCACACTTGTAACCGATATCACCGAGGAGAAGGAGAATGATAGGAGGGAAAGGATTTTGTGAAGAAAGGTCCAAAATTGACAGCGGGTAGGCATATACGGCAGAGCATGTAGGCATGGTATCATACGAGTAGACAAAGTTAGAAGGTAAAAACAACGTGGTAGTGGAAAGCAATGATTTCTCGAGGGAGTCTATTGGCGGTTAAGGTAAGCTCCCAAATGAGGACGTAACATGGTATAATACACCTTTTTTTTTTTCTTTCTTCTTTTCTTCACGCAGAGGAAACTTTAGATATGATATGATACCCCTACTGACGCCTACTAGGCTATCATATTATTTGGCTACTGTGCAGTACCTTGCCGGTGGTATCTTCCTCCGGCCTTCCCTTCCAAGCTCCCGCTTTTCCCCCACTACTTTTCAAGTAATAACTCACGAGACCTTTTTGCAGAGTTTTCTCTGATAATATTATGATATTCAGGATACAATCTCCTATTTCCTTTCCAATCGTAGCGATTGTGATAAACAACCGGCTAATCAATCAATTCAACCTGCAAGCCCCCCAAAGTACAATCAAAGCAAGTCCTCCTCCTCCAAGCATCTTCAGGCAGTCTAATAGTACAGCAACCACCAACCCCTGAATCTACAAAGTACTCTCAACTCTCAACCTCAACCAACAAATGCCTGAAAATCCGAAAACCCGAGAATGGACCACACGCAGCATTATACTGTTTCGTATCATGTAAACCCCACCTAAGCGAACTCCAACGCACCCCACCGCAACGCAACCCGGTTCAATAGCTTATCCAACTCTTCGCAAATGCAGGAACAATAACGAGCACTTTAACGGATCCCGTAGTATACCCTTTTACGAACACGTACATATGTGCGTAAACGCATTTCAACTCCATAGTGCGGAATCCCCGACGGATTAAGCTTTGTCTTTTTTCAAAGAGGAAGGGGAAAAGGAGAGATGCATCTGGAGGGAGGGGTAATGTATTCCCTCCACTCCCTCTCACTCTATATGTGGGTAATTCTTAAACTCTGATCATTTGATTGACTTGCTAAATTGTCATACAAGAAATGCAAACCAGACGGACAGACAGAGACTTGGATGTATGTACAGTATGTACAGATTTGCACACCTTGCATACATGCTGTGCTTCTATCTCATCTCCACTTCCATCCAATATCTTGTCTAAATAAGTTCTGCTCTGCCCTCTATAGTGCAATATAGCCTGTTCGCACGTATACAATCTTGCAAGCCTAGCTAAACCAAACCAAACTAAGACCAGCCAAAAGAGAGGGAAAGATTCGCAATTGGCGACCCTTCATTCATTCATTCATTCATTCATCCGCCAAACACACAGACACAAACACTTCTCGGAAAAAGTTAATTCCCCCGTCCCTTCCTCCCTTCCTCCCTCCCTTCCGCCGCCCTCATCCCGGAGCGAATAAGCGGATGGGAATACCATACCCGGCCAAGCCACGCCCAAAAAGGGGGGGGGGGGGCAAGCCCAGGCAAACGCCATAATGGAAGAAAAGAACCCCTTAGGAAGGAAGAATGAAATGAAGAAATAAAATAAAAAGGCCGTGAGTCCCGGTGCTTAGTCAAGATTGTTCGTAAATGGATGTTGGGGGTAAGTCGAGGCATGCAAGAAGAGAAGCAAAATTTTAATCGCCAAGTTTTCTTTTTTTTCTTCTTCTCGTTTCTCTCCCCCCCGGTGGCTATCGTGATATCATACTACAGCCTCCCATTCCAAGATCTCGATTGTCACAATTCCTTTTTTTCTTTTCTTTTCTTTTTTTTTTAAGGAGCACAGAGTAGCAAACGGCACGTACAGTACGTAAACTGGTCCAATTCTTAATGCCAGCCTTTTCTACTCAACTGTACTGTACTTCCTACTGTACAGCACAGTACTAACTTATCTGACCAGCAAACCACCTTAACAAAAAAGGAGATCTCGATCCCTCTTTACCATTACATACCCACGACTTACCATATCACGCGCCGCCATACGGCTTGATAATCTATGCTACGTGCAGTCTATATACCGTACGATAGTCTCGTTACCTTACCGGTACGGCACGGTAGTTTACCGCCGCCGCGCCGTGCAATAGTCTATTCCACAAGTATGATGCGGCAGTCTGTCAGCCTAGCTCATCGGGATCCCCCAGACAGCCCCCACCCCCCTCCCTCGGTCCTGCCCGTTAGTCTTGCTTGTTTATGATAACCGATTGTGTGATGGGAGCTAAATTACTTAGTTAACAACTTTAACGCCAATTTATCGTCGAGAAAAATAAAAATAAAGATTTTATCCTTGCAATTTTTTTCTTGCAATTTTTTTTTTTTTTTGGAGGAGGAGGATTGGAAATGTGTTCTTCAGTAGTGAATATAGTACGGCAGTGAGATGAGGCCAGATTTAAGCTACGGTACGAGTATGATAATCTGGCAACCGCCGGAGGGCGGTTGTCGCGACGATCGCTACACTAGCTACAGTACTCAGTATCGTAGTCTAGTTACAATCTCTACTCTTCTTAACAACACCGCATCCCTCCCCTCTTCCCTCCATAAAAACCTGACTCAACCTCCCCACTATCCATCATCATCAGTACGGCATACAGTAAATTTCCAATTTTGACGTCAGACGGGCTTACCGGTGCTGGGATCTACTCCCCCCCCAGCTAGCTACTTAGTTAGTTCCTTCTCGCTCTGATATATTGGTAAAACACTTGTAGGCAATTTTGCGGAGAGAGCGCCCGCACGCATGACGAATAGACGAACAGACAAGACAGAAATAAAGACGGACGGACGTGTTTTCCGGGTGAGTGTAGTGGGATGACAGATGGATGGGCAGTGTTTGTATATTTATTAGCAAATGTGGGAAATACGGTAGGTAGGTAGGCAGTTCAAGGGTATTGATTGATAATAAGCACACGGTATCATGAGTAGGCTAGATTATCATAAGATGTGAGCAAGGGCGACAGTATGGTGCTTTTCTCAGACAATATGTGTCGTTTTTTTCTTCGTTTCTTCCTTTTCTCCCTTCCTTCCATTGTAAAGATACGGTGCGTGTTACTACCATATTCGAGCCAGCAAGTAATCATAACAGTAAAACAAAGAGAAAGGAGACCAGGAGCTCAGCTAACAAAGAAGAAAAATAAGAGAAGCGAAGAGAGCGAAGGAAGAAGCCAGCCAGTCAAAACGCCCTATGCCTGTTCCCCCCCCCGCGGTATTCTCAACACTTCCATTCTTATTCCCGAGCTCCGAAAGCTGGTTCCATGATTGATATGTAAGAAAAGGAAGACAGTACTGTTGAAGGGAAAAAAATGAAACGAAAAAAGCAGTGTTAAAAAAAAAAGTTTATCCGTTTAACCAATTTTGAACGTGAGCGAATCATTTACTTTGCGTATTGCTTCACCCATGCCTTGGCCGTCTTCTCGAAGGCAGCCCTGTCGTTCTTGTATTGTTCGGCGATAGAGGTTTCAACGGCATCCTCGCTGCATCACCATCGCCCGTTTGTTCGGGTCAAGTCAGCAATATATTCTCAAACTTCTGATGCGGTACAGTACAGTATGGTAACGGTTTCGGAAGGGGAAAAAAGTGGGTAACGGTTTATTTTGACTCACGGATTCGGTTCCATTAATAGCCCGCGGGCCATCTCTAGGACTGCCAAGATCTTGCAGCTAGGCTTCCACTGATCGCTCCTCAAGATGCCAAGACACATGCTCCCCTTGTCATCGTTTGTAACGTTCGGGTGGTAGATCTTTGTCTGGAAGGACAAAATCGGAGGTTTGAATGGGTAGTTTGTCGGAAGTGTTAGGAGTAGCTTGAAAGTTCCGCCCTGGAGTAGGAAAAAATAGAGAAATTTGGAGTCAGTTTTTTGTTACACTGTTGCTTGTAGAACTTTGAAGTCGCTACGGTGTGGGAAAACTAACAGCGTAGATGGACTCTTTAGGTCCCGTAACTTCAATATTCCACTTGAACATATCCTCATCAATAGACTGGATTGTGATACCCTGAGGAGGGTTCGCCTCGATCTCGCCATACTCCTGCGACACAAACCTCTCATTAGCTTCCTTCATTCCTTGAAGCCGACGGGCAAACCGTGATCCTTACCCGAGTGATCCGCTTAGCAGCTTGAGCCATAGTTCAAGTCAAAGTAGACTTTGTTGATAGAGAGTATTTAGATAAAAAAATAAAATTCACAAAGGCGTGCGAGCTTCTTTTCTCTTGGAATGAAGTGTTTTTGGTTTTTTTTCGGTAGAGAGGACTTGTTGTACGGGAGGACGTGTTTGCTCAAAGTTCGGCCTAGGGCCTCAGTCATTTGGAGGGGAAGGGGGGTTGGGATCGCGGGGCTGAGGTTCCTTGGCACGCGTTTGCTATGATGTGTGCCTTTTTTTTGTTGCGGCTCAATGGCAACCACGTAAGCTCTTTGAACACAGCTTTTGACGGTTACCTGCCCACGGTGCACTGTGGGCCACAGATAAGTCAAAATGTTGAAATGAAGACTTGTATCATTTTCTCTGATTAGAGAGGGGTCTCGGGGGCGCACTACTTCGAAACAAAATGTTTACGAAATGCACAAGACAAGAGATACAGTCATTGACTTATTCCCGGTGGCAAACAACATCCGCCCGGATGGCCAAGTTGGTAAGGCGTCGCACTCGTAATGCGAAGATCAGGCGTTCGACTCGCCTTTCGGGCATGCTACCTTTTAGGCCTTTTTTTACTACCTCCATAGCTGTGTTCCCCGGGTTTTTGCACACAGAGTGAGCTCTGTTGCTGAAGTTTGTCTGCACTACAATGACATCTGGATTGCCTGAACATTTTATTTTTAGGGGGTTACTATATTTGAGAACTAACTTACAGCCTTATGAACGTACTCAAGTCACCCTAAGCTTGAGATTGTGGTCCTTGAACTCAATTATTTCTATATTCTCCAAGACGAGATCTTTTGTAAGCACTAGGGGAATACACCGAATGACTTCCTTAACAGGTGTTGCAACGACATCAGCTGCCCCTGAATAGATGCAATCTCTACCTTCCCTCATCCTCCATTCACTATCAGATAGTGCCCCATCACTTCCCGTTCATCAAACTCCCAAGCTCACTTAGCAAGCTAGCTTTGGCAGAGCCAAATCTAAAGAAAGAACACGATACTCACAATTACTCAACCCCCAGCACAAAGCAAAGAGCCTCCTTTCATGCAAAGCTCAAAGAATTGATCGTGTACTGTGTGAGTCTCCTGCCGTACTAGCGCCGTATCGAATCTCAACGTATCGTACGATTTTGATGGGTACCCATGTGATTACTAGCCCTCGTGACAAATGGCGACCCCTCCTCCCTGGTCAATGTTACGTACAGTATGGTACCTTGAGACTTTGTTACCGTATGCCTATGCGTACTGTATTAGAAGGGGGTAATTCCTGCAGAGCTTGGTAAGCCGTAGGTATGAACGTGATGTGGCTAGTATCGCTGGTTGGGTTTGGCGGGATAGTGGGCCCTTTGTGGGGTTCATGAGGTGGTTGCATTATGCTATGTTGGGGGTGATAAGTTTATTATGCATTGATACCGTATGTATCGTGAAGCTTGGGGTGGGTTGTGGTTTGTCGGGGTCAGGGGGTAGATCTACCAGGGTTATGGATTTGTGGGGGGGGTTCATGTTATGTCACTCGAAAAAATTGGGTTAGTTGGCGGCGCGGCTTGGCCAAGTTTTGTCTGGAAGGGATGGGTGAATGCAGTAGGGACGGCCAAACTTCTTGACGATCGATAAGTATACCGCTCCGCTTTCAAACATTTTGATAGGTAGGAGGGGGAAGATATGAAGGTAGTGTTACCTGTATGGTCGATAATCATGCAAGATCAACCTCCCCTCTCAATGGTGCAATACACTTGCCGTCCTTTACGACATTGTAGGTACACAAAAACCCATGATAAACCCCGGATACCGAGTTTATTCCAAATACCCCCCAACCCGAAGGTCCAATTTCCAGTTACAGCAGCGGTATCCCAGATTCAATATTCCCTATCCAAATCCCAATCCCAATTTTCCCATCCCCCATCACTCACATCCCCGGAACCCTCCGAAGCCAACCCCCCTTCACTGCCTGCAAAACAACTAAATCAACACATCTAATCTGGGATATAAACAGTCCTACCAAGATACTTCCCTCGCTGCAAAAAAAAGATGCGATCATCAGATCTAGAACATCCATATGATTCTCCCCACTTCGCGTGGCACGTACCGTTTCCAGAGCGCAAGGCCGTTGCGAGTGATGACTCATGTCGCCATGATCTAGCCCGGGATTGTGTCTCGCCGGCGCGCGGGCAGGTGGATCGTAAGTGTGGTGTTAGTCCGTTGTGGAACTGTTTTTTTTTGTTGGAAGGTGGAGGAGGGGGAGTGGGACTGGTTTGGTAGACGTTTGGGTTGGTTTGCGATGGGCAGATGGGTGTAGGGGTTAGAAGATATCTTGTGGTGTAGTTTTTTTTTGTCTCGGTCTTGGCTGGGACTCTCCAGAGGTGTAGTTGTTCCCTGGGGTTCTACCGTTGCTGATACACCTATTACTGACTTTCTTATCGAGTGTCTACTCGAGTATAAAGTAGTATTAAATTTGCGCTGGTCATTGTGCATATTCCATAATGCCACACAGTTCTTTTCTACTCGAAGCGGTTAACATCTAGACTGATGGTCAACATAAATAAATTGATCAAGGATATGAGAAGAGAGTATGACAGTTGAAATGTAGCAATTGATTGGTAGCCTTATAAACTCCGATGGCGCCAGACTGACCAATGGGGGAACAAGCCTGATAGGGAAAAACCCTAGCCCTACGAAAGCAAGAAATGTGAAAGAGTACGGTATACTAGCACTCTTGAGAACGCGAATGAAATTAGGAGATAGACCTATGATAGTGCGGACTCACAATCCCCTGAAACACTGCACATGTACTCGAGTATAGGCTGTTATGGGAAATGTGTTTGCTATTGAGTTAGCCAAGTATCGCGATGGTATTAAAGGCTTATAGTATCATACCCTATCCAAAATCATACTGATCCACCAAGAAACACTCTCTGAGAGGGTGAGGTCTTATTACATCAAGTTCGTTCTCCAAAGGTGGTATCCGGGTGCCTGACGAGTGATTTTCAGTGCCGACGCAGAGAAACTGCTAAGGTAAGAATGGACTAGGCGATAAATAACCAGTGAAGACTGCTGACTATGAGTTAGGAAATATGCTATGCGTTGGTAATAATAAGAAAGAGCAGGACAGTGCATAAGGATGTGCGTTGACCAGTGGTGGAGGCTGGGTTACATATGTGGAAACCAAGTTGAAAATTACGACGGGCGCATGGTTTAGGATAACATTTCATCTACAATGATCTGATTATAGCTTGAGAAGGTTCTGAGCTCAATTGCTAGAGGGTCTATTTGGTTTTTTATTCCATTTTATGATATGATTTCTCCAGGATAAGTAGAAGATGTATAATAATATTGAACGGTTTTAGTTATACGCTATGGAGAAGAAAAATATCTTTTAGTGCATCAAAGCTTATAATGTGGAGCAATTAAGGTTGCGGTAAGCTACGGTAGGCACAACCATCAAGGCTACAGTGTAATATTTAGAAATCTTGCCGCAACATTGTACTAACTTTAGTTACTACTGTAATTCTTTGTTCCGGTTTTTGTTCATGCTCCCTTGCTTGTATTCGATATCCTTTTTGGAATTACCCAGATTCTGTTGGATTGTATCATGTTTCATTTGTTGAGTTGATTTTCTACTAGCATGGTTATGTCTCAGTTAAAAAAGGGTTGAGTAGAAGCCTCTTTTATCGATTATCGTTGGCCCTGGTAAAGTTTATGCACAAAAAAGCATATCACCGGTATACTCTCTGAGACCCAATCACCCATCACCAGATTCAAGCTCTTCTGACTATTTGGATTCTCCTATCATGTCATACATATACCGGAGTTTGTTTTCGAAGAATTGACCCATCAACCTGAAGACAGATTGGTTGGCTAGATGATGTTAAGACAAGTTGCCCGTCGTAACACTCAACTAAACTTGATTTCCATTCTTGTAACATGTCAAATTTTGAACTTACCAGCGAGCAGAGTAAGATGGTTCTTTTAGCTCTTCGGCTCTCTGATACAGGAGGTTTCTTCCTCTCTCCACTTGTCCTAGAAAATATCCCGTAACACAGCTCCCACGGACGCAGACATAGCATTCGGCGGAGTCTATATATGGTCGGAAAAAATGGCCCCTACGGGAGACTGTAGAGAACTTAGTATGAGATAACATGAAAGTGTGCTTCGATGTTTCTCTACAGAGAGTGAGAGGTTGTATTATCACACTAAAAGTCCTAAACGTGCAGCCTAAAATGCTCGCATTTGCCCAGGAGACCGCTCACCATATATCATATTGGAGTATGGTAGCACGACATTCAAGTCGTCTGAGTGGGTGGCCCAAGGCGAAGTGTGGTGGCTGTATCTTTCGGTTCAAAAATTACAGGCACTTGAATGTTGGTTTCACAAATCCGGATTAATAATTAATTGATTCGATCGCCCTCAAGTAGCCACAAGGCAGCGCACTGAACCCCGCTTTTGCCTAAAACTCAGGAATTCCGTCGGTCGATTCTCAGTTAATCAACTGCTTGTTATCTACAGCACTCTCCAAAAACCGAAAAAAACCGAAAATGGCTAGATTTTTCAGCAATAACTCCAACTCTGTCATACTTTCAAATAGCTTTAACTCCACTGCTATCGATGATCGGTCCAAAATCCTGGCATGGCTGTCTCCCTTAGAGCCACAGCTACGGCACCGAGACATTGGGGCCCAGCGGGTAGAGAGCGTGGGAGACTGGTTGCTGGAAACCAAGGAATTCCAAAGCTGGTATCATGGTAGTGGGGAGAGTGGGTCCGATCATGCAATGTTGTTCTGCTACGGCCACCCAGGTGTCGGCAAGAGCTATATCACGTATGAAACATTTTATTAGGGATGGGGGATGAAGGGGGGATGGTATTGCTAACAAGCCACGATCTTAGTTCGCTGGTGATAGATAATTTATGCGACCGAGCCAAGGGGCAAGATATCGCCGTCGCTTGCTTTTACTTCGACTTTGCTGCCCGGGAGGAGCAGTCCCCGAATAATATGCTGGGCTCCTTGCTAAAACAGCTTCTCCGCGGATTGGATGAGATCCCGGACGAAGTAGTGCAGGAGTTTCACGACCAGAAAAAGGTCATCGGTGGCCGAGAACTGCAAGTTCCTGGAATTGTGAAACTTTTCGAGGCTAGGTCAGCCAAACAGCGAGCATTTATATGCGTTGACGCTCTTGATGAATGTGTGCCGGAGCATCGAATGCAGGTTCTTGATTCGCTACGACAGATTCTCCGCAGGTCGCAAAACACTCGAATATTTATAACCGGAAGACCACATATCCGGGAAGAGATTAAAAGGCGGTTTGGTGGAACAGCAACCAGTGTATCGATAGAGCCCCCAGAGGGGGATATCATTAGATATCTACAATCGAGGCTCAGGAACGACACAACTCCCGAGGTAATGAGCAGTAGTTTGAAGGCAGAAATTATAAAAAGTATTCCCAAGGCGATCCCAAAAACGTACGTAGCAGCGAAAACACAAGGAAATTTGCCTCAAGTTATTGACTGACGGCTCATCTAGTTTCTTACTGGTTTCCCTCAATATCGAGGCAGTATTGCGGGAAACAACGATCTCTGGTAGACGGAGAAGGCTCGACACATTGACAGATGGCTTGGATTTGGGGGATGCATATGGTGCAACAATAGAACGGATAAAAGCTCAAGGAGGGGAAAAGGCGAAACTTGCGATAACTACTCTGATGTGGATATGTCATGCGAAACGGCCGTTACAGGTGAATGAGCTATGTCATGCACTCGCGGTCGAGATAGGATCAACGGATTTCGATAAAGATAATGTCCCTTTGATAGCGACGGTGATTAGCAGTTGTCAAGGACTAGTCACTGTGGATAAGGGCGCTCTAACTGTTCGGTTGATTCATTTCACCCTCCGGGAGTATCTTTGCGCGCGTGGCAACCTCTTTAGCAGAGTTCACTCAACAATGGCGGAGACCTGCTTGACATATCTGAATTCTCAAAAAGTCAAGAACTTTCCGGCTACCTCTCTTCCTGACCTCCAAATCATGCCCTTTCTCAAATATTCTTCAAGATATTGGGGAATTCATGCAAAAATGGAATTTTCGGATTGCGCAAGATTGCTCGCGCTGGAGCTGTTGAACCGGCATGACGACCACATATCGGCTAGATTACTTTTGGAGCAAGTAATGGACACCACAGGTGTTAATTACGTCGATGCTTCCTCGTTGCCTACCGGACTCCATTGCGCATCGTTTTTTGGAATTATTGAGATTGTGACTGCTCTGATAGAGACGAGATGCTATGATATCAACCAAAGAGATTGCACGGGCGCAACGCCACTTCTCTGGGCAGCTGGGGGGGGAGATGAGGAAGTGGTGAAACTACTACTGGGACGAGGAGAGGTCAACCCCAACAGGCCAAACAACAGAGGTATAACACCTCTCGGTTATTCCGCTCTGTTGGGACACGAAGAAGTGGTGAAACTGCTACTGGGACGAGAAGATGTCGATCCCGATAAGCCAGATAGCACAGGCCATACACCACTCTGGTATGCTGTCGTGCAAGAATATGAAGGAGTGGTGAAACTGCTACTGGAACGAGAAGATGTCGATCCTGATAGGCCAGATAACGGAGGCCTTACACCACTCTGGTATGCTGTCGTGAAAGGATATGAAGGAATTGCGAGACTACTACTGAAGCGAGAAGATGTCGATCCTGATAGACCAGATAACGGAGGCCTTACACCACTCTGGTATGCTGTCGTGGAGGGGTATGAAGGAATTGCGAGACTACTACTGAAACGAGAAGATGTCGATCCTGATAGACCACATAACGGAGGCCTTACACCACTCTGGTATGCTGTCGTGGAAGGATATGAAGGAATTGCGAGACTACTACTGAAACGAGAAGATGTCGATCCTGATAGACCAGATAACGGAGGCCTTACACCACTCTGGTATGCTGTCGTGAGAGGATATGAAGGAATTGCGAGACTACTACTGGAACGAGAAGATGTCGATCCTGATAGGCCAAATAACGGAGGCCTTACACCACTCTGGTATGCTGCTCGAAATAGATATGAAGGAATAGTGAAGCTGCTACAAGCACGGAAACAGGCAAACACCGGCATGATTTAGGCTCGAGTGGTGGCTCTGCTGGCACGCTGGCTTCCTTCCTTCACATTCTAGAAAACTGATATCTACCGTTATCCATGAAGAGTCATTGAAGACCGCGTTCAGTTTCTCACCACTTCGACCACTACTCCCTACCCTCACCCCCTCAGAGTCTTGTTCAGCCTCTCAGACCGCACAACACCCGCCGCTGACATCGCCATCTTTCCTTTCCTCCGCACTTGTCCTAAATCCAGAACTTGAAATTTCTCTCGGGCTAGGGGTGGGAGGTCCCCGGGAATGTATGTATACGCCCCTCGGAAGCTTGCAGAATATTTAAAAATGTAATTGCGTGGTGATACATGGGTTTCTGTTAATAAAGTTTGGTGTACAGAGTGGGAGCATATGTACTAGTATTACTATTTCCTTTTGTAATTTACATCTTTTATTGTTTTTACATTTTTTTCCTTTGTATAATTTCTTGTTATAGATTCTCCTTTCTTTTTGGAGTGTATTGTTTTGTTTTAGATGATAGACACTTGCTTGCTTTGCCGTTGGCGAATAGACGTAGGAGTCAGGATTTGAAGGGAAATATTGGGGATGGAGTTATGGTTGGTGCTGGGAGGAGAATGCCGGTGTACTGCGTTCTGAAGTAACTTTGTGCGTATATGATAGGAGGTGTTATTCTCATAACTTTTTGTTGGTATGAAGGGGGGAAATAATTCTTTCATGTTGGAAATTATTCTAATGGGGTTGTTTGGATCATTCAGAGGCGTGAGGTATTTATAAAGTCAAGGAAACTGCGAGTATTCGCTTAATATCTGCCGAGATCGAGAGGATTAGAACTAAGTGATGATGATGATTGAAGAATTCCCTTAAGTACGGTGCGCTTTAATTTCATCATGAAGTTTAGTTTATTATTGGGCTTTAGACGGGACTTTCATCGTTGCTTTTGGGGTATTATACCGGTGCCAGTATTAGGATTTTAAACTTCGAATATTAGGTATTTTATGCCGGTATCTACTCTACGAGTAGCAACTCTAGGATATTTACGAAGATGAAGCAACTCAGCAATACGGCAAATGATCATTACTCTCTGCGAGGTTCAGTTAATCATATCTTTTATTCCTACACCCCGGCTGGTCCGACCCCCGCCCCCAGCCGTCTAACAAAGATCTACGAATCAACCCTTGACCAGGAATGGCTCGAACAGAGATCAACACCCTAGAACACATTTATACTTTGCAAATATCTGCAGTACTTTAGCTTCCCCGGATACTCCACCGCCAAGAACCAGTAATAGATTGGTCTGAGTCTACCTAAAACAATCAATCTCAAGCATTAAATTACCACAAGCCCAATAATCCCCCATTAATGACGTCGACCCAGTCGTTGTCTTCGAGAAGATATGATCGTTCTCCGGCAATCCATGACAGGCGGGGGTTTATAGAAGGCAGGGATAGTGGTTACATCCGCTCTATCTAAACTACTGTTCCACCAATCAGGACCTATCAAATAGTGAGTTGCGCTCCTGAACTTTTCGAAATGGAATAGATGGGGTTTTCAAGGGAATATTCGATATTGTGCTTAGGGGTAATGATTCGCGTTGAAGGAAGGAAGGATTGAGGATATACCTTGATACTCAAGTTAACGAGTCTTGGAGGGTATTTGAAGATCGTTTTTCGGAATCATTTGAATGCGGAGGCGGCGGGCCGTTTGCGACTTGAACGGGAGGGAGGGAATTAGGACCTGAATCCAGAGCAGACGAGTGGGAGACGGGCGATATAAAAAGGAACCTCGTTTCTCCCAGATCTATGCGGAGCTGGCAACTATCTTTCGAGGGAGTTACTATCATAGAAAATGTACTTCAAGCTGAACGTTCTTCTTCCTGCCATCGGCTTTGGTTAGTGCATACGCTAATATCCTTCATTATGAATGATAGGCCTTTAGTGGCCGGAGTTGTCAACGGACAATCATCTACCGCTTACACTGGTCCAGCCACTGGCATCACCTTCCAAAGATCCCCCTCACCCAGCTATGGATTCTCCTTCGGCATAGCATTGCCAACCACTCCCACAAACGAGTTTATCGGTCAACTGGTAACCCTCCCTCTCCACCCCCCTTCACTCCAAATCCCACAGTCTGACACCCCCAGGTCGTCCCCGTAACCTCCGGGTGGGGAGGCCTAAGCTTCGGCGGCGGCATGCTAAACAACCTCCTCCGCCTCGTCGGCTGGAACCCGCATGGCCGGCGCATACGAGCTTCCAGGCGTCTACACCGGGAGCACACTACCCCCCGACCCCGTTCTAACACCCATCTGCGGCACGGGGGTTAACTCAACTCACTGGACCTTGGCGCTCACTTGCGCCAACTCCAATAATTGGGAGAACTCCTGTGATGAAGTTAGTGGTGTTGACCTTGCCGCTGACTTCGCCGTGATGGGATGGGCGCTTGGGGCCGACACGCCGACTACTCCGAGTGATCCTGCCAGTCCGTTCTTGCAGCATACGGCGTTTGGACAGTATGGGATAATTTTGAGTGGTGCGCGGAGTGGGGATTACGAGATTTGGAGGACTTGTACTTGAGTTTGACTTTTTCATGTTTATGGAGGGCTTTTGGAAGGGTGGTTGTGGATTAGGGTGCCTTTCTTTCTTTTTTTTGGTTTGAATAGAGAATTCTGTGTTTCGGTGCTCTGCTGTAAAGAATTATATACAGAATTCATATCCGGAAAAATGATAACAAAAAATAGTGTGAAAATTGACTAGTTTTTTTTTTTTTTTTTTACAAATTATGTCATTGGCGGCACGATATCCCGTGTACACATTCTCTGCTCCCTACTGTCGACTAGAAATACAAGCCAGAAATCAAACATGAGCAGAAAGAGAAAGAGTAGAAATTATAGTAACATACATCAGTCTTGACCATGACTTCGTTGCAAACAAAACAAAACAAAACAAAATCCACATTTGAACAAAACATCACAGAAAAAGAAGCAAAAAAACATGACACGACTCCAAAGCACACCAAGATCAGAACGCGGGAAATGATTTTTTCTAGTATAATCCACATAACGGTAAAGCTCTACCTCCCAATTTCCACCCCTCCTTGCTACTTCCACTATCTAAGTTACTATCATTGCACAGCCGTAGTACATAACCCCAACATCCCAAAAGTATCCCAAACAACTTATCAGAAATAAGTCAACCGAGCCCATCCAATGCCCCAAAAGCCCTACCTCCACAATCACGAAAGAAGGCCGATTAAATCCCCACAATACCCATCAGAAATAATACATACTCTTTTTGTATCATAAATTGAGTCCAACCCCCCCCCCCCCCCCAATGTCATATCCAACAAACCCAACCCGAAAACATATTCCCCCATAAAAGCCAATCCAATCCCCTCCCAAACCCACCAGTATTAACGAATAGGAAATCTCCATTATTCTTCTCGCCATTTGAACTTTTCCGCATCTCACTTTCCCAATTAATTCAAATTTCACTACTTGGAAACATGAATTTGACACCTATCTTGAGGTAACTCCCACACATTTACCCCCCCCTTAGAGAGGGAGGCGAGCACGGGAGGGGCCCGACGGCCGTCGAAACACGCCTGCGAAATGGCGCTGGCGTCGGAAGGCCTTACTTAGAAACTGGAATGTAACCTACGCAAAACATTGGCATATACTTCGCAAATAAAGCAGCACTTTACGAGAAAAAAAAAAGTGATCTGCAGGGGAAATGAAACAATGTGTTCAAGTGTTCGGGTGTGTATTGCGCGGCGCAGGAAGGAAGAAAAGAAGAAGAAGGGAGGGGGGGATGTTGAGAGGTCTGTTTATTGTTTGTTGCCAGGCCCGAGAATAACTTCCGAGAGATGATTATTATTATTTTTGTTTGTTGTAGTATGGAGGTGAGCTATTTGGTTTTGAAAGAGGGCGGAGAGTACGATGGTCTGATACGGGCTTCGGCGGATTAATCTTCTAGGACATTACCTTCCGGGGGACATTTAAAGATAGTAAGGCTCTTTGGTTTGGAAACTCAGAGTGGGTTGGGAAGTCATGGCATGTTTTAGCTTTCGGAAATCCAGGGTAGATTCTCAGCATACGAAATGGCGGGGGCGGATTTATCTTTTCAGGTATGTATGTAGAAAGAACTTTGGTTTATCAAACAGAGTCTGGGGGGATATTCGTTTTTTTTTTTTTTGGAAGCGGGCTCTTCCGATTGTTATAGTGACTAATCGCCTCATACCCTAGATGTGGCACGGATGAGATGGCACGACTCCCATCCTAATAATTCCCCATGGGGATTCGCCATGTCCCATGCAGTGGGGTGTGGCTTTAAATAAAAGCTGTTCCTTTTTCTTTGCTCAGAGGTTAATTTGGAAGCTTTAAAGAGAATTATAAGCTACTATATGCTCAGGGCCGAAGTAATCTGAAGCTCTGAACTGCGCGAGTGAGAAAGCATGATGAGAAGGTTGGTAGTTTCAAAGGTTGGTCTATAGGGAGCAGGAGATGCGCACTGAAGGGGTATACAGAGCTGGGATTGCCGTATTAAAGGCCAGCCACCCTTCTTGAGCTGTTTGATAGTTCCTACAGCGGTTCAAGTTCTGAATCCTCTGTAGATACAGTATTTTGCTGACCCTAACGTGAGATTTCTTAGGGTTTCCTGTAGCAAGTCCATTTTTGAGTCAGATATCTTATGGTGAAGGCATGTATTCTGGTATGGATATGCTACTGTGTCACCGATATCATGAGGTTTACAAAAGCAAAATAAACTGAGGGTGGTATTCGTAATCTCGGCTACTAGAATAGGAATTCCCCAATTCGTTTACAATTTGAGAAGGTAATTATGGCATGATATTCGTACGTTGTCGTGGACACTTATGTCCTCAAAGAGCCATGTGAAAGGGGTATATGGGAGGGGAATATAAAGCCAAGGGGTTTCCCTTCGATAGGCGGTAGGATACAGGCGAGGTATAGCCAAACAGCTTCCTTCATATGGACGAAAGCTTGGACTTCCAGTATCCTTACCCTTTCGTGACCTATTTTCCACTCCTTCTGCTCTAGCATCTCTCTTTCTTCTATTTGTTCTGTACATGTCCCCTTCGAGGGCCACAATATTCCATCACCATTTCCTCTGCCTCATTCGTTTGAGGAAGATTCTAGGCGTCGTATGATATCTACTCAAATTTCTCCCGTCAAGTCAGTGTGGGATCCTTGGCGTACCTGTACCATAGTCTCCTGATAGATAAGGGACGGTGGCATCCCTGTTCAAGTGCTCTGATTTCACGAATTATATGCCATGAAGGATAGGAAGCTTTACAGGCCTGGCAAAAGGTGGGTGACTGAATGCTGTGACTTCTGAGCTAATCTACAGGGAGCAGATTATTACTAGAGGATACTCTTGAGCATATTGCTACCTGTGAATGTCTATTGCTTTATTCGGTTGTGAGAGACTACGGTGAGTGAAGGTGAGTGAAGAGTTCCCTATAGTAACCTGACTGCACCTTCCCCCACCCCAGAATGTGTTCAAAAAGGAAAGATACTCCTTCCTCATTACATTGGATGTAATGTAACACTTTTATATAGACGTTTGAACTAGTAATATGTCGATGTATACCGCTCGGTGGATTTTCTAAATAGGACATACGGTTGAGTACACAGCTGAGGTTTGCTCTATTTCTGCAAGTTGGCCGACATTTTCTCCTGTTGGAAAACGAGGGTCTACAGACATCACGAGGCGGTGTACATGCGTGTAGTGCGGATGCTCTACCGGTAATAGTAAACCTCCAATATAATCCCGGTTTCCGTCTGATACTGCCATATTCCGATGGATGAGAGTTTCATTCATTACAGTAATCGGAACAAACACAACAAAACACCAAGAAGATGTGCTACTCCAATATCTGCACCAGAACTATGGCCCTCGGTCCAAGTATCCCTCATTCCTGAACCTTTCCTGCCAAACATCAATCATCTTGCTCTTCGCATACTACGCACCCGCACACGAATCCATACTCCTCCAGCAGTGCCAACCTCCTATTCCTTGTCCCCATCCTCCAATCTGGTCTATAGCAATGGGTAATTTCCTCTCCTTCCTAGAATTCCCCCCATCGTTAGCAACCCCCTTCCACCCTGTCACTAACTCTGAAAGAAACAAACCTCTACTCTCCTTCCACTCCAAAATTCAATCCTCCCTTTGCCCCCTTCCCACCTCCAATAGGCATTCTCACCGCCATTACATGAGTGATTAATCCTGCTCGCAGCCGCAAAAACCGCGTTCTCGCGTCCGTCCGAGGTCAGCATGAAGTTGTTACATTTCCACGCACCCTCCACCCCTGCCTCTACACCACCAGCAAGAGAGAGGAATAGTGTCTGCAGAGCCCCGGACAATGCAGCAAATGCGGTGTTCACATGCTCGGCTTGCTCGGCTTCCTCGAGTTCGGGGGAGTGGGTAATCCACAAGAGCGGCGGTTCGGAAAACAGTAGGGTATTCGCCGGGATAGTAGTCGTGGCGATTGCCCCGAGGCCCTTTTTTGGCAGCGCGATGATTTCGAAATATGGGCTTGGAGATGCCGGAAGGGCTGGGGTTATTGCCATGGAGGGAGGCTATTGCTTTCTGGTTGATGAGTGAGGGGAAGAGGGGGGAAAGAGGGGGGGAAAGAGGAGAAAACTCATGGGAAATGGGAAATGGAGTGAGTTAACTTGGTGTGGATTTCCCGCGGGAAAAAAAATAAAATGGGATGATTTGTTGTTTGTTTTTTTTTTCTTCCCATCCACCCTTTCATTTATGCTTATCGGGTTCCTATCGGCTACATGCAGGGCTCAGGAACGTGTACCTGGATGCGGACTAGTAGATATCTACAGGAAGTCATACCATATCACTCGGATTTATGTTTTCTTTCGGTTGATTGATGGTTTACTCGCATTCCAAGAAATAGTTTGCGGTTGACAATAGCGCAAACCCAATAGACATCACAAAGCAATCCATATCTCTACAACAAGACAATAAAGTGGAACTCTGTAAAAGGGCTCCGGGGGGGGGGTTGGGATACAAGGGGGTTTTTTTTTTTTTTTTTTTTGATTTTCATAAAAAGGCTAAAGTCACACAAAAATACCCTTGTTATTGGTGATGGGGGTCTTCAAACTCCTGTAGCAGTAGTCAACTCTCCTGCTGATTTTCAGAAGAATGATGAGCTCAAATGCCTTGAAAGTAATATGAATTATATACCTTCTACACAACCTATAGGACTTGGTTGATATTATTTTTTTTTTTTTCACTTATATTTGCAGAGAAAGATTTAAGATGGTTAACACAGGATTAGTTTGCAACTTAAGACTTATGGATTCTACCTGTGATACCTGTATTTTTCAAAAAGAAAGTTAAGGAATTGACACCACATTCTATACAATCCCCCCCCCTCTCTCTAGAAGATAACTCATTCCGTTCAAGTAGTGGGTTATGACAAGATAGGAGGTCAGGAGACTCCATCGCCAATAACAAGAGTATTTTTGTATCTTCAACAATTTTTGTGAAAAATCAAAAAAAAAGCCCCTATATCTCGACTCTTTGGAACCCTTTTACAGAGTTCCATTTTATCACCTTTTTGTGGAGATATGTGTTGTTTTGTGACGTCTATTGGGTTTGTGCGTTTTGCCAACCGCAAACTATTTCAGTTTAGACTGAGGCCGAGTACTTCTATTGTCGCTACCGGTATTGTTTTTTTCTTCGGACGGTATGGGTTACACAGAGCAAGGGTTTGAGAATTCCTTGGTTGCGAGGGATGGTTGTGCGAGTAAAATGCCATGCCAACAATCATTCGACAAATATTTGGAACTGGGGACATGGTTGGTACAATTATTGGGAACCTTCAATTCACGTGGCTTCAAAATTCTAGTTATCTTCAAACTTCAAGCGGATATGATACCGTATCCGTACCATTGTCACATGTCAAGAAAACTCCAGAAAGACTTTCAACGCACGAGTATAGCTTCTATCATTCAAACATTTACTAGAATTCCCTTCCCTTGTTTACTAAATAGTTGAAAAGGAAAAAAAATAAATAACAGGCTACCCAATGACATAGTCCAACTTTGTACTATACAAACTAGTTCTGCTTCAGGCGAATGATATTCAACCCATCAAAAGCTGGCAACATAACCTGCTCCAACTCCTCATGATCCCTGACAAACTTGTTGAACGCATCAACATGTTTGTAACTCATGATGCTCGTGGTGTCCAAATTGGCTGAATTCGGATTCTTATCTGTGTCCTCTGCGACAAGTCCACGTTTGAGGGCGTTATCAGCTATCACGATGCCGCGAGCGGATAGGAGGTTGCGGGAGAGAATGAGTTTGATGGCGGGAAGGTAGCCGTCTTTGTTGGCATCGAGGAAGATGATGTCAAATTTGTCCACTGGGAGGGATTGCAAGCTCTCGACGCTGTCGCCTTCAACGAAGGTAACAAGTGTATTGAAGAACCCGGCTTCAGAAAGGGTGGCTTTGGCAAAATCGGTGTGGACACCAGGGATGTCGATGCAGACGAGCTTTTCTTTATCAGCTTCAATTGTTTGGAAAAGAAACGGAGGAAGGGGAAGAAATTACCTTAGCACCCTCCTGCCCCTTGATAGCTTCTGCCCAGGCCAATGCGGAATACCCGGTAAAAGATCCAACCTCGAGCACCTTCTTGGCTCCAACCAACTTTGCCAAAAACAACATGAATTGTGCCTTTCCTCCCCTTGTATTAGCATTTTACCAACCGCCTCATAAGAAAGGAGCATACCTGAAGCGTATTAATCATCATGTCAGGATCCATTCCAACCTTGTTTGCAAAATCTATGGACTTTTCGCGGTGCTGGTGGATGGCCTTTGGCAAGGGCGTGGAATGCTCAATGCAGTACTCGTGCACTGCTTCGGTGACGTGTGCATTCGGGTAGAGTTCTGTTGCGGAATACATTTTTGCTTGGGATTTGAGGGGTTTGAAAGGTAAAGAGAGGTTTGTGTTTTTTCTTTGCTGAGGTTGGGATTGATTGGTGAGGTAGAAGAGAGGAGGTGGGAGGATGAGGGAGGGTTTATAAAGTAGGGTAAAATTGCGTCGCTAATTTATGATTTTCTAATCTTGGACAGCTTAAGAATGGAAGAAAGCCATAGGACACCCAATAGAACCCTTCTTGGGCAGCATCAGCTCCCAAACTCACCCTGGTGAATACGGTCGCAAACTTGGCTTTTCCATAAAAGGTGTGCAAGTGCCTGGCCTGTGGAACACCAAGAATCAGAAAAACAAAAAACCCAGGAACGAATAAGGAAGTCCGTTCGAGATTTTTTTTTTCTTTTCTTTTCCTTCTATTCATCACTACGAACGCCTAAGGACGTATATGCGAATCAATTCACGCACTTACAATACTCGAGTACTTGTACTTGCACAATACACCGCCGATGACTTGCAGGTTGCGGTCCCGTATGGCACTCGTATATGGGAATTCGGTATGATTTGATGCGATGCTGCTTGGACCGTTTTCAGGACAGGGGAGTACTCCTTTGATTGCTCGAGATGCAAGTTTGCCTACAATGGCAAACTGTGACTCGTGATTGAATTTTTATTTTTATTCTACACTTTGGCTGGCTGAAAAAAAGATCTAGAGATAGAGTTTTTATAATCGGATTCTGATTCATATCGTACAGTACAGGCACCTACGACGATATCATTTATTTATTGATGCGATATTTCAAATGTAGTGATGCGGCTGAGGTGTGGTCAGCGGATTACATGCGGTAACTGTACGTACGGTATTGTACGAGTACAGTACCGTATGATACAGAGAAAAAAAGGGTACCGGTATCATAGCTCCTCACACCTGTACAAGTACACTACAGTACAGTAGGCAACCTTTTTTTTTTTCTTTTTTTTTGGTTGCAGGGCTGGATACTGGACAGAGCTGGGTTCCCTCCTGACTTCCTTTTTTCTATTTTCCTATTGGATAAGTGGATTTTGTTTGTCCTACCACGGTTGTTACGAGGATGGGCGAGCGCATTGCGGCTTGGCTTCCAGTAGGAGGTTACCGATCATGTCGCTGGATACCATACCGATACAGGTATCGATAAGAGAAGCTTAACTTAACTTATCCACCGCCGTGGAACACAACCTACCTTCATACGAGTACCAAATCCACCATTTTATTTATTTATCCCTCAATTGGTTTCAATGAAAACTAAATATCACAGCGAGTTGTGGCACCGGGATTCTCCCCCCTTCTCGAAAACACAAAGTATCATACTGGTATCTTTACACCCTTAGGGAAAAAAAATAAAAATAAACCGAATTGATCACAACTCTTTCCCCCCATCTCCAAAACTGGAACCACGCTACCATGTCGAATATGTCCTCATAGCCCAATGAACAAACCTGAAATCTAATCTTTTCATCCCCTCATCCTTGGTAGTATCATAGCAATATATTCTTCCCGTTCCCCTCCACTCATGGCGTCCCAAAATATCTCTCGTCGCGCATTCCGACGGATGTAATAGTACTTGACGAATACGAAGAGGACGATGCTGAAGCAGCAGATTCCTAGGAGTATCTTATTGCCTTTTCGGTCTGAATATTTTTTTCGCGCCTAAACTAGTCATGGCTACTTTGCAGGGGAGGGGAGGGGATATACAAAGAGGCTTGTCGTCGTCCCTATAAATATTACTACCGATGATGTTTCCTGTCTGGAAAAAACATATTGTATAACGCTGCGCTGACTGCTCTTGTTCTTACGGTGTTGGAGTTTCGGGAGTTCCTGCGGCCAAAGATATCAGTAAAGCAACTTGTCATGGGCTATGGTTTATTAAGGGCCCAACCAGGCAACAAGAATGGCATGGCAGTATGGGCACGATAGCAAGCTCGTCAAGGGCACGTATCTGATCCACGGATTGGCATCGGCTGGTAATGCCACTATGCTACTAGCGCTGCTAGCCAGGGAAGAATCCAAATGTCGCTTATGGAAGAGGTGAGACTGCGCTCGTTTATCCACTCACTTACACGGGAGATTATTAAAAGCTGGGTGAAAGAATTTTGGGTTAGTAACAATTTCATTCCTTGGAGCAGATAGGAGGAGTGGAAGGATAGATGGAACGGAACGGCGGAAGTACATTAACGGCGAAGAGGAATTGACTAGGAATGGTCAAGAGGTTCGAATGAAAGACGGAGAATCCGAGGTTTCGAAGGATCAGGGCGATATAAGTCGTGGGCGGTTGCGGTGGTATGTAAACCACCAAGCCGAGCTGGAGATGGAGGGACGAAAGGATTAGGAATTCGTTCGGTCATCCCAACGAGCTCAAAACCGGAGGGGTTTTTACCAGATATAAAGGCCATAAGTCATAGTCCTTTAACGACTTCAACAAACTCATTATGCCAACTGCTTGGCGATTATGCATATCCCCTATTGAGATGTTCAATGAGCTTAATTCTTATCATCCCCCGAGACCGCCCTAAGGTATCGGACACCTTTCGAAGGATCATCTCTCAGCAATTTGTTCACAAGAATGTACTCCTCGTGCTCAGTAAACCAGCCAGCCTTTCCTCTTGCCCAGCTAGCAGTTTGGCAAGGGCCTGTTAACCCCAGATCAATATCTCGATATCTATAAAACGGCGAGGGTTAATACCAGGAGGCATCAACGCCCAACCTGCGATGTCAATAACTCCGGTTATGGTTCCCTCGATCAAGAAGCTACATCTGTCAGCAAGCATAAAGGAGAAGAGGCACAGAGTCTGCTCACAGCCATTGCCAACCCCCCCCATCCGTGGAGCCCACGCATATTTAGAATCCCCGCTGCGATGAGGCAATGTTGCATGCGCTAAGCGCCGTCCAGAACCAGGAAAGGCGAATCGGTCTGATGAATTAGAGTTCCGAATTGCCAGGAACGTAAGCTAAGAGTTGCGCTTACAGTTCTTTGGATTTCTAATTTCCTGGTTAGTTGGGTGCTTCCGGAGAGGTGGGGAGACGCACATAGAAATAGGTCAGGTATAAAACTGTGTCGGGGGTGAACCCGCCCATGGCTAACCCAAGGAGAGCTCTACAAATGTAGTACCCGGTTTTACTTGTGAGTGCTGCTTGGGAGGCACTGATGACTGCCCAGACGAGGATGATGAATGGGATCCATCTACGTTTGTCAGTGGACCTGACGATAGTAAAACGGATATTGGACTACTCACCTGTCAGGACCAAGCTTCTTGCTTACTGCCAAGAAATGTTAGCGAGAGCCTAGGATATCCGGGGGAAAATACAATACTTAAATCACTTGGGAGTTGGGTAGAAAGGAAGGAAACGAGAAATATCTATGATAACACCAAGAGTAAGGTTTATCAGATTCAATGTTTCTCGGGAAAAAGAGCTAGATGCAAGATATCATGAGAACTGACCGTTTGTCCATAGTTGAAGTCATTTGTATTCCTGCCAAGATCCCCCAGCTCATTTACCTTCGTTACCAACCAACCAGACAATCTAATTCACAGACGAGCACTCACCATATTATCACTAATCGCCCGATTAATATTCCTCCTATTCAAGCCGAGAGAGAAGAACATGATCTAAGTTATCACGCACACTTCATCAGCACTCACATCCCCCATCATCTCAAAATGGAAAATCTCACCCAAGTCCCCAACATAATCCTCCAATCAATCTAACCCCCACAACATCAGACGACAGCGACCACCCCAAACACCAAAACATGTCACAATCTCATGACCTACCTTCCCCAACAACCTCTTCTCCTTCGCCGTCCATTTATACCCCGGGCCAAACCGAGCTTACCCTCGTACTTGGCCTTCTAGTACACACCAGCCCAGTACGCCGCGACCTTCTCGTCCTCGAATATGTGTCCTCCTTGGGAGCCGTAGTCGCCGACGACCGCTCCAGGCTCTACGTCGTCGATACTGCTGTTGCTGCCGAGGGAACCGCTGGGCGGTGGAGCTGTGCTCTTATTCTTTTCACTGATGGTCATGATGTCTGTGTGGTACTTGTCATCAGAAAGAAATAGCATTCTATGGGGGGGGAGGGTTTTTTATATATTGTTGGTTTTTCTTTTATGAATATGCTATATTCACCCCCCACCCCCACCATTTTTCAACGGAGGGAAAGAAGAGTTGAACAGACGGAGCGTACAGCACTACCAGGTATTCGGAATTCCACAACAGCGATAAGCGAGCTTGTAACATTTACTTGCTTGACGGGTTTATTCATTCATTCGTTCGCCATTTGGACCTTATCCACCGACGCAGCACGCAATTTCTCTCGTCCGTTTATGTTCATACTCCGAAGGAGCAATTGACGAGTTGACGTGATTTCCGCAGGTGGTGAGGAATCTCTTCCTTCCTTCCTTTCTTCCTTCCTTTCATATCTACTGTTTGATTGGGGGGGGGGGAGAAGCATCCATCCGGTTAACCGAGATGTGTTTTTTATTGATAAAACGGGATAAATCTAATAAATACTCCTTGGCGCTCCGATGATTTGGGGTATGGATTTGCATTGCGATGTGGTAGTCTTTTAGTAGTGAGCATTGGAGTTGGTATGGCGCGAGTTTTGGTGGATATTATATGACCGCTCACGTGATTTACCGGGATTTGGCTGGCGATGCCGGGGTGGGTAGGTGGTTTTTACTTCACGGTAGTATGGTAGTGTCAGACTCGTGGATGGCCTACGAGCATATTACGACACATTGCGTGGGCTTGAATTTGTGATGCGGACAGCAGGTCCCCCTTATATCCCTTATAGTAGCAATAATCAAGGAGGACCGCCCCCTAAACACCTTACACGAGAGGCCTCCCACAGTAGGGATGAGATCTTGGACACTCGGATTGAGCACTTAGTGTAGATATCGGTTAGCTTGCCGATACGAGTGGTGTGTCCAATGTTGGGATTTGGCACTAGGGGTGCTACAGTGCTGTAGTCGCATGCCATTAGACTTTGGCCTGTATCGCGATGATTAGCGGTGCACCAATTAACTATCTATACCTAGGATCTTAGAAAGATACACATCCTATCAATTGCGAATCTAGATAGTGGTCTTTCGCGATTACCGGGTTTCGCGCCATGTTAATCGATAGTAACTTTAGCTACTAGAAGTCTCTGGCTAGCTACAGCAGGGGGTTATATTAAGAAGCTGATGAAAGTAATTCCTTTCCTATACAAAAGCCTTCCCCCCCCCCCCCCCGTTTGCATGCTCAAACAATCTGGTTTCAGTTTCTTATATAAAGATTTTAGATGTATAGATAGTTGTGCCATTAATACCCATCCGGTAATCACTCATCCTCACTCGTATCTCTGCTGGCACTTTGGCCTGGCCGCCACCCCCAAGATTAAGTGAAGGACAACCAGAACCTCGCATCATGCATAAAAACGGGCCTTATCCGAGAATGTAGGACGAAAGAGCGTCATAATTCGCATTGTCAGGCACTGCATGTCAGTTTTCGGGGTAACCTGTGCGTTGACTGTGAGCTGCTTTCTGGCTAAAAGGACTTGGTATGGAGGTGGCGGTGTTTAATATGTGGTGTTGGGAGGGGGGGGGTAGAGAGTGGGTTAGGTTACGTTGTTCTCTCGGGATTTTGGCATGGGTACGAGGGGGGGTTTGCGTGCTTGGATGGAAGGGGAAGTGCGGGGGTAGGAGTGGGGTAATGCTCCTATCATTTTGATACTGGTTATTTTTGTTCGCTTACGAATTAACTTTAGGTGTTTGGCGTGAAGCTGAGATGCTGTCTAGTGGTGGTGGTGATGAGGTGTCATGGGAAGTCACTCGTATCTTCATCCACTACGGGAACAAAATTGATGTGACAAATCCTAACCCTGACGCAAAATCAAAGTAACTGGAAAGTATCATGGTAACAGAATAATAATAGAAGAACCATTTGACGATACCTGATAGCAAAGTTGCAGGAAAAAGTAAAGACTGTGTTATATATATATTTACCACTGAGTGGGCCCCCCATTCCGACGTAAACAAAAGTTAACCCTTTCTGGTATCCTATCGAGCCAGCCATATATCCTCTCCCATGGCAGTTCACCCCACACCTCCTGTGCCAACCCAATCAACTCCTCCCTGTTATGAGGGATTCTTTTTCTCCTCCATACTGCTTTCCGATACCTCCTTTTGAAAAATCTCCCATACATTCTCTATTGAATTCAGATCAGGCGAGTGGGGTGGCCAGTCCACTGGCAATTCTACCAACAGTTGTTCTTGATGTCCCAATTTCTTCTCCAATCTTGTGATATGTCTCTCCCCCTTTGTAAAGAAGAATCACTGACACCCTGTCTCCTTCAGTCAACTCTCGTCCCTTGCTGTTCTTGTGTTGTTGCATGGCTTGGTGGATGAAGTATGGAGGTGTATTAGGCGCCGCAGGGTTAGGGTTTGTCACATCAATTTTGTTCCCGTACTGATCTGCCATTGGTGTTGGAAAATTCACCGAACGTAGGGCGAAACACACCAAAATTGGGGGGGGGGGGGTTTTTTTTTTGAAAAGATTGCCATGACATCAACTTCAAAATAGGCTTACAAAGGTGCTAGGGTCTCTGAAATATTCTGTATGTTATTTCCCTATTTTTACCTGCCATAGAGCGAGGTGTGCATTCAAAGTCAGTGAGGTCTGTTGAGCGTATCCTTCACATACAAAATAGCCTGGCTTGGCAGGTATATACCTCCGAGTCGGGCACGTCTCACACTTCACCGTTCTGCGGGAGTAAGAGTGAAAGATTCCAAATTTTGTATCTTGAGTTTCTATGTGCTAGGGAATTTATTATATATATATATTTTTTTCTTTTTTCCGTTATCATTTAGTGGAGGATAATTGGGTGGTGATGTCTTGAAAAATGCCAATTTTGGTGATTTTTTTTCCAAGCCTATTGTCTGTTGGATACCGAACTCCCTGCCTGTTTGCAGGGGTGATTTCTGGTAGTCCTCTGATCCGTTCGTCTCTTTGAGGCTGTGTGTGGAATGTAGTTCACTTGCTGGGGAATTGACTTGCATATCTTGGGAGGAGTAGGGATATAAAGTCGCGCATTGTAGATGAACATACTAGAAGGTACTGTAAAAACGGGGGGAGTAGGGATGGGGAAAATCTGGATTTATTAAGGACATATCATGAACAATCTTGCTCACATCCAGATATTTTAAAATAAATAAAAATAAAAATCCTTTAACTTAAGGCTTTTTAATACGCTTGCTTAATATACTGTTTACATTATATCCAGCATCATCACCTTCCGCGTCATCAGCCTACGCGTTTCCTCTGCTCTGTATGATTCCCAAATTCTCCAAGCCCCTTCTCTCCCACTGGCATGAAAGTATGCCTCATATCTCCATTTTTATCCCAAGACTGTATAATTAATCCAATAAGGAGGGAGTATCTAATGGCGGGGGATCGAAGGAAAAAAAAGAAGTACAGTCACACTCACTCATCCTATCACCCTATCACCCTATCACCTGAATTTTTTGAGCAACTAAAGTAACCCTCCAATTCCCAGATCCGAGGACAGCCCGAGACCGCAGCGGCGGTCTGTCCGCCTTATCGAGCCCAGGTGCTCAGAAGCGAGTTCAAGCAGCGCACCCACTCCCAGAAAGAAACCTTCTTACTTCTACGAAGAGGCTGAATCGCATACCCCGAGGACTTTGGAGTGGATCATTGAGAAGGAGGAGAGGGCTGCACGGAAAAAGAAGCGAGAAGAGGAGTTGGCGGCGGCGGCGGAGGATGAGGAGAGAGCACTGATAATCGGAATCCTTCATAGGATCAAAGAGGGTCGAGATGATCTGGCACCCATGGTACCCGTGGCGCCCATGGCCATCGGGGAAACGGCAGAGGAGGTAGATGAGGGAAATCCGGAGGCTGTAAAAAAGGAGGAAGTTTATGGGAGGGACCAAGTGGCAACGGAAACTACCGAAAGTGGTAATACTAATGTGAATCAAGGTAAGTGAAGATTGTGCAAAGGAGGAATACTTCGTGGTTATGGTTGTTTATTTGTTGTTATAGGTGAAAGTGGGTCCGCTGGACTGAGTTCGCATATGGCAGGAGCTATTTCTGGACCGACTCAACCCACAGGAACAATAAGTAAGGATAGAAAATTTCGACGAGGAATCAAGAAAGCGGAAGAGTAGATAGAAGATGCTAGACGAAGATGAAGGGAGAAACGCACTTGTTAGCTAACAGCACCAGGGTCATCGAATTTCACACCCATTAACAGGCCTCCCCCCCATCGTATTAGTATTAATTCGCTTCAAATGGCGGACCCAAAAGATGTGAGTACAAGAGAAATTGTGTTCCCTTGCCAAAATACTGCTTCAAGCTGGAATTTCACACGTACCACCAATGGTGAGTAGTTATTCCAATGTGCTCTTTCACTGATTGGGGATTTCCCCCATACATTGGCCCTTAAACAACAACGCTGAAGGTAGGGGCTTGTCTAGAGCACAAAATGAATTTGCTGATTGATAGTATCTCCAACATAGGTGAGCCCTTTTTTCAAGCTAGGGATTTATTTCTGATATACTTCCCCTATAGGAACAAGTGTCAAGACCGGCGCAGTAGTGCGAAGAGTTGATTGCGGAATATTTTTAGTCGCTTTTAAGAAAGGCTCCAGATCAGGTTGAGAGGTCAGAGCCCGTGGTCGCCCGGTTGGCTTGATTTTTTCTATGACTGGTTGAGGATTAGCCCGGTGGGTTGATGGCGATGTTCATTGAGTATTAGCCATGACACTATGATGTTAGTTTTTAGTTGTGGCTTTCCTGCCATAGGAGTAGTGTTTGTTTAGTTTAGTATGTAAAATTTGATTGAGTTTGATGATAATTAATGTTGGTACGAAGATAGACTTTGGAATCCGATACTGCTGTCAACGAACAATTGTACCGGGCTGTACTGTACCCGTTGATTTCCAGATATTAATTTCTCAAAGATGAACAGAGCACAAGGTCTTGTTGGAAACCCTGTGCCTGGGCTGGTGCCTACTAACGGCTTGATAGGTACTGATGCACTCAAGGTGGCTGAGTGTTAGGCCGGCAATTTTGAGAGGTACTGTGCTGGTTTTTGGATGCCGTATAAGTCATGCGAGATCATAAACCCTTTCTATCATAGCAGAGCCCAGAAGTGAGATCAGTCGACGCTGTCCAAACCCATGGGATCCCGACATCATGATATATAGCCTCCTCTCAAAAGTGCTCTGAGGAATGGGCTCCCAGGGAATATTCAGATTATGCAGGCTTAACAAGGGCTCGCTTTGCCTTGCATAGCTGCGCCGAACTCCGCCACTGAACTAGGTTGGGTAAAAGAATTTGGACGAACCAAAGCCTTTAAAGGCAAAGGGCAATCAATATACTTCTTTGCATACAGCCAGTACTCTTGCTTTTATTCGCGAAGAGTCTTGTGAGATCCGTGTCATGCATGCATTGCAGCTCATTGATGATTAACCGCACCCCAGGGGGGCTGAATACTTGAAGGATTGAGAGCTACGGGAATAAGTTAGCGAAAAGCACGATACCAAGGTACCAATAAACATGTGCAGTTCTCGGTGGATAGTGAAAAAAATAGTACTTTACTGTCCAATGAGATGGCGAGCATTAGTTCCCATGATTTGCATGTACGGTATCCCTCATACTTATTTGAAGTTCAAAAGCCTCTACTCGTAATGTCGTGAGGGTGACTGCTATTACATACCACCAAAATTCTGAGGCTCTGGCCGAAATTTGGGTAGTATGCAATAACAGCCCGGTTTACAAACGTCACGACATTTACGAGTAAACTGCCCCGTTGTCGTGATAATCTGCGGGAGCCTGATGGATCTTCGCATCACTCTTCTAAAAATAACCAAGGCAGCAATCCGGGGAGGTTTTTTTTTTGAATGGTTGCCATGGCAACTATCACAACTCGCTTAGTTAACGTGCCAAGGCGGGGCTGGATTGATAGATAGCGAAGGTGTACTGTAGCTGGATCAGTGGATCAGTGCTTCACAAGCAACAACAAGAGCCAGCAGTTGGCAAAACCACAAGAAGCGAATCTCTCGTTTCCTTTCCATTCCCTTCGTTTTCGCCCTTCCTCTCCCTTCCCTTCTACATTGGAGTTTTGTACCACCTCCACCCCGTTCCGCCATCCTCTCATCTCCCTCATCCTGCACCCCTACCTTACATCCGCGAGCCTCGCGGGGGGTACAGGACCGTACGCTCCCTCTCTCTCTACCACCCTAAAAAAAAGTTTCACCCACTCACTGATCGTCTCCTGCCCCTCCCCCCCTCCACACCGCGCGCTCACACACACCTTACCTCTCTCCCTATCCTTCTCCACCTTTTCCTTTTTCCTATCACTATGACACCTAAGCCTAAGAGGCCCCACTCACCAGACGAAGACAGCCTCGACAAGCCATCTTTTTCCCCTTCCCTTGGCGTCACACGGGGAAGTTCCAAAACCAAGAAGCGATCCAAGATGGACGCTACATCGGTATGGATAACTAATGGCTCTTATAGCTTCTTCACACCTTGCTAACATTTTCACTTTAGGCATCCGGGAAGAACAAGAACCTTCCGCAGCTACAAACCGATTCTCAAAGTTTTTCCGCCGGAGCCTCAAGTTCTCATGAGAAGAATAAAATACCGTTGAAGGACACCCATAAAATGAATCCTGTACGTTATATATATTTTCCTCTCCCGTCACCTTTTCTTCTCTTTTCTTTACCTCTTTTTTGTTTTCTTTTTCACGCGTTCATTGTGCTATGATAAGCTTTGTTTGGAGCTTTCTATCGTGCTTAGTTTTACCCATTTTACTCCGAACCATTCTAATGACGCAATCACAGAAGCGTGCATCTTCTTCTTTTAGCTCGGGCCCTTCCAGCAGGATTAGCAGCGAAATCACGTCCCCAGAAGACACTGAGAGCCCATCTGAGGTGGATGTTCTCAAGTTGCGTAATTGGTGGTCGTCGCTACACCTGAAAGGCCGATGCTGCAGTCAATGCAATCATGAGCTATTTTTCGAATCTATCACTACCGAAACGCTTAGAAGCCAGCTTGATTCCATGTACAGGATTAAGAATGCTGTGCGGAGTGCTGAAAAGGCCGAGAAGTATCGCAAGGACATTGAAGAAAGAGCAAGGGAAGAGACCATATCGCGATTAACAAGATGGAGCAGGGTTAAGAGGCTTGGCGGCGGTGGTAGTCCTTCGACGGGCAAAATAGATCCAGAAACGGATAAGGAGAATATTGACGACAAGGACAAGGATAAGGATAAGGATAAGGATAAGGATAAGGATAAGGGGAACGAAAATTCTCAAGATGGCAAAAGCGAGAAAGATACCAAGGGCAAAGGCAAGGAAAAGGAGGACAAGCCGAACACGAAGAAGCTTAGTCAGATATTTGGTACCGAGTGTTGCCCAAAATGCCGGACTTATTTCTGCGTTGCCTGTCTCAAACCTGTCAAAGCGGAGTCGGATCAAAAACGCGAGGAAGGCCAGTATGTCTCAATGAATCCCGATGCAAACGATACTTCGCCGAGAACCTCCGAAAGAAGCTTCCGAGATGACAAGCGGCTATGGTGTTGTAGTGAGGGCAGACAAGTTGCCATACTATTATGTTTGGGGATCGTCGACGAGGATCTCCTTGGACTAAGTGCCAATGGAAACTCCCTCTCTTCTCTCGCGACCGGGAAAGGAATCAAAGGGACTCTCAGACGTAGCCTCCGATCCCTTAAAGTTAAAATGACGGATGGCACACATCCTACGAAGCCCCAGATACCAAAGCTTGAACGAAAGGCTAGGGCCAAAGTAGCCAAGGATAAAGGGACTGGCTATGGGTCTGGGACATACACCGCGTCCATGTTCGGTTTTGACACCAGCGACAGCATGGATTGGGACTTTCCGGAAGATGAATCTGATTTTGACGATGGCCCATTGATGTTTAGTGATCTTGAATTCCCGGCCACGGATTCTGCGATGGGAAAGATATCGGAGACGATTGGTGAGCAAGTGGCCACTCAAAACTCACATGCCCAACCCGAGCCAAAAATAAAGCCTCCTCCCGGCCTATCAACGCTTGAAGGTTTACATCTTGCGTCTCCCATGCCCCCGATTTCTTCAAAACACCAATACCAACATCCGCCTGGCTCATCTATGTCTCCCTCACCTCTTACTTCTGCTATCTTGCAGCTTGGAAAATTTCCATTCCAGCCTTCCCCCGGATTTTCGGCGGCTGACGGTTCACCTCTCGATCCTGCTTCTCCAAACGGTCCACCAAGCGCGGCGAATAAGGAGCCTAACAACCCAAAAGTGTCCCAAGTGCCAAAGGCATACCATGGATTTGGAAAGGGAACAAATCCATTAACCGGTATGCCACATGGACCGTATTATTCCCTGCCCGACTCAGCCAACAAGACACCAGTAGTTCCCGGGTCCCAATACCATTCTTTCTTCCAAGGCCCAGGTGCACCTTTGGCCAACCCTCCTGGTGGTCCTAGTTCGGCCAACGATCCATTACATAAAGCTGTACTAGAGGGTATGCCAAGCGTGCCGATTTTTCCAGATGTCAACGGTCCGTCCCTTTCGGCAACAGATATGATGCAACACATCAAATCGTATATAGCCCAGCATCCGGAGACTTCACTATCGCCACTGGGCTACGTTCCGGGCTCGGGTTACATGCCAGCAGGTTCAAATCAAGATAATGTTAACGCGTTTCTTGAAGCGTCGGCGACACCACCTGGTTTTATAGATAATGGGTCCGGAGGACCCTATATCTGGCCGGGGGCCTCTGAAACATTTCACTCACGCCCAGCCCCCAAGTCAAGCGTTATTCCACCACATCCGCCTTTATCATCGAAGCAGATATTGCATGACAAGACGATTTATGCAGTTATACGGACCCTGATTAAACTTCTTTCCGATTCCGGGTCGGAGAATGAGTCACAATACGTGATGCCCGATGTTACTCTGAGTATGTTGAGGGCAAGTATGCTGGCTGAAAAGATCGAGGAGCTCTTGCGAAACGATTCTATCCAGGATATTTCAATTCATAGCGAGGTGTATCTTGCTCTTGTTGCCTTATTGAGTCGCTTATCGGATAATCCGAACCTTGAGTTCCTAATACTGGAGAACCGACGTTCCAAGAATTTCACCAGTGGCATCATGAAAATTACTCAAAGCAAGCCGGCCATCGATCTATTAGCCGAAATCGGCCCGAAGACCAGGGGGAAGGCTGCCGCGGCGGTTGAAGAAAGGAAACGCGCAGAGGTTTTGATGTACGAGGATGGATTTAGCAGGCACAGTATGGTTGAAGTGATGTCAAAACTGAGTACCCAAGCTAGGGTCTTCCTTAAATGTGTGGGGAAGACAAAGGGGGACGAGTTTGAAGGAACAGAGGCCGCAAAAACTCTCAAGATTTGCACGGAAATCGCGGCAGTCGAGGAAAAGCTTCTCAGACTTGCATCTCGTAATGCAAACAATAGAAATAGATCATCCTTTATCTCTTCCAAGAGCATTGAGGCACCCCCTCAGAACAAAGCTCTATTTACAGCTCCGGTTTTAGACCTTGGATATCATGATGGGATGGCGTTTGAGTATACTGAGGGTGTTGTCACAACACATTATTGGAATTTACAGGCGGGTGCCCTGGCTACTAGTCCGAGGGGCCGAGTTTTGCATCTGAGCAGAGAGATGGCCACCATGAGCACTAGCCTCCCACAGGGGGTGTTTGTTAGGGTTGAAGATGGTAGACCAGATATCATCAAGGCTTTGATTGTTGGTCCTTGCGACACGCCGTATGAGGGCGGACTTTACGAGTAAGTCATTCTGTTGAGTCGGTTGAATTGGTTGAGTTGAAATGCTAATTAATAAGATTTGACATATGGGCACCTGTGAATTACCCGAGTGCTCCACCCATGTGTCAATTCAAGACCACCGGGAATGGAACCGTTCACTTTAACCCAAATTTATACAATTGCGGAAAAGGTACAGTAGATTCCGATTGATTGATTCCTAAGAAAACTGCTAACCGGCGGCTTTTAGTGTGCCTCTCCATTCTCAATACTTGGTCCGGTGCTGCTTCGGAACGTTGGCAGCCGGGAACTTCTACCTTGCTCCAGGTTTTCGTCTCTATTCAGTCAATGATACTTTGTGCCAGCCCTTGGTACAACGAACCAGGCCGGCGTGAGGGAACGCAGAAAAAGGATGCCGAGGAGTTCAATGCCCGAGTCCGTTTCAACTCTGTCAAATGGGCAATGATTGATTGGCTCAAGGACTCGGGCAAGAGGAATGGTCTTTGGAAGGTGTGTGGATGCCATGACTGGTTTTTTTTTTTAGTTTTTATCGTACGCTGACAGGTTTTATAGGACGTGATTCAAGCACATTTCAAAGGGAACCAGGGGTACCTCCTCGACCTCGTCAAAGAATGGGCGAAGAAGGATCCAGCAATGTCCAACTCGAAGGCCAACCAAGGAATTACTAAGTGGAGCCCATACGAAGATTCCTCTGGAGTTGCGCAAAACAATGTGCAGTCATTGGAGGAGGAGTTTGCAAAGCTTTGATCAGGTGCTACTTTGTTGTTTTTAGAATCGGAGGGAAAGCTATTTGTTGTGAAGATGGATGGGGGAAGACCTTGTTTTTTTTTTCTATCTTCATTCATTTTTTTCCTTTTGTCCTCTATCCTATCCTAACTATCCTAGCTTTTTTTTCATTTTCATTTTTTTTTTTTTTTTTTCCATTTCCGATTGCACAGGTGTCATTTCTCCTGGGTTACTGAGTGGTTGTTTGTTTGTTAACTTGGTTAGTTCATGAACGGGACGGGGGCTATGGTAGTTAGTAGTCGTTACATCGTATTAAACTTGCATTTTTTGTTTTTTTTCTTTTCTTTTCTTTCAGGCGTGCAAGGGAAATAAATTTTTTACGGTATTCTTTTTCATAAATGTGCGAGATGGATTGCGGAGGGGTTTCATCCTCTGTGGCTTTTCTTTCTGAATACAGTACTACATTTGCTACGATAGTATCTTTGCTTCCTATAATACCTTTTCCCTCCCCTCACCCTTGTGGAATACGGTATATCGTCCCTTTTCCCCTTTCTTACCACGACACGACATTCTTGCACATGGCTTGCTGAAATCAAACCGTGCACCTTGACTTGCACAGTACGTCTTGTACAATATTTTTTCCAAAAAAATAAAAATATAAAATAAAAATAAAAATAAAAATCCATATTCAAATTCAAATCCCACAAAAGGCTTTTTACCGTCGATGATATGTGAAATGTCTGGGCCTTTGGCACTCTGCGTGAAGATGATGATAAGTACCCCCCCGCCACGAGTGCGCAGGATTTCATGTCGTGCAGGAAATTTGGACGTTACTGCTGTCCTGCACAGATGGGGAGACATATATCTGACTTTACGTTGCGTACCTTAGCAGGCAGCTGGCTGGGTGTGGCGCGTCACCCCCTCCACTATCGTATAGTATTGCCAGTCTACAGTATACTGTCGCCAATTACTGTACCCGCACTTCCGAGGTTAGATCAGGTCACATGATTAAACTGTGGCGATAAGTGGGAAGTGTGGTGTTGAGGTACCGTAATGTCAGATTCATCCCTGGGTTGTCACCAAACCATTGCAAAACCATGACCAAAGGAAGCTCTATACCACAAGAACTGCATATCGCTATCCTAACTCTCCATTCCATTGCCAAGATGGAATGGAATGAGATCTCTACATACCTCAAAGTCCATCCTGAGAGTGCTTGCCAGATCATTCAGCATTCTAAAGACCATGTTGGGGATGATTTCTTTGCACTCCTCATCAATATCAGACAAGATGAGCCAGTATACCCTCCAGGCCCATCCCAAAAGTACCCAAAAGGATCAGAGGAGTCAGAAAAATTAAAGGAAGTTGCTTTTAACCCTGAGAACTTTAGCAAGAACCCTGCCCAGCTTGCTCATCTCACCAGCCTCAATGTTGCTCCTTCAATAGTCTATAAGTACATACACAAACATCACAACTTTGCTCCATACAAGACATGCTGCAAGCCAAAACTAAGTCAGAATAATATTCTGTCCCATGTTCACTTTGTGCAATGGACTTTAACTCAACCAGAAGAAAACTTCATCTTAACTAATGAAATGTGGATTGAGATTGGATCTCCTTGAGGTAAACCAAATGTCTGGAGACCTGTTGGGTTTGATCCGTATGACTTTATAATTCCTACCAGCTCTGGACCAGCCTTTACATTAATACTTTCAGGTCACTTTGCTAGGAGGTATAGGGATGAGCCATTTATTTGGGTGAAAGAGATATTAAAGGAATAAGAAAAACATACACAAGAGCTCCAAGAAGAAAACAAACAATAGCAAAATCATGAAGAACAACAGTGTGCTAATGCTCACACCCCTGGAACTGAAGAGCATAGACTTCTCTAGGTAATCAATTTCGATATTTGCAACTACAATGAGAATTAGTTGCCTGGTGAGCTACAATAAATGCTATAATGTCCTAAGTGAGTTTTCAGAGAAGAGGTTGGAGAGAAGAGTAAGGGAGATGGTATGGATTGGTTGTTATATTGAAAAGAGGTTCTTCATAAACATCTCTATCTCCTCGTTTACCATATCCAAGAAGAGACTGGGAGGAATACTATATGGCTCTATGAAGACAATGCAGGAAATCATATGAAGGCAGCAAGAATGGATCAAGAGGAGGCTAATTTGAATGGAGTTCATTGTTGCAATGCTCCTCCAAATTCTCCAGACTACAATATGGCTGAGCAAGGACGACAATATATTAAAGATATTATGCCCAACCATTTTGATGATTTAAGGGGAAGCAGTTATATTGTACAAGAGAGAGCAAAGTAACTCTTAGTACAAGAGTGGTATTGCATCCCTCAAGACCTCATTAATAGGTAGTACAATAACTTTCATCATAATATCAGACTTAACTTAGAGAGAGGTGGTGGTAATAATTATAATGATTGATCTTGATTGATTTCAGACAACACTGCCCCTCAACACCATGCTTCCTGCTTATCACCACTGTTTAATCATGTGACCTGATCTAACCTTGGAAGCATGGGTATACTTAATTGGTGAGGTGGAGGGATAATGAATAAACATAGAGGGTGAGATGTTATGAATTAACTGTTTGTAGAGTATCGTAGCATAGTGCTTACCTGTCGAAACTAGCATAGTACGGTAACCACAGTTACGGTATCATACCATGAAGCAGAATGTAGGCTATGGCATCATACCATAGCACGCGTTCATCATCATCATACATACCGTAGCGAGCATAAGCACCAGTGATCCTTTCTCCTAAACTAAGCCGAACCAAACTTATCACAAGTACTCGGGTACTATGGACGTTAGTGATGAGACGGACAGGGGTTTGAAGTCCGGGAGTTCATTACCATCAGAGGTAAAAGATGATTTAATTTGGTAGGCATAATGCCATGAATGGTAAGAAGCTTTGACATCTTGAACCCCTGTCTGTCCCATCACTTACGTCCATACCCGAGTACGGTACTCTTGCCCGCCATCCAATTCGCACGCAATCCACAACGACCATATTAAGGCCTCGGCTTCCCCGTGGGGATTTTTTATGTTTATTTTAGTTTAGTTCTGCCAAGACACCGTTTTTCTTTATTTGCTAGCGTGGCGTGGTGGAGCTTTCCCGCCACTACTTTGGTGCCGCAAGTTGCTAGTTCTCTAACTTATCGGATACCGTACTACCCCCCGAGATACGGAGGCTGAGAAAGGGGTGAAAATTCGCCACAAACAAAGAAATAAATAAATAAATACAAAAAAAATCTACCAAAGAAAGGCTCGAGATGTGAGAGGTTGAAGAGAAGATTAAGTATCATGAGCTTAATTCTCATGGTACAGTAATTCGCCACGCACGAGACGAGAGAGAGTCGGAAAAGTCTATTCTATTCTACGATTATTAGTATTCCACACATGCGCGCTTCATACCTATTGTATTATTAGTTACAAGGGTGGATCATGAATTGATGGTACGGAGCAAGGTTGTTGATGATGGTTTTAGACAAGAGTAATGGAACAAGCAACCAATCACCCTTTCAACGCAAAACCCACCCCAACTCTGCCAGAGTTAAATAAAAGCTGATTTTATGATAAGTATGTTGGATAGTTGTTGCCTATCCTACAAACCAATTTTTTTCCCTTTACGTCCACTGATGGTAGACAAAATAGGCATTCCTTCAGGTGAACAGTATCTTGGTGTGCTATTTGGTGTAAAGTCTTCTTTTACTAGTGTACCATCAATTCATGATCTACCCTTGTAATACCAGAAAAAAAAAAAAAGAAAAAAAAAAAGAGAGGTAATACAACCTGCCACAGCAAGCTCAAACAATCAACGGTCATGCGACACCACTCCCAATAACCTTTTTTTTTTTCCTCAAAAGCTGAAGGAGCGACGTCGCAGCTGCCTATTCCATAACACTGTACTGTACCAAAGCGTTTGCCTCTCACACTCACCAAGTACCACTCGCTATCATACATGTGATGCCGAATGCAAAAAAATAGTGGGTCCCTGTCACAAAAGTGGCAGTTCCTCCGCCTGGAACCGAGGGGTTGGGATGGACGTGGTGTGTGGATTGGGTGTGGGTGATGGTAGCGGCGGTACCGTAGCGGGGAAGGAGGAGTGCAGTAAGAGTTTAGAAAGAGGGAAATTTCGTTTTGCTGTCCAACTACCTTGTCTAGCATTTCTGCAAGTCTTGTACGAGGCAACCTCGAACCGAGAGGATGGGTGGTAGGTAGTGGGTTTGAAGCGGAGGCACGAAAAAAAAAATTGGAAATTAGTTAACTAAACTTTCCCACCCCCCACCCCGGCCTGGCCTGGCCAATTGTCATTTAAATGGAATACTACCCTTCCCCTTCCTTCACTTCACTTCTTTGTTGATTTTGTGGTTCTGAGGTTTTTTTGTTTGGAGTTTTTTTTTATTTTTAACGGACTATTCGACGATCACGGTTATTCACGATGGCTTCGTCAACAGGAAAGAACGGGGAGACAACAGAGTTTGCCGAAAGTGCTCCTAAACAACAGAGCAAGGTTGGGCGACATTACCGTCGCTTTTGGTGGGTTTGGTTGATTGCGTTCTGTTTGCTCGTACTGATCGTTATGATCATTGTGTTAGTATTCCATGCTGCTCCTTGATGACTTTGGATGATATCTAATCAAGTGTAGCGTATACGCCATTCTACCTGCCGTCGGTCAGAAAGAACTCGACAAGACCGTCTTGAACTTACATTCTTTCACAATTCTTGATCCATCGCCGACTTCCCTATTGCTATCCCTTAACAGCACTATCACCGGCGCTGGAGGCATTGCTGCTCATGCCCGCCTTGAGCCCATGGAGGTCGTCTTTTTCTTGGAAAACCATAAGCCTATCCAGCCGTTCATGTCCCTTCGACTTCCTAGTATCAAGGGAGGAGACGCTGTCCCTGTCATCACCACCAATGTTACTACCAATATCACCTCCGTCCCCGCGTTGACGGAATTCTCTGCATTGTTATTGGGCAGTGAGACCTTAAGGGTGGCCATCCGAGGGAGAACAACCCTATGGGCAGGCAAGCTGCATACAAAGGTTAACTACAACGAAGCCATCACTATCAAGGGTAATCCCTGAACCATTATCTACGAGTCTGAGCTGTAAATAGTTTAACACGTTGCAGGTTTCAATCAACTCAAGGGAATGGAAATCGAAGAATATACCCTCCTCGATCAGACCAAGCAAGCTGATGGCTCTAACCTTGCCGGGAAAGTTTTGATTCCCAACCCCACCGTCTTTGAAATCCAAATGGTAAATTGCACTTTCCTCCCCTCTCCTTCCGATTTGCGGTATTAATCTATTATTAGGGTGACGTCCACATCAACATGTCTTTGAATGGACAAACTCTCGGGAATGGCACGATCCCTGGTCTTCACATCCGCCCGGGCAACCATACATACGATTTCCGCGCAGGAGTACAGATCGCCGCACTCGTCCCCCTCGTCACTGCTCTGGGCAGTGGTAGCTCTGTCGTATTGGATGTCCGTGGAAATGGCACCGACATCAACGGTGTGAGCATCCCGTGGCTGGCTGGACCGTTGAGTTCGTTGGACGTTAAAGTCCCGGTCAAGACCAAGGAATGATCTATTTCTTTTTCTAAATACTTCGTATTCGTTTTTTTGCTTCTTTTATTCGTGCACGATGGTTATCACCCGGCATGCTGTATAGTGATTGGAGGGGATGGAAACAAAAGGAAATATAATAATTCGTTTGGGCATCATTCGTTGTTCTTCCAAGCTTTTTTTTTTTTTATTAGAAATGTCGACCGCCAACTGTTCTGTGCGGCTATAAACTGTAGCAAAGCTATGACTGCGGGGAGAAACTCACGTCCGGGATTGGATAGATCTACGGCCGTGATTTCGTGAAAAGGGCTTCTCGGTTATCGCATGTAATTGGCGAATCGGCTGTTCACGGATTGCGGTCATGAATGGAGGGATTATTGTATAATCCCTGTTGGTCTGTGCTGTCCTGTTTCGACAAGGATGCGGCGATAGTGGTGCGGAGACCATCTGCGGAGTGCGGGCTTGATAAAAAGAGGGGGTTAGATGTTTAGAGAAAGGATACGGTATTCTGTCCAGGTTGATGGATGTATATTGTGCGTACCAATCCGTTCCTTGGCAATATGAGATCGGTTCTCGTACCGTATGATACCTGAAACAGGTGGAGATTTGCCAGAAAGATGTGGATTGCCATGTAAATAGCAGGTGCTGCCGTCGGTTGAACAGTTCGTCATTGAAGTATATCGGTCGGCCGGAAGTCTGTGTTCTATAGAAATTTATATTTCCAATCACTGCAGGTCAACTGAAACCAAACAATCCAACTCAAAAACCTGACCCAGACTTGTACTTGAGTCCCATCCCTTGCCATATGGTGTATCCTGTCTCCATGGGGCTCAAAGGGTGCCGTATCTCACCCACCCTCACGCTTCCTCACTAGCAAACCGGAAATGTCAACAAGAAACCCACTTACTGCCTCTAAGAAGGAGGGGAAAAATTTGCGACACCCTGTGATCCGGATCATAAGATTGTCCAAGAACAAGGGTTGGCAAGCTTGTAACAGCAAAAGTTTTCCTGCCAAACCCATGCTAAAGCCAGCAGAGAGTGCTACTTTAGCCTTGATTAACTCCATTCCAATCTATTTAGATAGTTAGACCTTTGGATTAATCTCTTTCCAGACGAAGTCTCCTAGAAATTCTCGTCTGATAGGGTTCGAGAGTCCTTTGATTGGTACTGGCAGGCGTTAGTTGGATGGCTTCACCTTTAAATGGGTTGATTTTCGCATGGAGAACAAATCAGCCCGAGCCGATTGGATAACGGAAAAACCTTTGCAGGCTCCAGTGTAAACATCATTAAAGTCAAGAACAATCAGGACGCTTTTTTTTTCCATCCCACGGAGGGAAAAATTAGAGAGTGGATGATGGTTTGAGGGAGAAGAATCTTTTATTTGGATAGACGAAAGGGGTTCATAGTGCTGACGACGATGGCTGGTAGTCAACGTCGTATCGGTAGCATTTCCTTGGGTATCAACCTCGTGGACACATACCTTAACAGGCTCTCAGTATACAAGAGCACTTGCGAACATCATCTCCTAAGGCTCGGACTCTCTACTATGAAAGTGGAGGTCTAGGAAACGCCCAAAGGAGACCAATTTTCGTTTCCTTCATCGTTTTTCTTGTTTCGGGTTTTCCGATAATTAGGGAATAACTTACAGTATGGTGACAATGGTACTATCGATGGCCAACCAACAATTATCTACTATCTCCTCTCATACATCTCATACAGTAGCTTTATCCTCTGAATATGAGGTAAAATATGTTAATAAGAACCCCACCAAAGATTTCATCATCAGCCCCTAAAGAACCCAAATTTCCAATATTCCACAATTCCGAGTGGCCAAGCAGAAAAACCATTCGGCAACTAAGCCACCTGCCAGCACAGTACAGCCACATCACCGCCTCCGCACCCAAGACCGCAGTCCCCCCTTTCCCTCCCCACCCAGATCATTAATTTCCGATAATCAATTTTCCCACATCCCTTCAATGCAATACGGTAGCCTACACCTTCTTTCCTTCCTCATCCCATTTTATGCCATTGATTCACTGATTCATTGGTTCATTCATTTCATCTCTGGTTGATGCGATCCCACCCCCCTCACAGAGCCTGACAGAGGCGCACTGTCGGGCAACCCACCGATGCGCGTCTGTATAAACGCGAGTTCACGACGCTCGCGTAACTCCATCGCCGAAGGAGCCCCGGGATGAAGATTTTTTTCCTGTGGCAGTTTTGCAGTTATTATTGGTGTCATGGTACGTGAGCGGTTTTGCGCATTTGTTTACTGGTACACTTTCTATCGTTGACACAAACACAGCACAGCACTTCCTGAAGATTCTGTCTACCGTATGATACAACTACCGTAAAAATCGAAATAATTGAGAATCTCGCTAGGACGTTAGATTTGCCTCTCCTGGCAAGGTGTGTTGTATTTTCTTTTTATTTGTCTAAGCTGAGGGCTGAAAGGCAACCTTTTCGCTATGTTTTCTCCTCTTGATCCGAAGGGAGAAATTCTGGACGTCTTAGCGTGATTCTCAATTATTTCGGTTTTCACGGTACAGTACCGTATCATACTTGGAGTCTTGAGCCTTGGAGCCTCACGACAAGAAAGAAGCAAACACACAAGAAAACACCTGATAAGTCAAACCCAAACACTCCGGCGTCTTAACAACCCACCCTTAACGCCCCCATAACACAAACTACCCTTCCAAAAGGAGATTCCCACCCGCCATTCAGCACTCCCGAGCCTCAACGGCTGACGGGTAGCTTCGCGAGCACTGTCATTCGGGGAATCATCAAGCTTTTAAGATCACCCTTTGACCATATGATTGGCTCGTGGCTTGATGATCGGTACTGTGAAGGCTGCCGGAGAAAAAAGGGGCGTGTTTTGCCTTCTGGAAAAAGGAAGGAAAAAAGGAAAAAAAAAACAAGGCTTGTTTTCGCGACAGCTGAAGGTGTTTTGGGTTTTATTTGTTTTGGGAGATTGGTCTTACCAAGGGGGTGCTTATTTTGATTTCCCTTTCTTCTGGAAGGATGGATGAGTGGATGATGGGCGGATGTTAACTTACGGTAGATTGGTACGAAGGTACTGTAAGAAGATTTCGGATATGTCAGAGATGTAATTAGACTGAAAGCGGGAATATAAATAAAAATTTGGATTTGAAGAGCTGGTACTGTACTCTACCGTAGGTCGTCGGCGGCAGTGGATAGTGAATGAATGGCTGGCCCAGGGAAGTACCGTATTAGATGATGTACCCGGTCGGGAAAATAAGATTCATTTCTGAAGAGACAAGAGCTACTACTACTGTATGGTAGCAAGAGCGGATTATTTGCCGTCATATTATATCTCACGTTGTATTATCGGGAGATAGAGTGCTGGTAGAAAAGAAATAAAAAACTGTCGGTCGCCTAATAGTCCGATAGCGCAATGGTGAGCGTCAACCTTCACCAGACAACAAATCTCCCTACCAATACTTATCATTCCTATTATTATCCCTTTATGAAGCAAACCGGTAATCAAAGACCAGTCATACAATATGTTGATAACTTTGATTTACACTTATTACATGTGGGCTTCAAAGCTTACTGTGTTAGAACGAGAAAAAGAAACTCACATCAGAGTGATGAGGAATGATTTACAGTTCTCCATGTCACACCTAACCCTCTGCCCTAACCCTGACAAGAAAGGTCCAACGAATGATAGATGATGATCTAAAGGAAACCGGCAGTCCCAGAGAGGCTCTACGTTGATAATCCAGATGTCCAAACTTTTTGTTTGAGCAGCAATGCCATAGCAGATTAAGATTAACAAGGAATGCTGCTAACTGCATGATTATGGCGAGGGAAATGGTGAAACTTGAACATTTGGTTTTTACTATTATGGTGTGGATGAAAGCATTGGTGGTTACTCTGTGGCTTGTCGATTTCAATTGTGGCTTGTGGATTTTCTGCTCGATTTTTATCCACCTCACAGCAAACTAGATGTTTTTTCTGAACCCTAACTTGAACCTAATACGAGTTCAGTGCTCCAAATTGGCTTATTAGGGCTTCGCCCTAATTAAGCGTATATTCTCTAGAGGAAAAAGAGAGAGGTATCATGTATAGAGCCGTATAAGGTATTAGATCGTTCCTTAGGAAATAAATATGTTCGCGTACAGTACTCTACGATGAGGCCTTTATACTATCATACATCTAAAGTTATTCATCAGTGGAGAGCGATCTTACAACACCGACGGTATCTGACACCCTCATCTGGCAAATTTATCACAATAGGAAAGTACCTCTGATGAGGATTCTTGCACTTGAAAGTCATGAAACTATTCATCCTTTTTACGGTATCGTATCGCATGCCACAGGACTCATCGTTCAAACTAGATCGGAAATCAGAGTGAGAATTCATGAGTGACGACACAACGCTTGACAGTATCATCGATAGGGGGGTTTTTTTTTCTACTATATAGCTTAGGAAAAGGCAGAAGTCCGATTGACAAGCCTTTTAAATCAACGTCTCATAACAAGAGAGTTGACGGAGTGGTGAGTGGTAGCTATGATAAGTCACATCTCTATACACAAATCACGGATTTTTCAATCGCATCGATTGGTCGACCAGGTATCCCCTTCAGCGGAAAATCCCTCCCACTTACGATTCTGAAGAACCGTGCGTCCCCACACTCCCTGAGTTCTAGCCAAGCACTTCCCCCCATACTCTGATCCCCACTAACGTAGTTGAAATAAGCTTTCACACATCCCCCACCCTACCCTCTCCAGGCACACGCCAAGAGCTGGATATCCGGTAGCAAGTAGCTTAGTAAGCAAATAGTAACAACCTCAACTTCGACTTCAACGACAAGGTTATTACTAGTGCGGGCGTTTCGGTGGGAGCATGTCTTTGATTGGTTTCCAGATTGCACAAGCAGCTAGAGTTATTGAGTTAGTGATGGGGTTTAATAATGGTAGTAAGTGGAGGGCTTGGATGGTAAATATTCTTTGGTGGAATACTGTAGAATCTGGATTGAGCTCCCCGCTGAGGAGGGAGAGTGAGATTGATGTAGAAAGCTTGCCGAGTTTCTATTCCTGGGCAACACTGTGGGGTGAGCACCGGGGAAGGAGGGCGGACTATCTTAGGGGAGGTGCTTCTTCCGAATTTTACTCTATTGGCTAGGCAAGGGCGGACTAGGACTCTACATGCCTATCCTCGGGCATCAAAATGAGAATGAACGAAGAGATACTTGAAGTATTTGACCTAGATATTGGAAAAATTGGTAAGGATATAAATGGGTATTGGGGATGTGAGCCATTGCGCTGTAAGTTGGGTTGCGCCGGTCCCGACGGGGCATCTAGTAGTTTGGATTAAATTGGTAGACGATTGTAGTGTTGAGTTATCAACTTGAGGGATATAAAGGGAATTTCACAAATCGGAATTGTGTAGAGGTCATTTTTACGATAGGTGATTTGAGAACTGTACTTGACTTGAACTCCCATAGGAGGGTTTCCGCCGATGTAGCATAGAGTGAGTTTTTCCCTCTGAGTTAATATAAAAATATTTCGGAGTTCACTATATCGGAAAATAATTACAATATATTTTTGAGAAAGTCTTGAGATATACTCTTTTACACTCAGCCGTATCCAGTGAATTGTACAACATCATATCCTTCGAGAATCGTCACACCCTTTGTAAAAACCTAATTATGAAGAATCATCGTGAAAAATATTTTGGCAATTCCCCCTGCCCTAACATCTTCAATTTTTTATCACTTCCCTTTTGGGCCACTCGGCATTTTCTGGATTCCTTCCTTTACCTTCACCTCCCAAACCCCCCAGCCTGCAACCTCACCATCCTTCCTTCATCTACTCCCATCACCCAACCCTTTCCTTCAACACCTCTACCCCAATCCTCACTTTACCATCAAACACCGTGATTTACCAAACTTCACAAAATACCCTTAATCCTCTTTAGTCTTTTTTTACTTCTTTCATACCTGACCTCCTCCCTTAACACAATGACTAGACCTATTCACGCAGTCAATGGCCACCAATCGTTTTTCGAAGGCCGAAATCAAGCTGCTCTCGAAAGAGAACAAAATGCACTTTTCGCACGTGCTGCAGCTCAGCACAAGATCCGTCTTGTCCAAGAAACTCAGTTGAAAGTCATGAATAGCCAGCAAGAAGCTAGCGGCGAAGCTGCCTCCTTCAACGGAGAAAATGTTGTCAAGACTATTCCCGAACCAGTCCAAAGTAAGATTGATACTCCCAGGGATAATTATGGAGACACTCGATACTAATTCTTAGAAGCCAATACCACACAAGTTTCTCCAGTTGTTCAGCCGAAACTGAAAGCTCCGTTGAAGGCTAAAGCTCCTAAGAAGTCCGCAATCGAGACTTTGAGCACAGGTGAGAGTGTGACTGACGTAGTTGAGAAATTGAAGTGTAAATATCCCCCCACCCCCAAGAACTCGAAGGTGAGCGAGAGCTAAGGGCAAACAGTCAAATTTCTAGCTTCAGGTTCCGAAGAACCGGGACTGGTTTTCCCTGACAGCGGCAACGTCCCCCAAGCCCTCGCTACCAACCCCGTCGCCGCGCTTCAAGAGGAAACTTTTCTTCCGGCAACCACTTCTACCAACAACCACCAGGACTGCCTTGGGGTGTCAAATAGCTCCTCTATCACCAACCCCACTCTATCTCAAGTTGACATCCAGGGTATTATAAATAATACTATCAAGGATCGTGAGAATTTTCTGGGACAACAAAATCCTCCCCCCTTCGCAGACGCTGGTCTCGTTTTGAATAAAAGAAACAACATACCCAATAGCTCCACCACTGACTCTACGGGCTGGGTCGACAAACTTGATTGTTTGTTTACTACACCTGCTCCTGACCAAGTAGCTACAACAAACACTCAACTCGGAGCCGACCCAAAGTTCGACGAGTTGTTCGGCGAGTTATTTGGAACACCGGTGGAAGAGACATCAGAGCCTGCAACTACCACTCCTTCCGATAATTCCCTCAATTCCATGGACAGCTCCTTTGACAACGAAGGATATTCCTTCGATTCTAATACCTCTGTCTTCGACGAAGAAGACTGTAATAACATCACCAACACTGCCCGGGAGCAATGCTCCAAAATAAGTTTCGCGGATCTCCTTGACGGTCCTGTTATGTCTCCCGCAATTAGCTCCCATGGGCTACAGAGTTCTTTCGACCCCAACCAGTTGTCCAATCTCATCGAAAGAGGATCCGGTCACCAGCCTACCGAAGATGATGGCCTCAGTATGATGAACCTCATCCTCACCGATGATCTTGACGATATTGACTTCGGCGATGGTGATCCTACTGGGCTCCCACCTGGGCAGCCCCAAGTTCCTTTGGAAAATGATGAGCACTTCGGTCCGGTTGCAGATGCCGTGAAATATATCTCCAAGGTTGCGCAACAAAAGACAACGATGGTCGGGATGAACCAGGATGAATTTTGCAATGGGTGTCTTCACCCTGGCCATGAGGCACAATCCGCAACCTGCCCCGTCGGTAGGCTTGAGACTCTCATGCATCCTGAAAGGAAGACATTTTATAGCCGTTTGGCAGCTGAAGTAGCTCGTCAGAAACTCCTAGTTCAGGACGTAGAATGGATCGCCGAGGGCCTCAATTGGGGACTTAGCATGGCCCAGGCAGGAGTCCTCGACGGACTTGGTGTTTTGCCATCCTCTCTTGCTCATCTGAAGGATCTTTTGAAATCATGGAAGGAAGCTTCTAATAAGGAAGCGCTCACATTCGGGCAGATCGAAGAAGTTGATGTCGTTGTAAGAATAACTGACATTCCTTCCTTCCTTCCAGGCAGATTCTAATGAAGATAACAGTACGGGGCAAAGGTTGCGTTCGACACAACCCAACAAAGTACTCCTGGGCTTTACAAAACAGCTAAATCCCCCAGGACGAGGGAGGTCATTGCTGCCAGATTGGTTTCAGAAAGCCCAGTAAGTTCTCTGGTTGCCCAAACTTCAATAGCGTTGACTAACCCCCTACCTTTTCACCTAGGGTCCGCCCACTCGACGCAAAAAAACCCCATCTGACTCGTCCGTTGGCGAGCTACTTAACCTCGAGGTTATCGGCGCTCGCCCAAAGGCAACATGCTCAACTTGCTTCTATCCCGGTCATACTTTCCTAAGTAAAGTTATTTGCCCATTCGGACAAATTGAGAGTGCAGTTGCCAAAGCGCAGACGGGCAAGAGCTGGAAGGTTGTCGATCTCGACGTTGAAATTTCTAAAATCAGAAGGGTGATCGACGGTCTTGGCGAGGACGACGAGAGAACTAGTCGTCTTATTGATTTACTCGAAACATGGGAGCATCTTAGCCGTGGAGCTGGAGCAACGAAGTCGAAGAAGTCCGGGGCTCGTATGTTACCTTTCCCAAGTCTCACGAACATGTAAACTGACATTGGTTGTTCTCTTAGGCACCAGAGCCAAAGCAAACACTATTGCACGTTCATCGCTTCTCAGTCTCCCCTGGAATCCTAATGCTCAAGTTGATTCTCAGCCTGCCGGGGAAGCTTCGAGTGTTGGTGCTCTCTCTACCGATGACAATGAATTCGGTGCACCTCACGATACCCGAGCCAATAACTCGCCCAACACGAGCGCTGGGGGCCTCCCACTTAATGTCCCCGTGTACCTCAGCCCGCATCGCCGATCAGGTATCAAGACGATTGGAGCTCGCCCAGACACCCTCTGCAAAGAGTGCTTTTACACCGGACATGATCAGCGTAGCCAAGCATGCCCCGCCAATATCCTCCGCCACGCGATCCGCATGGGTACTCTCCAGGATCTCTCCGGGGCCGGTAATGCTGCTCAGGATATCTGGGAAATTTTGGCCTGGGAAGCGTCTCAGCCCGCCGATATGAGAGCCACTATCGCTCTCCGCCATAAGATTGAAGCCCTTCATGCCAATTATACCAATACTTATATTCTTCTTGAAGCTTCCCCGGTTGAAATGGCTCCCCAGGAGCAACATAGTGCCATCAATGCTCGCGAGAGGGCTGTCAGTACTCCCAAGAAGCGTTCTTACCGGGATGCAGCGCTTGGGGAGGACAATAACAACAATTTCCAATCGCCCTCGTTCGATCAAGACTTTTCTTCCCAGGAGAGTTGGGGATCTCCAGTTAGCTCCCAACAGGCCCCACTCTCTGGAATTTGTTTCGATCACTCCAAGGTGGATTCAGCAACCCTTATGAAGGTCCTCCCATTTGTTATCAACGGTCAGGAGACTCGTGGGTTGCGTGTGGATCATAGCAGAATGTCTGCTCAACTCATCCTCCTCATCGCACCATTCATTATTATGGATACCCCGCCTACCCAGGACAACTTCCACCAAGCCGGGCAGTCTCAATACTACTCTCCAGCCCCGGCTTTCCAAAACTCTTTCGGCAATATGGCCCAGGCTGGCAACGTCAATCAATACACCAACAACTCCATGCCCGACTTTCAGGGTGGTCAATATCAACCCGCCCCCCCCAAGAGGCGCAGGGCCAATTAATAACTTCCAACAATTTTCCGAATTAAGAGATCTTCATATAACTTTTTTTTTTAGTTCGCGGCAACTGTTACCACCAGTGTATGCCTTTCCGGAATTGTTTGATATGTTACTAAAAGAAAAAAAAAGGTTTAGGGCAGCTGTTATTATCAGTGTATGTCCGTGGCGGATTGATTGACTGATCGAGTTATGCAACGTAAAAATTTGGGCAACTGTTATAATCAGTGTATGTCCGGGGAGGGGTTTTTATCGAGATTTAAACAAGAAAAAAAAATAAGGGTGGGACAAAAATGTCAAGGTAGCAGCCAGAATTGAGACAGTGAGTATTTTGTCTGTCTCCTTACCTATGTTTTGTTAGTTATCTGTAACCCTGTTGGTGTGTATCTTGGGTCAAATAACTCCACAATAAAAGTATTTTCAAAAAAAAAAAAAAAAAAAAGACCTATGAGATCACTGCGCCTTTGTGAAGTTGTGAAATTGGGTCATCTGCTTTCCCGGATAATGGTGACTAGTAGTATCGTGGGTTCTGTCGATCAATAAAGGGAGGTTCGAGTTCTCGGTACGTCCCGAGGTACAGTAGCACGGATACCTCCCTTCCGTGTACTTTTGAGTTCATCCCCTCCATAACTTGCTGCGAGCCCGAGAGACACATATCGCGTTGGAGTGACCAAAACATCCATTATCCGTTGAAGACTTCGACGGCCCACGAGACTTGCCAAAGTCCCAGCTAGCCATCTCACATCTCTTTTATTAAGCGAGCCCATGCGCTGAATACTGTTGGAATTGACGCAGAAAGTCCATAATTCCACTGTTGAGTGTCCGTTAGATTAAGCGAGTAACATCGTGTAGTGGTAGGCGTTGTTGAAGTAACTTGAGACGTATGGATACCTGCCGCAGGGGCCAATTTATTCCAGGGAATGGAAGAGAACTATGCACCTGGAGGATGGACGATGTATCGTAGTCAAACTCAGAAATATAAAAGAACGGGCGAGCTCACATTTCTTTTTTTTTTTTTTTTGTCAGAGACCTTTTCTCCGCATAGTATCCTTAATACTCAATTGCGTTGGGCGAAACTCTTGAGCATTCAATGCTCAACCAGTTCAGGTAAAGCAATAGTATATCCTCTCAGACAGAGGGTCTACCTTGCCAGACCATAGCACTGCATGCTGGCACCCACAGAACCTTAGTTTTAGTGAGTATCGGAGGTGTATCATTCCATCACCGGCCAAGCTCCCCAGAAGTGGCTATCACCCAAAGTGTGCATTTTCAATGTAGAGAAACCGAGTTTTCTTTGTACCCTAGGTAAGGCAGGAAGGAGTAGTATTTGGTATGATCACACATAGCAAGTATCTGCTGAGAAGATTCGTGGCCGTAAGTGAGTCGTTTTGTGTGATTTCTGTACGTAGAGGTATGGTGTTGAGATGAATTTTAGAATAGCCGAGATATAGAGAGATATACTGAGGGAGTGTCTGTGCTCGTGAAGAGGGAAACGAAGAGGAAAGAGAGAAAGAGAGAGAGAAAGAGAGAGATGGTTGAATTCTTGCTGAGAACGAATAGTTGGTAGTTATCTACGGCTTGATATTATATATACAGAGAGGGAAGTGGGCTCTATGATATAGTGTCCAAATACGTGCTGATTCCGCTACTGTTGCTAAGGAGTTTTTCAATGGTTTGGTGGGTGAGCTAGGTCTTCGTTTTATTTGGGCGCTATCGAGGTTGAACACCCATTGTGATTGAATAACTGCTCAGGTTGAATAGCCTTTACGGCTGAAGTGCCATTGTGAGTGAGCTGCCGTTGTATTTGAATAGCTATTGAGGTTGAACTGCCATTCTGGTTGGACTGCCGTTATGATTGAATGGTCATTGGTTTTTTTTCTTCTGCCATTGAGGTTGAACTGCTATTCTGATTGAATAGCTATTCAAGCTCGATCGGGACTAGTAGGGGTAAATCACCGTGACAACCCTTAGCTTCTCTCGGAAAAGACGCATAATACTAGTGTTTTTCTCAATGGGAGCTGAGGATCTTGATACACCTGAATGACTTGAGGGCATTTGCGCCCACATAATCGGGAGCCGGTATTCACGACAGATCTTTTCTAGAGTCCACCGGCAACCCAGCCTCCCCATGAGCGAAACAAACCGGAGCCTGGTATACCCGTGCCTGGGCCTGGTTAAAAGCAAGCTTGTGCATTATGATACATACACCAAGCTATCGAAACGCTAACTTGCACGGTTGAGGGTGAATAGGGTGATATGATAACATAAATCGACACCTCCGCTTGCGCGGGGACCTCCTTTGAGATCATTTATAGCTATTAGCTTCGCATTTTAATCCAGCCATAGGGCAGCGAAGCAAAGGGTGTGATCCCACCAAGGATTCCCCAGGATTATAAAAAAATCCTAGAAACAGAGTTCCCCCGAGGTCTTCAAGGATACCGCGAGTGACCATTCATGAAGACTGTGTGGCCTCAAGCCTTTCGCGGCGAACAGTCTGGGAGCGACTAAGACATTGAAGACACTCTAGAAGCAAAAGGTTAGAAGAGGCATGAGAGGAGTAGACAGGACTAGCGCGGGCTTTGGGGAGTCTAGTGGGGTCACCGAAGTGCCCGAAGGGACCGGGGTTTTCGTTACCTCGAAAGCTTCTCTCTGAAGTTGAGGTGAATCGAGCGTTCTCGTTACTGACACGACCATATATCTTGCCTGGATGTGCCATATACGAACTTGTATCTGAGCAATATTTCATCATCGAGCACATAGTGTGAAGCACGACTTTTGAGATCTCTTGTTGATGGTCGGGAAGTCTACCTCGATTCAACACTATCTGAGGTTTTGCTGAAACCGACAAGTTCGATTGAACCCATCTAACCAACTAGATTGACCCACAATCCAGTGCCTACGGCAACCAAGATGGAACCGGCGCCCCGCTGTGCAAAAACGCTTTTAGTATGACATCAGAAGATGAGTATTCAGGGAAATGATCATACCATCGTGCGAAAGTCAGGATATACCTGGGCAGGTTTTCCCTACCGTTTTGTTAAAATATACCCTGCCGCCATCACTTGCCGGTGAAAATTACTCCAATAGATGGTCATTCTGGGAGTCTTACCTGTATCTCCAAGAGTACGAACCAAGGATCGATTTTTACACAGTCGGCCACTCAAGCAACCGAAGTACCCTAAACCACGGAAAATTATATCTGGCGCCACAGAAATCGACACTTTCTCAATTATTATGCTTGTTTGTATTCTCCAATCCGCAAGACCACCTCCATCGCCCTCACTGGGCACCTTACAGTCTGATCATTTCTAGTTTTTGTTAGTCTCTGTTTTATCTTACTTTATTCCTCGAAACCTCAATCCTGCCAAATCCTCGATTTCGAAGACCTATACGCATCTCAGCCTACACACTACGGGCAGGTCAACACAAGCACACAGACACTTTTATCTTTATCCTGCCATCACTGGCTCTCACTTGGGTAATTCTCGAAGCAGGGAGATTTCAGTTTTTTTGGGGGTTTTTTTTCTCGTTGGTTTTCAACTCTATATGATCTCCAAATCGTGGGTTAGAATGGATATGGCCTCTAAATGCATCCGATCCTAATTGCACCAACATAATTATTAGAATGTGGATTTAATGCTTCGATTTCTTGCATTTTTCTCTACTAATCATCAGGGTGTTCCGACTACGCAATGTTGCCTGTTCTTGAGGTAGGAATGCATACATTGTGGGCTACGGATGCATTCCTGCACGTCGATGTTTTCCTTTTTATTTGCTTCTTTAAGTAATTCCTCACTCTCTCATTTCCTGTCTTCTTCTCCCTAAGTTTGACAACTCCATACAAACTTCTTCCTCTTGTTCTCACACCATAATTCGCAACAATGCTCACTACGCGCACATTCTAGCACCACCACCAAGCCTGGTTCAGCAGGTTTCAATTGTGATTTTCAACATGTTGACTCTTGGTATCATAGAGATACGGGTATTTGTCACTATCCGCTGAACACGGATTGAGCAGATACTTCCTTCAGCCCAAAGGGGCAGAAGATGGGCACAATTCCTCCTCGCGATGGTGCACCTCAATATATGGGAAATTCTGGTCTTGCGAACATCTACCGGGAGAAAACTAGCTTCCTGTTCCGATACAAACCATTCCTATTACAATGGATCTCATCCTAACCTCGCTTTCACGAACGAGAGATTCTGAATATTTGGTTTTGGATATAGCAACATGAGACAGGATTTTGTAGAGGCCGGCCTAGGTTTAGGAATAATGAGATCTCCAAGAATATTACACGAGCTCTTAGACCTCTCTACAAGTATTCCGTCCATCATTTAGGCAAGGTAGCTAACCTAAGAACAACACATGGACAAACGGTACCCCGAGGACATCAGAACAACTAATAACAGAAGCCCCGATACTCCCCGATACCCTAGTTGAGTCCGATATCACTACTTACTACTCTACTCGTACACTCGTCTCCAAGACCCCTGACCATCACGCCAACCACAATAAAAATACAACCACCGTACTAAGCTTATAATAAGCATACAAACAACTCTACTATAAACAATCTATTCAGATATTCGCCTTCACCCACTTTGGCAAACTCGCCTACGATAAAACCAACATTTATCCCTCGGAAAGGTTCAACACCCGAACTCGCCCCCGCACCGGAAAAAATAACGGCCGTACTAAGTGCTCTTTGACCGCCGACGAGATTCAAGAATAAATCCACATGATAGCATTTAGCACCCATGCTATCCCGGATCTTAATGAACGGAGGAACTTTGCTCGGAGAAATTTGTAACCGTTGGCTAGTAACGCCCTGGTTGTCTGAGTGTTCGGAGCTATGATGCTATGAGTTACGGTACTGTTGACTTTGAGCATTGGCGTATGGTATCGTAGGTTCTTGAGTAAAACAGTACTGTACAGTTGTCGAACATAGGCCGAACAACCATTCCAAGATCTTGCCGTTGAAGTACTGTGGGAGCGAACATGAAAGTTTGCAGCACCGGTGCTACGGTTGGAATTTCAAAACCTAAATTACTGTACCGTATTAACTTGAATAAGAGCACGTTGTCTCAGGACGTCTAAATTTCCTATTCAGGTGGGGATGGGAGAAAACGCCAGCAAAAAAAAAACAAACACGTTACTCAGAGAGGCAATCTCGACGTCCTGAGACAACGCGCTCCTATCCAAGTTAATACGGTACTACAGCAACCAGCGAGCTAAGCCTATTTGGAGCAAGCCAAGAGTAGGAACCGCGCATGTCAAGAACGGAAGAGATGGAGAGAGTTACGCTCACGGTGTTAATGTTGAGGTACCCCCTTGAATCCATCTAAACCAACAATATCATAACATCCAGGTGTTCGGATAGACTGCACCGCATACCGTATCGGAAGAAAAAAACCTCCTTTGATCCCGCACAAATTCATAAAGGCAGGGGTTAACTCTTCAAACATTCCTCCCGGAACATACCGTACTCAGGTCACCGAATTGGAGTTTCATTTTCCTTGGTGTATTAGTCCTTCCCCAAATGATGTCTCCAATCCTGGAACTCTAGCACAGCACTCAGGCTATCATACAAACCATCACTCACCGCACCTTCCACCAAGACAAACCATCTATCACCGTCATCACCACCGCTATCATCAGGCTCATTACAACTCCTCGAAAACCCCTTAAATACCCCACCACCCGCGATCGTCCGGGGCTTTACTCCATCCCTACCCGAGTCAAAATTCCACAATCCCGATGCAGTACGGATTGACGGTAATTTCGTAGATCTTATCGTTATTGGAGCGGAATTCTCCACGGGAAGGTGGATGGGGTCGGAAATGGCCGGGTCGGGGGGGGTGTTAGTACAGTACCAGGAACCCGTTGTGGACGGGATTGGGGCTGGTGGACATCTTAGCTATGAGTTAGAGTTAGGGGGTGTCGGTACTCATGGTATGAGGATTCTGGAATACCGTATGAACTGGTAGTTCACATGGCTTATACAATAGTGGGGAAATCCTATCATATTGCCCAGGTACGGTATTCGCACATGGCAAGATGGAATTTGGTGAGGTTTCTCATTATACTCGGCTGCATCCATAAAAATCGGAAAACATAACCCTTGTCTCCATAGAGCTTTGTATCGGATCGATAGAGAGTGTTTTCCAATTTTTACAGGCTCACCCGAGTACACTGATTGCAGGCCGACGCAAAAAAAGACAATAATAAACGAAGCTCATATGACAACTCTAGGTCCACAGATAGGCACAGAGCAGCACGGTACCGTACTAGTAAGGCGCAGCCTATCATCTACTTCACCGTCTTTTCGGAAGGTGATTTGTGAACCCGGTATCGTAATCACAGCCAGTACCAGCTAAGCTTCCCCATGGCGGCGATGAAACGGTAATGACCAGGGTTGGTATTGCAGGATATCGAGGGTTGTACTTGGCGGGGAGGGGAAAACTCTTTACTCGTATAAGTACAGTATTGGGACTTGGAGTTATGATTCAGGGAATTTAGCATAGTCCCGAATCAGTAGGCGGATCTTGCATACAGTACCTGCTATAATACGGTAGTAAAGGTATCAAGTATTCGCGGGTTTGGATAAAGAGTTTGTGGGGATGGATGGCCGACAGGCTCTGACTTACCACCGATTCGCCGAGTAAAGTAGCTGGGCATAGAAAACTTGTTATCCAAATACCGTAGAAACTTGAATAATTGAACCATGTGCTATGTCGTTGGAGTTGCCCCCTCTGGTAAGGTCTGGTGTTTTTTTGTTTTTTATGTCTCTCAGAGGGGCTGAGCAGCTCTTTCTTTTTGCTATGTTTTTCGCCCCTTTTCCAGAGTAGGGAATTCTCGACTACATAGTTAGAGCAGTAGGCATAAAGAATACAAATCAGGTTACACATAGCACACGGTTCAATTATTCAAGTTTCTACGGTAGTTTACCACTGCCTTGAGGCCTTGAGTTGAGGACGGTTTGGTACTTATGAGTGCCAGTGCAATCGGCGGAACACCCCAAAAAACGCACCCCGTCTCAGTACACACTCGCTGCTAATTGGCCGATTCTAAGCAATCCTAGCTTTTGGGCAGGTCGTTTCATGGGGTATTCCGGGATTGTAATGTCGTGGACGCTATCCCTCTGCGTCTTCGGGGAGCCCAGCATCCAATACACAAAAACTCGGCCCAGTCAAGCCAGATCCCCGTAATAAATAACCTTACTCACACCCCCTTCACTTGTATGCTCCCTATCAAATAAGAATAAACGTCTCAGCCTCCGTACTGTAGAACGCTTACATAAACATAAACATAAACATCCAGGATACCCCTCCCAACCCGGAAATGCACAACTTAAGCGCCCGTATGTCAGGCACCAGCCACCCACACACAAACGGACCTTGGAGAGCGCAGTAAAAATCGGAAAGCTATACACAAACTTCTACAGTACCGGTACTGGTGTGATGAGTTTACTGTGAACCGTAGAAAATTTTGCCGCAGGTCGTTTCCACTGGAGTTTTATGTGGGGCATGGGGTGGATGTGGTGGGATGGGTGGTACTGGTACTGGCAGGGTGAGGTAATCTACTGAACAGTACCGGACTGTTACAGTCCCTGTACGGCAATAAGTTGGATCGATGGATTTGGAAGGGGTATATGAGGGGTTATATACAGTATGGTAATGATTTTCCCTATTAACTTATGGATTGGAGGTGTAGTGTAGTGTTCGATTACGGAGGGTTTACCGATACGATACCAACCATACTGTACGGTACCGTACCGGCAGGCCGAAGCCATCCCACTCGGCCCAGCCTTTCTATCAGCGCTGCAGGGCGGGGAAAAATCTCATACCGTGCCGTACGGTTGCTGCGGGAGGCGTCTCGTGTAAGGTGTTGAGGGGGGGGACGGTCCTCCTTGATTACCCTATTGCTAAAGAATATGGACGGCTGGGACCAACGGTACTGTCCGCGTCACAAAAGTTTGTCAATGCAATTGGTCGTAATGTACGGCGTAGGCGCTCCACGAGTCTGACAGTACGGTACACAGCCACAGCTAGTAGATACGCTGCGAAAACGCACGGATGGGGTTTTGGAGATTTCGCCCACTGCTACCGTGGACATTCCATCACGGTAAATAAATCTGGGTTGCTATGGTAGAGATTATTATAACTTTCCCGGTCGCAACGTTGTTCGGAGTGGGTGCAGGACTCGTGGGGTGGTTGATGGACTATTTTTTTTTTTTGAATATACCGATAGAAAGTATACCGTATAGGCAGGAGCCACAAGCGCTGCGCGGTTATTCTTTGTTAAGCGCACCATGCTTGATTCTGCTCGTGTTGGACTTGAAAGGGGGAGCTTATCCCCGTTATTTTTACAGTGTTGGGCAGTGATTCTGGAAGTAAGGGATACCGTACATGCTTTACCTTGCTTGTACAGTACCGGTACTTTCAACTTTACGGAAAGAAAGAGTACCGTATAAACTCGAGTTATCCACCCCACGATTGGTTTAGATTGACAGGTTGAGAGAATTGCGAATACCAGTCAATGAGATCCAACATGGCGTGAGGGCTGCTGATCTTATACCGCTTCTGTAAAGGAGCTAGTCCTTCTCAGGAGCCTTTGTCTCTGAATGCTGAGATTACAGGGGATGACGGAGATAGTGGATAACTCGAGTTTATACGGTAATACGGTACGGTATTCTTGACACAAGTCAGCTCCTCCGAGAAGGGTTGGGGTGGTTATGTTTTTGACGATCGGTATCATACGTCAAATGGAGGATGGATGGAGGGCTTGGCGTGGTTTACTGGAGAGCTGGGATGGAGTTATCCAGGTAAGCGAGATGCTTTAGGGAAGGAAGGGATGGATTTGGTCGTTTCTCTACGAGTACTGTCAAGTTAGTTGATGGATGTTATTCGTCCCCCCCGCAAAGTAAAGTTAAAGGCGAGCCCGTCTCGTGAATATTGACATCTCCAGTTCTCGAGTTATGTACCGTAGGCCAACCACGAATTCTTCCCTTCTCCGTCCATCACGCTTCACCCCGTAACCGTGGTCCAGGTCATCGCTTTCCCCCTTTTCAACAGCTTACTGTAGCTGAGTTGGGGGGAAGGAAGGCACAGCTCTGAAACGCGGCCAAACGTCATGCCCTCCCTCCCCTAGTTTAGTTACCGCCTCATCTTGCTCATCCATCTTTCTCCTCATTCCCTTTAACCTCTTCCTCCCCTGCTTTTTGTCCTTCCTTCCGTCGACTTTGAGTCTTTTCTTGTGTTTAGTTTTGCCTTATATTATTCCGCCTGGTGCTCTCGATACCATCCCTTCTTTTTATCATTATTCGCGGGTTTGGGATTTTTTTGACTTTCTTTCCGGGAGAAATTGGGCTTTTTGTTTGTTCATACATTCATTCATTTTTATTTTATTTTATTTCACCCCCTCTCTTGACGCTGGGCAACGAACGGAGCAAGCAAACAATCATTCAACCAACATTCCTTCGAATCAAACCTTCGCTCTTTTTAAGGTTTAAGGGTCTAAATTGGGTTTTTGTTCTTTCTTACCCGGGTGGTAAAATACAAAAATAACAAACAACTTTCGTTTTTCTTCATAAAACCTACGATTCGAAGAAAACCGTCGATAAAAAAGAATCAGCAGAACAAAAATGCGTCTCTCAATTCTTCCAACTTTATTCATCGTCACGAGTGTTTCCGCCGTGTCACTGTCGGATATCTCACCTCTGCCGTCAAACTCGGTGACACCAGGTTGCGAATCAACTTATAGCGAGCAATTATCCGCATGCCCCTCCGACCTCCCCACATCGAAGCAATGCAGCGCTGAATGTGCCGATGCGCTCAATGAAACGGCAAAGAAAGTAATTGTCGCTTGCCGACAGTCGTTTGTTGGTCCCGACTCGCTCTTGAGACGAGTTCTAGATGGGGGGATTCAGAAGGTGTTGTGCGGGGCCGCTGTCTCCGCCACCCCTTCGGGCAATGGCGATTCTGTCCCCACCGCTACGAAAATTACCACCACCGCTTTACCGACTAGCACTTCGACCTCTGAGTCAACTTTGACCGAGAGCTCTACTATAGCTGCGACTACCGGTGCACCTAGCTTCTCCGGAGTAATGACGTTCTCGACGATTGAGCGGCCGTCTGGCAGCTCCAGTCTTGGGGCTTTCTTAACGCTCGATAACGCACCTGCTCCCACGGGATCTTTCGAAACGGTCGACCCATCTCTTGCTAGCCTGTACAATCCGAGCTCTACATCCACCACTGGGTCTCGAAGGATCGCCGCTGCAAGTAGTTCTCCTAGCAGCGGAAGCGGAAACGGAAGTCCTTTTGTTGTCAGTGAGACCAGTTCCGCTCCTTCATCCTCTGCCAACATGCACATGGGCGCCTGGGCGGCTTTCGCCCTTGTGGCTGTATTCCTTAGTTTGTAGTTAGTCAATCCAGTTCACTTCACTTCATCTCACAACATACATGCATGCATGGCCGGTGTTTTCCTCCTTTTCTTCTCATCTCACTAATTTTTATTATTACTATTTTCAATTCTCTATTCTATTCTGTCATTCAACATTGTTGTACTATGATACACCTTTTTTTATTTTCATTTTTTTACATATTTTTTAGTTAGTCTGCATCGCCGGCGGCAGGTGAATGCGATGCTCTACGCTAGCGTGAGAGGTTGTGTTTGTTGATTGTGGTGGGGGTACGGGTACCGTAGATATGATAGGATAAACAAAACTGGGTTTTGAATATAGTGGCTTTTAACCCGATTTGGAATGGACAATGTTTCTTGCTTGCTTGGTTATTGGGGATTGGCGGAGGGTTTGTAGATCTTGTGGAGGTGGTATGTATCATACCAGCCGTTTTTTTTTTAAGTCTCCAGAGTGTGAGTTACACGTTCTTGAGGCTAGGTTACGGTATCTCCCTCAATATTTGGTGGTACAGTACTCGAGTATTCTACGGCAAAGCAAGCCCACAATACCATAATCTCTTGAAGTCCGCTATCTCCGATAGCCCTGTAATCTCCAGATTCTGAGTCAAAAGCTCCTGAGAAGGACTAGCGTTTTCCCAACATGGTATAGGATCGTCCCACTGGACGTGTTGGATCTTTTGTCAACTGGTAATTCGCCAAAATCCTGTTAACCCGTCAAACTAAACCTATCGTGGGCTGACGCTGATAAACCTGATGGTGGATTTCAACGGTATAGCGGGAAATGCCCCATACAAATAATCCCCTATCCCCTAATCAATTGGGATGGGGCCTTCCCGCGTCACTTGTGTTTCTTGCTTTTTTTTTTTTTTGCCGTGGATTACTGTATAGTGAGGACCTTCAATGACATCATACCGTAACTGAATCACCTCTTTGTTTTTCCCCCATTCCGGGGGCTGGGAAACGGCTATTGGTAGTGTGGCGTATCAACTTGGATAAGGGAATGGGTTGTCTCGGGACGTTGAGATTTGCCTTTCTAAGTAACGCGTTGTTTTTTTGTTTTTTTTCTCCCGTTCCTGCCTGGATAGGAGGTTTGGACGTTCTGGGATAATGTGCTCTTGTTCAAGTTGATGCGGTAGAGTAGAGTGCCGCGGAGAGAGAGATTAAAGGGTGGAGGTTTGTGTAGGCTTGTGTTATGTGTTGAGGTTTGTTTTTTTTTTTTGATTGTTTGCGGGTGGATGGAAAGGTGGAGGTGTTTGGTACGATATCTTGCTGGTAGATTATCATTATCAACATCTGCCTTTGGTAGCATTGACTGGAGTTTTGCGTGATATGGTGCGGTACTTAATTCCTGAGTAAACGTTGATAGACAGTTTTGCGGAGCATGAGTGCTTCACGTAAGTACTGCTGTATAGAGTCCTAATTCTTCATAAATAGTTGAGGTCGAGTTGAGGGGCGTGGGGCATTGTAGGTTGGGAGGAAAGAGAAGTACGGCTCTGCTTGGGCTAGCTTGAGAAGGGGGGGGTAGTACGGTGCTGTTCATCGGGCAGAATTTGGAGTCTTGGGGTTAATTAGCTAATGATAGGGTGTTGTGGGGCGTGTGTGTGAAGGAGGGTTCATAAATTCTCACTCGGCATGAGCATGCCTGGAGGTGGCCCGGGGGGGGGTTATGTGTTGAGCTCGGGGTTGTGTTTGTATAAGTGTCATACATTACATTACACAGGTGTGATTTTTATTTTTGTTTTTCTATTGTATGGGCGGTGGGGGGAGGGAGGTACTGTACTAGTAAGTTTGAAAGCTTTGCCCTCCTTCGTTCTTGCGGGGTGGGGGGGTGGAGTATCGTGTGTGGTTGCTTGCTGGATGTATATCACTTGGGAAGTGTGGGTAGTGGATTGGTAGAGGGGGTTGTTCTGGTAAATGTTTTCACTGGGGTGATGGTTGTGCTTTGGTTATATCGGGGTATCTGGCATTCCGTTCCGGGACATTGCTCATGGAGGAAGGAGAAGTTGGGGGAGGGGGGAAAGAGTGAATGGGTGAGTGTGGTAGTACTCTTGAGTGTAAGGGAGGGAAGATCGGGGACCAAAGGTCTGGGGGTGTATATCGTGGAGAAATTTCTCATGTCGAGATTGTATGGATGTGCGTTGGGGGGGGGGGGTTTGTTGGTGGTTTGAGAATAGTGGATGGCTGCTACTGAGTTTGAACTCTTGACTCTTGACTTTTGGATGGGGAGTTCTTGCATATTCCCCCCCCCCCTGTCTGAGGTTTATATATGATGTGGGGGACTTGGGGTGGATGTTGTGGTGTTGACTTTGCTGGAATTTTGTCAATGAGTTTTGGTTGCGGGGTTTTTGGGCAGTGGTGATGAGATGGGTGTTTTACGGGTAGGGTGTTGGTGCTACTACGGGGAGAGGAGGAGGAGGAGGATGAAGGGATGTATGGGTGGGTAAATGTCATGAGATAGTAGAGTACAGTAGGTTGATTGACCACCGGAAGTGGGAATTACAAGGAGCTAACAAGCGTGCATGCGAGTTATAGATATCTGGGGTAGAGTGGCTTTTACCGAGCGCAGTAAGCTACGTACGGTAAAAACTCGAATAGAAGAAAATTGTGCTAGGACGTTGTAGTTGCCTCTCCTAGTAAAGCGCTGTGTATATTCCTTTTGTTTTTTCTCAACTGAGGGCTGATTTTGCTGTGTTTTCCCCTCGCGTAGCCGAGAAGGGGAATTCCAACGTCCTAGCACAATTTTCTTCTATTCGAGTTTTTACTGTACCTGACCACCACACAACCCCACACGCCTAGCCCGGTGGGGTACTCACGGCGAGGTATCCATATCCATATCCAAATCCATCCTTAAAAAGCCGATAACTAGCATCAAGCACAGATAGATATTTCCAGCACTTAGTCAAGTCAAGCATATTGACAAAACAAGCATTCGGCAAGAGTGATTATAGTTAGCTTATCTAGATCACCTCTTCGCCGGTGAGAGCGCGCAAGCAAACTTAAAGAGCGTGATGGGTTTTTTTATACTAAACTACCTAAGCTAACTATGATAATTCCGTAACGAGTGCCAACCATTTCCAACTCTAATCATGATATGCAGAATGATAAAAACCAAAAAAATGCAAACGAAAAACGCACCAGATATGCAACCTTCATCCCTCCAACCATGTAATGCTGAAAAGAAAAAAAAAGAAGAAAAAAAACTTAAACACCACACTTCCCAGGATTATTGACGGGCACCCAAGTCAACCCCGTCCCAAATCTCGTGCACTTCAAATCCGCAATCAAGTCCTCATCCCTCCCGCATACAATATTCCCTTCAATCATACATTTTGAACACCCCGCTTGTCCGGTAAACGGTTTTCCGGAAGGACAGCCTGCCGGGGACAGAGAAGGGGAGTCGACACCGCATTTACCAGGGTTGTTGACGGGGACCCAGACTGGCCCTGTGGAAAACTTTGTGCACTTGAGGTCTGCGATTTGGTCCTCGTCACGGCCGCAGACGATGTTGCCTACTATTGCACAGGTGCTGCAGCCGGCTTGTCCTGTGAAGGGCTTTCCGGATGGACATGTTGGGGAAGTTGCGCGGGAATTGAGGTTCGTGGAGGGGGAGTCGACACCGCATGTACCAGGGTTGTTGACGGGGACCCAGACTAGCCCTGTGGAGAAGCGTGTACACTTGAGGTCTGCGATTTTGTCCTCGTCACGGCCGCAGACAATTTTGCCTTCCGTTGCACAGGTGCTGCAGCCAGCTTGTCCTGTGAAGGGCTTTCCGGATGGACATGTTGAAGAAGTTGCGCGAGAATTGAGGTTCGTAGAGGGGGAGTCAACGCCGCATGTGCCGGGGTCGTCGACTGGCACCCACACCAGGCCTGTGGAGAAGCGTGTACACTTGAGGTCGGTGGTTCGGTCCTCGTCGCGGCCGCAGACGGTTTTGCCTTCGATTTTGCAGGTGGAACAACCGGCTTGGCCGGTGAAGGGGAGGCCCGAGACACAGGTGGATTGTTGCTGGCTGTGAGGGCGGATGTTAGCTTTGGATCATGCATGAGGGGTGGTGAGGAGGAGAGGAGGGGGAGCTTACATTGGTGCCGGGATGGCAGATACCAGAGTAGTACCCAAGACCAGGAATGAAGTGAACGAGTTGAAAATCATGTTGAGTGACAGATACTGATGCTCAAAGATGAAGTTGGAAATGTAAAGATATGCTAATGCGATAGGAAACGCAGTAAATAGAAGAATAGAAAAAGCAGAAGAGGAAGAAGTGGATTAGGATGAAGAGCGAAGATGAGAATGAGGATGGTGAGGGAGAAAGTTCACAATGTGGGAATCTCTGCGTACTATATACTACTCCATCCCCACCATCACGATGGATCGTAAATACTTCCAAACCACCACATTGCTGTTTTCCCCACTACCACCGTGCCACACACACACACACACGCCCTGATAGTCAGCCAGTGATCTAGATCCACCAGGGCCCAAGTACACTACTGAGAATACACCACCGATTAGAAAATCGCCATGATATCAAAATAGAGCCCCCCCCCCCAAATTTTTTTTTTTTGCCCAAATAACTGACAGATAGGCGCTGACCGCAGCAACTACGACTAACTCGCTCACTCGCTTCTTTCTAGAACTCCGGAAGACTAGCGTAATAATTCGAGGAATTAAGGTTATTGTTTGATCCTCACACCTTGCATGGGCATGGGCCAATTACGGTAGCGTACGGGGGAAAGGGGATTGTGAGGCTGTGCATTTTTTTTTGATAGTGTGGTGTGGTGGGGTGAAGACGTACTGTACCAGTACAGTAAGATGGGTGGATGCTTGATTGTGCTGATAAAGTTATATTTTGACGTTACTATTTTGTTTATTTGCACTTTTGATATTATAGTACAGCACGGTAGTAGTCATGTATGTATGGGGTATGCAGTAAGTAAATGCTATGGTACAGTGTTCCAAGGTCTGATTCGTTAAGTATAGTTCGGTGACATAGTTCATCGTTGGCCATTCATTTTACACCAAAAACACCGCTTCCCCCCAGCTCTAAAACACAAGCAAAATTTGCTCAATTAAACCTCTTTTTTTTTTTTTTTTTTTTTGCTGAGCGATAGATCTTGCTATTGCAATAAATACACCTGGATTTAAAAGATGGATCACATTTGGTTTTCTTTCCAATTTGGCGTGGTTTTTGTGTGTTGTGACGAGGTACGATGAGCGACCAATGATGAATTATGTCACAGAACTATACAATTAGACCGGGAGTCCTAGTTAATAGAGAAAGCGAGATAGATAGATTGTCCTCAGGATCTTGGTAACCCATGATATGGACGTACGGATATCACCCCCATTATTAGAACTCTCCAGTAGTGCTTGCAGAATGGATATTATCCACCGGCACATCCCCTCCATCACTACCATAGGACAAAGCTACGGGACCGTTGAGTGCCCGTTACATTTCCCACATTTCAGATCAGCACGTCACCAGCCGTAAATAGCGTCTGGCAACCAACCAACCAAGCGCCACAAAAACAAAGTCGCTGGGATAAATCGGGGAATTTCTTAATTGGCTGAACGCGCGGTTTTCGCCACACGCACTTTATTTATTTTCCGGTGAGGCTGTGCATGAGTGAGTGGGTGGTAAGCTTGTGTCTTGGCATGCGAAAGCTAACGTCTCCAATGATGATTTTCGCGACTTTGGTGGGGAGTAGTGGCGGTGCTTTATTCGGGTGATCCAGAGCTAGAAGTTGATCTGTGCTTACGGTGGTGATAATGGTGATGGCGATGATGAGGGGAGGGGCAGAGTGGTGATTGGTTGGTGACTGGTGGAGTTTGACGCCGGGTGATCATTTGTGATCGTTAACACAGTAATGGCGCTTGCATAGCTTTGTCAGAGCCTTGATAGGCACTGTATGCTATCCTGCAGGCCATAAGTCAAGATAAGTAATTCATCCCGATAAACTCTGATACTGAGTAAGCATACGCTACCGTGCTCCAACCTCGCTCACTCACTGCACACACAGCGCCGGACACGTGCATCTAAACATAACAAGCTTCTCTAACGCAGGCTAATCAATTCTGAAAAAAAATCTTCTGCTGTTAGTGACGAAGATTAACTCTTGACATGATAACCAATGAAACCTCGGCTTCAAGTAAGTAAGTTCTCGCACTATGGCGAGTAACATAAAGTTTCCTTCTCTCCTTCCTTCATTACTAACGTTGATCCCGACTGGCATTGGGCATTTTAGTAGGCACGATGGTATCCGGTTGGGGAATCCCAGGAACATGGATGTTCGATGGAGGTGGTATATAGGAATTTCCCCACTGGCACTCAGTCACTTGGAATAGCTCTACGGTTCTGCGAATAGTGAGTGGGCTTCCTCATGGTGCTGGTGGAAATCTACTAGAGCTTTGACTTAGTGGGTTGTAAGCTACACTAGGGGGTTCACTTTCGAATTACAAATTATGTTCCAGCACATCATAGTGCGATTTGTTGGGGGCATCGTGATTAACCATAGGATTGCTAAGAGAAGCGTCCGGACCACTGAATGGAAAAGTGGTCGAGAGATATATATATCCTTGAACGAAGGCCACCAAATAATTTTCGTATCTATATTTTTGATATCATGGCTGCATATTCATGGTTCTCTGAATTGAAAATAGGAACCGTGTGTTGTCAATCACATATCTTCACATGTTCGCTGGATCCACATTATTTAGCTTTGGGATGATCGTGATATGACACCGAATCCTCGATTTCTATTCAAGTAGATGATCCCCACCCTTTCCTGGAGAATTCACTAGTGACCTACGAGAGCTTGACAACGTTGAACTTTGAGCACATCTAAGAATATCAACAGCTGAAGGATACGCACTACTTTCTGCATTCCGTATTTAGTTGAAGGTAGCACACCAGTCAAGTTTTCATGGACAAAAATCGTTGGAATAGCTTAGCCATGAGGTAAATTGAGGGAGATGCGAAGAAAAAGCCAAACAAAAAACACTCTTGTGAACTTCCAATATTTTCTTTTCTTTTACCCCCCTTCTTTTCGAAGAAAACTTTATTTGATCGTACAAATAGAAAGTACTGCAAGAATAACCAATGAAGATCATTATCATCTACAACTCACAGAATCCCGTCCCGGAGGACTACTGCTAGACTGTTTCACATTCTGAGGAGTACAACAGGCTTCATTAGTTTTCACTCAGGGTTACTGCACGAGAATACTTTTAGAAAACATGCAGGTCTCCACCAGTTTTCATGGCAGATTTCCATGGGAGAAGCTCACCGCGGTATATTAGGCAAGAGCCTATCATCTACCAGCAGCGGTGGGTATCTTCTACGAGATTCTGCGGGAGCAGCGGAAGTAGACAAACCTTGGCTCGTGGGCCGCATAATAATATTGTTTACTGATTATGGATCATTCTTCATTATATGTATTGCCTACGATAATTCACTTTTCCTTGTCGTCTCTATCCGGTATTCTCACCGGCTCGAGTGTGACACTGGTACTTTGTCCCCTCTGTCAGCTATGTTAGTAACTGGTTGGTTAGTCTCAAATCTCCGGATCTGCCTAGACCCACTCATTAATTCAAAGTGATTTCAAAATACCCCCTCAGCAAGCTGTGGATGGGAGTATCTGGATGTGGACATCTGACGGTCTCCCTACTGTGTACGACCACAGGATACTGGAATACCGTGGCTCAAGCGTACTCGGGGGGGACGATAAGTCGGGCGCATTTCCAAAACGAGCAGGGTATTTGTGTGGAAACTAGCATAAATAAGGAAACTTGAGTGATACCTCATGATCACACTGGTGATGGAAAAAAGTCGGGCGCACTCGGTAACATCTTCCTATTGCGATAATTTGGTTCTCCTGCAAGCAGGCCCAGGCCCCCCCAGTATCCTCAGTTTCCTTTTACTATTATTTATATCCATGATTTAGAACCTATCTGACTTATAAAAAGCTATACTGTTGTTATCATGCCCTCCAGGAGGTAGGTAGAGATAATGGAGAGACCAGGTGAAGTGGCGGTCACAGTGGAAATCTGGCGATAAATATGTAGGCGTACAGTAGTTACCCGGAGCAAAATAACCAGCTGAAAGACTGCCAAGCCTAATAATGGTGGCGCGCCCGAGATACCCTTGCCCAAGTACATTGCGGAGTTTTTGTGATTATTACGCTGGAAAGTTACAGCGATAAAAACAACCCCCCAGCATCATTGTGCCATAGCTCCACCGATGGTTTGATTCTGAGTAGCTACATATCATCCTGATGTATGGAAGACTATTTTAAAGCACAGTAAGTTCAGGATCTCACTGCCCCCGAGTTTTACAACAGGCTTGTGTTAGAAAAGTTGGCCCGATGCCGAGCACCACTGCCCCTCTCTTCATATTCGGAGATATCATACTAATACCTAATCTAACCAGACTCCAGAGTGCTATTGCTATAATTATTTTCCCACGCCCTTACACTCAATCCCTCACCTCCCGAAAGAAGTCAAAGAACCGAGTGACATCGAATGATCCCCAGATCACCAATTCTGTGGCTTTGGTAAATGCTTCGAATTGATGTCAATCATGGAGTACTCTAATTCTCCTACAAGTTGTTGTCGTACGTCCCCAAGACTTCTAAATCTGCGAGGGTATTATTGTAGTTAAGTAATATGCACAGCGGACGAACGTGGACTTAGTGCACTGGTCTGATGAAGAAAGAGGTAAAGTAAGAATAATCGCCGTAATGAAAAACTCAGGTGTCTAACCAACTCACTCCCCAATTATTCGGAAAAGACAGGAATAATTATATCAAAGTAAAGCAAATGCAAACATCATCTCTCACTTGCCACAAACATCCATCTTTTGCCACAACATTCTAAAACATAGTAAAGAAAAAATAACTTGGAGAACTTTCTCCGAAATCCACCAAGACACAAACAAAGCAAACTCTCCTATTCACGCAAGCTTCCCATCCATACCACATTCCCGTCGTGGAATGTTCCCACACAAGCTTTCCATCTATACCGCATTCCCGTCCCGGAATGTTCTACCATAGTCGTTCAGCATCAACAGAGGGATCATCGGTTACTACTTCTTTTCACACTACGGTAAAAGCTTTGCAGCGCGTTCGCCCGCTGCTTGAAATCCGCCTCCTTCCTTACTCCATGTTCAGAAATACTACTACTATACTACCTGCTAAATACATTACCTTGTCAGACAACTTCCGGGGTCACTACAATGTTTTCAAATGCCCTTCGCCCTCGCACGGTTCACACGGAGTGTGAGTTCAAGCCGAGCACTTCTCATGGGAATTTCCACCTCAAGTTACATGTACCACCTCAACTCAGTGGTGCAGAGAGACATCCATCCTGAGCTCTCTTGGACTTTATCTCCCCCAAGATACCCCAGGATTCCTATATCGAGGCCTTCAAAGTTAGAGATTTATTTCTGTCCGGGGATTGTCTCCTGAACTATGCTGCAGGATATAATTGCCAGCGCTTCGGCGGCTATTATACAGCACGGCCACCAACTCCTTTACAATCACTCTAAAACCGGAGGCGAGGGTCAAGTTTTCTTGAAAAAGAGATTTTGGTATGATACTGGTTTAGCGATAGAATTTGTATCAGGGTAGTATATTTGCCCACCCCACGGTCTGCATTTTTATACGTCCGCGGGTAAGACCGCGTCATACAATGGTTTAAGAGAGAGAGCCTCCTTTGCATTCACTTTCTTTCTTTACTTTGTTTGCTTCAAGCTCACAGAGTTTTGCTCTGTTTCCCCAGCGATTCACTTCCCGAAGCTGCATGCACAGTACCTCCACTCTCCATCTATCCCTCTCCGAATCTTCCAACCGCCTATGATAGCTCACGACTCCCCACCTCAACCACCCTCCATCCAACCCCCTATCACTCTCACTCTCGCCGCTTTATTCAGCCTTTGGCCGCTAGTCCAGTGACGTCCCATCGCCAGCAGCTTGGCCAAATACCAACAATCTACCGTATCTACTCCCGGTGCTACGCAATATAGCTCACAACACAAATCTGACAGAATACTCATTGCACTCGTAAATAAATATCGCTACCAGTAATTGCTTGTACAAAATCATGCATTGCACTCAAGGCGGTCTTAATGGAAATCTATACAAGTGCGATTACTAGCAATGATAGTGATGGGGTTGATCGTGTTCAATCCGCATAGAACATATGACAAGCAGACAGCTGACACGCAAGTCCTAATCTTGAAATATTTTTACCGACCACATACGCGAGACATGGTATTTCTTAAAAATTAATGGTGAATGATATCTAAGGGGAAAATGTTGGTTTGATTACTGGAAAGAAGTACCCAGCCAGCTACTGTAACTATTGTAGCTCCCAACAAAAATGCAATGGTGAGAGACAACCAGATGCATCGCACAGAAGCCTTGTCAGAACACGTCAACTGGTGCTACCGCTCACGTTTTCATGAATGATCGGAGCCTTCTCTGATGAGACGTATAATAATTCCTACCGAACCTCAATCCCATTGGCAAGGCCTTCCAACTTCTTTTTTCTCGAATAGGGCAATATTCAGTATGGTAACCTTACTCTTACTATGATACAGTATCTCATCGTAGAAGCTCATCTCTGACGCTCCCCCCGCTTGAACATAGACATCGAGAGAGCTCCTCAGCAACAGTGACGTATCTTACTCCCAATTCGGGAAAGTCCATCCAATTATTTCCCCATAAGGACTTTGTTCGAGGTTGTCGGCTTGGCGTGGAGTTGGGGGTGTTCTGTCGGTGTCTTCCCTGTAGAACTAGTTGTAGCTGTGTGTCTCGCCGTCACTCAATTTCTCTTTTCCCTCTTTTATTCTTTTCTGAAGCTCACTTTCCTGAACAACAACTTTTCTTCCACCCTTCCCTTTCCCTGAAAACACCGGCTTAAACCGTTGCAAAGCACGTACAACCACCCGTGAGTGCGCGAGCGAGCGAGCTATCCGTGTAAAGCCGAATTATCTTAACATGTCTTACGATGCTCGAACCACGGATGAGGCATCTCCGAATCCTACTTTTTCAGCGGTTCCTCCTCCACCTACAACCGGCGCAACGGGGATTCCTGGTGGGTTCTTTCTTCCTTTCCTTTCTTTCCCAATTCTCTCTTTGCTTTCTACTTCGCATCTCCTTCCTGCTCCCGGAGAATTTCTCAACTGACTTAAAGTTTTTTTTTTTTTTTTTTTTTTTTTTTTATAAAAAAGCAGCGAATCCAACACCTCCTCCGCCTCCAACAATTCACAAAAGAACTTACCAGGCCTGCATCCCCTGCCGGCAGAGAAAAGTCCGCTGCGACCTCGGCTCCGTAGAGGCACCACATGACCCACCCTGCGTCCGGTGCCGTCGCGAATCAAAGGAATGCTACTTCTCCGCTACCAGACGGAAGACGAGGACACCGAGCACGGATGAGTTGGGCGTTGGTCGCGGTCGCGGCGCCATCCGCGGCCTTGTCCGGAAGCACGAGGACGACGAGGAAGTGATCTCACCGATTAAACGCTCCCGCTCAATTGGCCACGGGGAATTCGCAAATTCACCATCCTACTCACCGGGCTTTGTGGGGAAGCCCTTCGTCACGCCCATTGATCCGCAGCTCGCGGAGCGAGATGGGGACGTCGACGGGGACGGGGGTGGTGGTGATAATAGGGATGGGGACACGGTAATGGTCGCAGATACGCTTCTCCAGAGGCCCGTTTATAATTCGCACGAGGCGCTGCTCACGCTGATTGAGGCTGCGGGGAAGGATACACCCTTGTCTACGGGTGGTAAGTCGTACAGCGATACGGATGGGGAAGGTGGTGAGAAGGATGTTGGCGATGACCGGTCACCCCCGGCTACACGAAATGGGGTTGGGGTTCGCTTCTCCTCGGCGGACGATAACAACAGCTTCTCCTCCTCGTACGCTCGTAGGCGGGCGGGGAGCAATTCCACTACTTCCCCCGGCATGCAGGTTGGTCGGCCCGGGACTGCCAGGAGTCTGAGTATTAGCACTATTCATGAGGATAAAGATGGACTGGACAAAGCTCTTCGGGCGTGGAACAAGTTTCGATTTGTCAAGGCCGGGTGGTTCACTGCCCGGGAAGCGATTCAATATGTTGAATAGTAATCCCCCCACCCCGAATCGGGACAAACGGACATTTTTAGCTGACCGGAATGATAAGCTTTTACAAGCATCTACACCCGTTGTCACCAACCCTAACCTCACCCTCGCTGCAACACATTTCCCACTCCAGTCACCACCCCTCACTCCTTCGCTTAGAACCCTTCCTGACAACAATCATCCTCTTGATAACGTCCCGCTATATGATTCTCCCGGGCCCAGGCGGTCTATCAAGATCGTACGCAATCCACGACATGCTCTGGCGGGAAGTGCGCGGGGGATGCGAAGGGCTAATGTGGGGCGGGGGATGGGGCGGCCTGGGTACACCAAGCAGCAACAACCCCTCTCACACGCACAGCATAAAAGTAGCGCATGGGCTGCGCACCCTGGGGACTGTGGAAGGGCTATTAATACTGACGGAGTGGCACGTTCGCGGACTGCACTTCCCAATGGACGTGGAGGAGGGGGACTGGATGGTGGATTCTTCCGACAGCGAAGAGTACGAGACCACGCACACTCGCCGAAAAGCGCGGAAAGGCGGCGGGGTAGTAGAAGGATTGAGCGACCGCATAGAGAACATCCTGGAGCCGGCGTACCGCAGCGACAGGATGAGCTGGATGCTCCTGGGTAACGCCCTGGCACTAGCATACGAACTCGGCGTCTTTGATGAAATAGACGAGCCCGCGTCCACCACCCCCGCGCACCTCCCATCGACAGAACCACCCCCGCCAGACACAGGCTACCGCCTCCGCTTCCAACGCATTCAAAAGCTCCTTCTCGTCTACGTCCTCCAGCTCGCGTCCCGGCTCGGCTGGACAAGCATGATCCCGCGGCACATCACGCAATCCGTGCGCCACAAACTCAGCTCGGCCTGTGCGTCCCCCGCCAGTGTAACCATAACCGGCCGGTGGGACAGCGAAGACGAACTACAAGACGTGATCTTCCACAGCTGGGTTGACCTCACAATGCTCATGAAGTCCTCTGCGGAAACCCTCTTCCCCTCCCGTCGCGAGACGAAGAACATCATGCGGACGGGACGCTACGTGAAACTCCTAGAACACTTCCAACCGCTCTTGAAAGACTGGAAGCGCGACTTTGATGCCCTCAACCTGCCCAGTCCCATCCACCACATATTAAGCATGGAATACGAGCACGTGAGGTTCTACATCAACTCCCTTGCTCTCCAAGCCGTGGTAGACCGGTGCACAACGGTGCACAACAGCACGAAAACTGCAATGACGCAGGTGAACACGCAAGACATATCATTCATCAAAGAAGTCGTCGACGCCTCACGCGCCCTCCTCTCCTGCGTCGTGGAGAAGATGTATCCGGGCGGCTACCTCAAGCACGCCCCTGTACGCATCTACCTGCGCATACTCGGCGCGAGCATGTTCCTGCTGAAGACGTTCGCGCTCGGGGCGAAGGAGCATGACGTCACGGCTGGTATCTCGCTGATACATGCTACCATTCACGCGCTCAGAGATGCCAGCGTCGACGACGTACACCTTGCGCTCAGATTCGCGGATTTGCTAGAGACGTTGACGAATAGGATTAAGACGAGGTTTGTCAAGATTAATCCATCTGCTAGTGCTGCGACGACGACAGTGAACACTCCGCCGCTCCAGGAGGAGGAGCAAGTGATGGAGAAGGTGGTGGAGACGAAAGAAAAGATTAAGATGCCCCCGCCCCCTACTCCTGCCGGCGCGATGCAGACGGATATGCCGAGGGGTGGGTATGAGTATGATGGCGGGGCGGAGATAAATGATGCCGAGTACTTTTTCCGTGGGTATGAGGATTGGCTAGCGCTGCCAATTGATCCGATCGTTGGCGTCGGCTTCGATGCCGGGGTCACGCAGAGTCAAATGGGGGTTGATGTTGGAGGAGTGGATTTGTTGGAGTTATTGTTGGCCGGGGGTGGTGGGGGATAGTCTCTCTCTCTCTCTCTCCCTCCCTCCCCCGGAACGGAATCGGAGGGGATTTGGAGTTTTTATTTATTTATTGTTTTCACCGGTTGGTTTGTTTGTACGATATTAGCCATTCTTGCAGCTTATTTTTGTTTTTATTTTTTATTTTTTGCACGTTAACGCTTTTTGTCTCTTGCCTTTTTCACCATCCCGTTCCGGAATGTCCCTTGTCTTGTCTGGCTGGCTGGTTGTTTGACTTTCTTTCTCCCTTTCATCGTTCCTTGTATTCTTGCGTTTCTATAGCCCGTTCCGTTCCTTTTTCCTGCGGGGGGGGATGAGTTGCTATGATACAGTCGTGTCTAATGTCTTTCGTACCCTTTGGCAATCCAGCATCACGCCACGTTTTATACGTGAAGACAGAGGTTGAAATAGAAAATTTAATTAAAAACTGTCAATGTGGATGAGCGAGCAATGCTTTCTTAAAAATATTACAAATTTTTTAATGATTATAGAGACTTTGAGAGGATTAAGTGTAGGAAATATTTTCCTCCACCAAAGGAGTCGTTGGGGAAAATTTTTTTTAAACTGTTTGTAATTGTGGGAATTGGTTGGACAGGAGTATGGAAGATGCTGAAAGTTATATTTCTAGATTCAGATAGTGGTACGTATACTGAATTAAAAGCTGTGAAGGGAATGGAATTACTAGTTTTGTCTCCCTCAATCTCTGCCATTTTTCTGTCCCGTGTTACATCATAATATTGGATCTGCAGCTCATGATATGTGTTCTGTAGATATTAGAGATACTCATACATCTATGGATAAAATATAACCTATTTTCCTATTTACTGCTTAGAAAGAATAAGACATGAGCTACCATATTCATTCTGTAATCTTCAAGCTCATGAGTTGTACCCCTTTTTAAAAAAAATAATAATTATACAACCTAAATATCCACTAATACCTACTCATTACTACTATAATCACATCTGGGAAATAGTTTTAAGATATTTTTTTCAGGAAGCAAAACCAAATTTCTTGCATAACATTTCACAAATAGGGAACCTCAAAACTTTGAAAGTTGAATTGAGCCTTGAGAGGATATCCAATACAGCTACTTATAAGTATATTAAAACATTAATTCACAGTTCTGTATTATAAGTTTTATGCTAGGAATTTACATGTTTACACCTATGCAAATGGTCATCACAAGTCTGATCATTGCATATATGATACCTTTCATAACTTATAACTTATAGTTTAACAAACATTTGTGTATAAAAAAAAAAAAACAGATCTCAAGTTGCAATTAATATCTTGTAACCTTTATTAATATATATTTCAATTCTGTGCTGTGCTGTGGTTAAATAGACTAGAGTTCTTGATTATCAAATAGTAGCCTCTATTTTTTTTTTTTTTTTTTTATATCTAGGATATTATCAAAAGTTATCTTTCATAAAAGGTACACTTTGAGACTATATTTTAGAGTTTATTTCTTTCAGATTTTTTACTAATAAGCTCTTGATAGGAAATAGATCTTACCTACATTTTACAGTCAATTTTTTATTTTATTTTATTGAAATGACAAAATATTAAGGAAGTAAGTATCCATCCCTATTACTATAGAGGAGTATGAGGACTTATTTTTTATTTTTATTTTTAAATACTTTTCAATTTTATACTGACTTAACTATACTGATAAAATGAGAAATTACTTATAACAACTATAGTTAAGTACCAGTCCAACAAAAATAACTTTCATGAATTCAAACTCTCTTAATAAAACATTATAACTCTATATTCTCATCATTACTCATCTCCCTTATCTGCTTTATTATTCTCCTAAACTCCCTCTATCTCTCTTCCTCTGACATCCTCTCCCACCCATGCCTTGAGTCCCTCTTATACCTTTCCTTCAACCTCTCAAAAGCCCACTTATCCAAAAACTTCCTTATATCCCTACTACCCTCTATCAACCCCTCAACTGACATCTCATAAAATTCTAATTTCCTCACCTCTAATAACTTCTTCCAACCCTCATTTCCCACCTCCACCACATACCTATTCCAACTCAACCAATCCTCCCAAACCTTCTTATTCTTCCTCATTTCCATCAATTTCCCCAATGCCTTCTTCTCTTTTTCCTTCTTCTCCTCTAAAACCCTTTCTTCTTCTACCTTCTTCCTCTTTACTCTAATCTCATCCTCCCTCTTCCTTAATTTCTTCCTCCTTTCCCCTTCCATCTTCTCCTCCCTCTTCTTCAATTCTAATTTCTTTTCTCTCCTCTCTCTCTTCTCCTTCTCTTCTTCCTCCCTTTTTAAAACTGAATCCTCCTCAACTTTACTCTCTAAATCCTCTTTCTTATTCCCTTTACTTCCTCCATCTGGTCCCAATACCCTTTCTATTTTCTCTAATCTCCTATCTCTATCCTCTGGCTTTACTTCTATTCTTTCTAAAAAACTTTCCAATCTCGATCTCACCACACCATCTATCAATTTTTCCACCCCAGCCATCTTCTCAGCCACTTTCACCTAACCTGTATCCTTCCTCTTATGTAGTACTACCACAAATCTCCTAACTAAGTACCATATTCCTCTAATCCTCACCAATACCATTGATGCTTTACTTCCTCTCTTTATCATCACCCTCTCCTGCTCTCCTACTAACCAGCTTGGTCTATCACAAAACTGAACCCATGCTTCCCTCAACCTCTCCTCTACTTCTTCAATCCCTGCTTCCTACCTCAAACCTTCTGTTTTAATTACATATGGCTAAACCCCTAACCCACTATTTTCAGGATCTACTACATTTCCCTCACTCTTCTAACCCCAGGTTTTCCTCCTTTTCCCATCTCTATTACCTGGTAACCATGTCTTTACTTTATACCTCAATACTTTAAGAGTCCTGAGAACTTCCTTAAAACCTCCCAAATTTGTAAACCTCTTCTCCTCTTCCAAAATCTCCTCCAACCTCCTAATCTTGTTTTCAAGAGTGTAGATTCTCCTTCTAAATGACTTATTCTCCCAATGGAGATGGTCAATTTCATATGTAGATATGTTGTTAATACCTACTAAAAAGGAATAGTTGCATGTATAATTGGTTGAAAACCCCTATGATGGATTGTATGATAAGTAATGAAATCTTTAGGTAAGGTTGTAATAGTGACAAAGTATATATGAGGACTTATCAGACATGGTTGTACATGATGAAGTTTTAGTTAACTTAGCTAGCTAATTATTTTCCAATACAATAATATGGTATGGTTTGTCTTGGTAGGTCTAGAGAGAATATAACTCACAAAGTAATAATTCTCTGTAACATGATATCTTGCTAGCATAGTAAGTGCATGTTCCAGGTATCATAAGAAGTAAGTAAGTTGTATTCTAAGGTTATAAGGTTTTACAGTAATGTACTACATACTGTTAAGGAAGATATATTCTTCATTGTAAATAAATATTTCTTGGTTTTCTTCCTTATTCATAATATCCTAGGTAGGTATCGGGGTGGAGATGTGGTTTCTCTTTTTTTCCTTTTTGCTAGTTAGCTGGATGAAAGTATGATATGACCTAAGTATCTGGTAACAATTTATCCATCTTTGGGATCCTGATAGAATGGAAAACAATTACCTGAAAGGTCTCTGAGACCTATAAGTATCAGAGTTTGCCAAGTCTGTCTGTTTATTGTCGTGGTATTGAGTAATACTGAATTGCCAGCTCATAGTAATTTTCACTACACACTTGTTCATTTGAGGCCTGCCTGTATACTTTGGTCATTATGACTTCCTGTCTTTCTTTATCAACTCACCCACTCCTGTCCTGAACTTATCGAGGTGAGTAGGAGTTGGGCCATAAAGGATATTTGATAAAGTACAGTAGTGGAGAGAGCAATAGAATAGTCTTGATGCTCGGGAATTCTTTAATGAAACATGCAGGAAGTGGATTCTATTATATGGAATAAACCTGATGATGGGTTTGTTCTGTGATCTCTATCTATCCGAGGGGAAATTCCCACTACTTTATATACCTACTGAATACCGAGGACACGTAACAACTTTAAACGTCGCAATCGTCCATGATAGTGTTGACGAGTACTCGAGAACTATTACTCGTACGAGTGCGATTACGTGCCCGACGTGGCTTTGGCCTAAGGTTCGTCATGTGACATACGCCCACTAGCTCACAACTAAATTACTACCGTAGTACACCGTGTGGAAAAAAAATATGTTCACATTTTTGCCCACCGCTGTACATCCAGTAGCAACCGCAACCCCCAAGAAACCCAAAGTACAGCGGGGGGCAAAAATGTGAACATATTTTTTTCCACACGGTGTACTGTACCTGTACTATGTACGAGGCTGTAAGCTAAATTCGCTGACACCCCACCACCGCGACCGATATCCACACCAAAACCATCTCTACCAAATGCCTTCTACACCACCACGCAATGGTCCAAAGGGCGAATGGACTACTCTTACAAGAGTAAGAGTCCTTACTTTATTAGACATGGGCATTGCACAAGCAGAAACCTCATGTCAAACTGGTGTTCCTAGTCCAATGGTAGATTTGTGTTCCAAAACACACTGGCATTGCTCTCGGTGCAACCATACTTGCTCAGGGCATCCACCAGGAAATCTTTGAAAGATCTTGAAACAGAGAATTAAAGCACAAGCAGTGTTTCCAGGGGCAATTGAGAGTATGACAAAGGCAATTAAGGAGGAGTGGGATAAATTGATACCCATGGATTGGAATAAGTATATTGATAGTATGTCTTACAGGCTACAGCAAGTTAAGGATCGGAAAGGGATGCAAACTGAATTTTAAGATTTTTTTAATCCCTGCACACTACCTTCCAATCTCTGATTAACAACATACTTCATTTTTACCTCATGATATCTTGTGGTTGTTGAGGTATCACATTAACAATACAAAGTAGTTGGCGTGGTTGTGGAGATAGAGGGTGTCAGCGAATTTTGCAGATAGCCTCGTACACTGTGACGTCCTTGTGAAAAAAAAAAAATGAAATCGATGGAAAGTGCTCAGCTACTGGCTGAGCAGGCATGCATACATGCATGCATAGGCACGGTATAATGCAGAATAAGTTCTCCGATAAAGTAGTTCTGTAAGAATCTCATGAGCAGGAAGTAAGTGCTGATCAAGTGCATCGCAATGTTATACATGGTAAGGCAACGAGAGGGTAATTAATCCAATGAATGCGGCCTGAAGACAGTAAGAGTGCTGTGAGTTTCTACGGCGAAGCTTACTCTTGCCCTATCCCGATACTGTGAAAACGATACCGTGAAAATGTGGATATGAGAAACTCTTCAGGACTGGTACTGCATTTCAGAAGCCTTGAAAAGCGCTTAAGCAGAAGAGAAGTTCGAAACTTGCCGTTTTTATGGGTTTGGCCCGATTCATGATTCCTCCCACTCAAGAATTCCGAATCCACTACACATCCAGTCCGGACAAGTTCGTTACATGATACCCATTCTTAGAGTACTCTACGCAAAGACTACGGTACGGTATGCACCGTAAAATACGAGCACTGTGCTCAAATCATGTCTTATCCCCCATAAATCCATATTCATATCTACCCTCCCTCACGGTGACCCTCAAAGCACATTTCTTCACTTTTCAGTCTCCCCACTGCTGGTACTGTACCGTGATTTCGTGGATGTGTGCGCCTTGTCACGTGAGTCTTGAAATTTCGCACTTTTTTTTTTGTCCAGATACGGTAGACCGCGATCGGGCTCAACGAACAGGAGGGTACAACGAACAGGCCATGCAAGATGTCTTGGCGAACGCTGATTTTGCATGGCCTGTTCGTTGAGCCCCCCTGTTCGTTGAGCTCACTCACAGTCTATAATTATGAAGGAGGGGATTGGTTTGGCTGAATTCACTTACTTTTTTGATGGAATCGAATGTGCGAAGCACTGGAATGAAGGCGCCGGGGGATTCCGCTAGGGGGAAGGAGAGAGGGAGGCAAGAGTTCGGTGGTGCTGGGTGATATGAACTGATGGTGGTGGTGAGTAAGGTGATTGTATTTTTTTGTTCAAAGGATTAACTTAGGAAGTACTGGTGCTTTTGGAAGATAGATACCGTATTATCTTCTGTTCTCCGGGTTTCCGCCAAGACAGGGCGTTATTTAAGGTTTGATGGTGCCTGTCGTCTGAAATCAACTCTTCCAACCACCAAAGTTACAAGATAAAATTAAAATGAACCCAGCCTAAACATAAAAGATTATCGAGAGAGACCTTTCGTACAACTACTAAATAATCACTCTTCTTCACTTCTATGATCTTTGTTTTCTTATCATTTAGGTATTGAGTGAGCGGAAATGTCTTTTGTACCTACTGGTGCTCTATTGGGTTCTAAGTGTCCAAGAGCATGTGGCTGAATGTGTGGAAGTCACTCATCCACAGATCTTGGCATGGTGATCAAACTAGTGTGACACACTCAGCCGCATTGTGATGGACACCTAAAACCAGACCTCCAAATTACCATGCTAACTTAAAGCATCCAGTGTCTAACAAAACTCTTTTTCCCCTCAATACTACCTTGTTCAGAAAAGATACATAGAAATGAGGGAGAGTAATTATTTAGTCCTGTAGTTATATGAGTGATACTTTAGTTTGTGTTTCATCCAAATTTTTCATCGCAGCTTTAGTTGTGGAAAGAGCCGATTTCAGACACCAAGCACTCATAACGCCCTGTCTTGGTGGAAAACCGGATAACAGAAGGCAATGCGATATTCAGGTAGATTTTTTTGGGTCCCAATGATGTTGTGTGGCGTTGTACAATTCTTACTACAGGCCCTTCTACTTAAGCAGTTGTTTCCTAACCCATGTATAGTCACGACAACGTAGTAACCGGACAAGGCAAGAATTATTTTTTCTCTTTTGACACAGATCGCACATAAGTAATCCTTGTCTTGTCCGGCTACTACCTTGTCGTGACTGTACAGTACAGTACTGGGCAGTATGATACTTGTACTGTACAAGTACCATCACCAATCACACAATACCCCGCCAATTGCGAAATAAACTTCAAACCCCAACTGACCTTCTATCAAAAATCCCTACAGTACTCTGCTCTCTCCTGACTACCCCAAATAATCCATCAACTCACAGATATACTGCGCCATACCATGCTCCACAACACTCCTAGAAACCCCTGTGAAGCCGGAAAGTCCACTGGAGAAATAATTGAGCCGTCTTTGAATCCACTTCACTAATACTCTGTGCAATTGTACCTACCTATCTCTAGGATAAGTTTGGAGTGCAGTAGGTATATGTACCTACTTTCTCAAGTCACACGCACTGGGCGAGGGATATATTTTCTATGATATCAGGATCATAAATGTTAACTAACCCAATGCAAGGTTAGCAAGGTAGACAGGGGTACGATACTTGTACCATGCAAGAGTTACCTGAAAACAAGGGGGGGTGGAATAGTTAACGAAAAAGTAAAGAAGGAAGAGGGGATTGGAGCCCATTTTGCTCTATGTACCGGGGGTTGAGGGTAGGGCTGTCGAACTGCCTCTCATTGGCTCGATGCACCTATCTACTACGGTACTCAGAGAGCAGGATTTTAGTCTACCCACTGTGCCAAGAGTTCAACAGACTGTTTCCCATCACCAAAAATTAGCGTGGATGGAGTGTTTCGCTGGATATTTCACGTTACACACACATAAATTCGACTAACCAGAGCCGAGTTCGACAGAATTTTGTGCACCCTGTACACGGGCCTCTTGATCTGTCTCATTCCCCCTGCTACTAACTATTCTCCCCCTTGTTTTCGGGTAACTCTTGCATGGAACAAGTAGTCAGTGCTTGGCCCCACCGTCGTTGTCGTACCATAAATCAATTGTTAAATTCTGGATTAACTTCCCCCCAGTAACCACCGTAGGTCTGCAGATACTGTTGGCTCAGTGATCTTGAGTCTGCCCCAGATTTACCGATGAGTTAACTTAACTCTAATTGAAGTCTAGAGTGCTGTACAATCCAGATTTGTCTTATACTCGCTCCTAAGTTACGGCATATCTCCAATTATTAGCCTTTGCCTGTCGATATTAATACTAAAAAACCCCTAGTGGATCAACTCAACTCTACCGAGTAACTTGGTATTGCTAGCTCCTCCAAGCTTCGGGGGTTATTGTACCACTACTTTCGAGTATAGCTGGTTATAGCGTTACACGGGAATACTAGCAATAGATATTTTTCATCCTACCCTACTCTTCAGTACTTGGGGGGGTAAGGCGAAGTCTGGCGAATGTGGCTCACATAATTTCTATGTGGTTGGCAGACTTCGCCAGACTTTCCTCTACCCCCCAGGCACAGTGCTCTCCAAACCCTACTGAACCTGTGTCACTTAACACTACTGTAGTACTGTATAAGTTCAAGTACAGTTTACTATCGCAATTAATTATACTTTTTCCCCCGAAAAGTACCCCTGTCGCACTATAGTGAAGTCACTTAAATAGTGATGCAAAAATTTCAGATTCCGATGCCAGGCCATATTCCGATGTTAGGCCATGAGACAAGTAAGGCTGGCCGGTTGTACTCGTTACAGGCATGATGTACCCGGACACAAGGATTAGAAAAACATATGGCCAATTATCTGCGTATATCTGTGGGCGCAAACAAAATTATACATTCAATATTCGGGTACTTCTTTCCTGTAACGAGTAATATTGATTGTAGCTGGTCAGTAGTCGGGAAGATTATATTTACTGAGGAGCGATTGATATATTGATCGTGCGATACGACATTGTAGTCTAGTTTGCTATTCAGCTGGGTCAGACAGAATATTTCATTCCGGAGGATACTAATATTTTAGTTATGGGGGGTGTGATACTGTGGGACACGTTGATGGACTCGTAGTTGATTGCGTTTGTTTTCGTACTCTGGGGACGATGTTTTGCCGTCAGCAATTCGTTGACAGTTGTGATTGTAATTGCTTGACTATATAGGTACTGTAGCTAGAGGCGTCTTGGGAGAGAAGCAAGAGATGAGAGGCCGACGGAGACAAGATTGAGTGTGAGAAAGAGAGCAGAATTTATTAGAGAGCTTCCACCCGTTCCAAAGAGATTTTCGTCTTCCTGTTTTTCTTCCTTATTTCCTTCTTAACTATAGAGTTTTGCCGTGTCCGAAACATTGTGATCTGACAATACTTTCCTTTTCTGAGGGTTATTGTGACCAGGTACTGCATTGACAAAACATCGATAGCTGCAGACCTCAGACATACAACCAATCACAGGGTCGGGAAATCCTTGTCGGTGACAGGCTTTGTGATTCCTGTTTTGTGTTCGTGCCATACTCGCAAAGAACGCCGAAGAACGAAACCGACCTGTCTCAATACCATATCATAGCTATCATAACTCACCTAACCTGCTAGGCTAATAATTATCATGGCGGTACTCGTGCAAAGTCAGATAGGGTAAAGATTTATCACTACGGAAATAATTTGAATGACTTAAACCAGAGGAGCTGAATAGTAGGAAATTATCAAGTGCTGTAAACCTTTCATCATCATCATCACCATAACCATCATCATCATCTATTTCCCTTTCTTGTTGCTTCTCTTCTCGTTAGTTTACTATTCAATTTAACCTCTTGCCCTTCTGCGCTCTCCCAACCAATGGCTTAAGCACACTGCGATGCACGTACGATACCGTACCACATTCCGCCATCCCCGCCCTGAAAAAATAATAATAAGCACATGAATAATACTCACTCACCTCGCGATCACTAAAAACCATGATCTTTTTTTTTTTTTCCTCTCTGTTTTTTTTCCTTCTTGCCTTGATCATGTTGTCTGATCGTCGTCTGCGGCAACACTGGGGCACCCTATTGAATAATAGGATTCTCGCTCTTTTTTTTTCTAGTAACTTGGAGTTGCTTTTGTGCGTGCTATTTATTCCTGCAGTGTTACTCGAGGGTCATTGGGAGCGCACGCGAGTTGGGGATCGTAAAGTGCAAAGTGCAGAATTGCGGGGGAGGGTGGATTGTATGAATGTCGGTACTGCTGTTATGAGTGTACTCCTGCGGCCGAGTTGAAGTTGGACACCCACATAGAGTAATTAGTGATTGCTGGGCGAATAACAAACCAATGCAGGGCAACACAATTAATGATCGCATACGATAAAAGAAAAACTCCACATAATTCATTCTTGTACGTGACCTGGCAAACCATCACAGACCCATATATCATGGAATCTAGCCATTGAAATTATTATTTCCAGCGCCAAGTATCGCCCTTTGAAGCTTCTCATGAAATGATTGACACTCCCGATCAATCACAGCCTGAGGAAGAGCTTCCCATGTCTCCACAAGTAGGTGTTTATCACCCTCCACCACCGCCCTTCCACGGCCCATGTGCTGGCATATTGGGTAATTGGTCAATAGAGGTAAAGAGGTAGGAATCTGAGTATACTTTAAGTTGGAGGTTATCAGGTGGTGATGAATTTCGTATCCTACCCACTTATTTTCTAGTACAGCCGCATTCGCAAAGTTCTTGCACCCTGGTTGGTACCAATATCTGGCTTGGCAATGGCAGATGTATTATGATGTAGCATCGACCCCATACTGAAGATCAGCTATGGATGGCAATGCAGGAAGAATGGGAGGCAATTGACCAAATCACTCTTGATAGACTTGTAGATAGTATGCCTGACCGGGTGCCAGCAGTGATTCCAGTGAATGGTGGACATACTAAATGGTAGATAATTTGATTCTTTACACTCGTTGATGTTTTGCTACATAATACATCTATTATTGCCAAGCCAGGTATTGGTGCCAACCAGGGTGCGAGAACTTTGTGAACAGGAGTGTACGGTACATGGAATCACTTTGCTCAGCTTAGTACTTTGGATATGCCCATTTATTGGCCCGGCGATCACTACGCTTTGTGGGTGTCCAGCTTCAACTCGGCCACGGGAGTACTGTTCGAGATTTTGGCGTAAACAGTGGATTGTGATTGACTGGTGCTCATTGACCTAAATTGGCCTATGAGAAACGCTCTCACTGGACCGGAATTAACACATCCTGGGCCTGGGATCGCGAATTTCATCAGTTTCTCCGGTATACCCAAACCAGATGTAATAATCTTGGTTCGGTAATTGTACCAACCCAACGTGGGAGGGCACACAGAGTTCGCATCGAATCGTATCGAATCAATGGTTGAATCAGGAAAAGAGGGGAAATTTTCGAAAAGCCAGTCAGCGAAGGTTTGGTTTATCATCTACGGTGCCGGTTAATATTGAGACCCTTTGTAGTAATTTAGAGCCAATGATGGGATTTGCGCTTGGAGGGGAAGAAAACAAAAGAGAAAAAAAAAAACTCTGGTGAGTTGGGGATTTTTTCTAAAGTAAAAGTACATTACAGCTCTGTGGATGTAGGTAAGCTGAGCAACTAAAGAGAGAGAGAGGCAGGTCTAAGTTTGTACTGTTGTTGGCAACTGTGACGCGAATGTAGCTATGAGGAACAAGGTTGTAAAAATACGAATGGACGATCACTCAATTAGAACTTTTGTCGCGAAGCTTAATAAAATAACCCTACAGTGGAAGTGCCTATTACATGTCTTGCCAAGTGCCTTATGCCATGACCGCAAGCAAATTTCTTTCCTTGGAATAAAGGAAGGAAAGAGGAAGAAAGAAAGTAGGAAAGGCTTACCACAAAAGGGCTTTTCTTTCTTCTATTTCTCTAGAAGTATAAACAATTATTATTAGCACCCATGAAAAAGGTAGTAATCACTCAGCCTCTCCACTCAATGTCGTAATACTAATTGCCTCAGTGCTAATCCAATATTTGTCCTCCTCGGAAAACCCCTAACAGTCATCCAAGGGAGGTTTAAATCTCTTTCCTTTTGTTGTTTTGTCTGAAAAAGCATTATTTTTATGTTTTGTGGGGTTTATCATATTATCATACCGGTATTATCGGGATAGTGGTGTAAGGTAAATACTGCTGGAAGTTGGGTGTGGTATGATACAAGCCACATACAGTTGTCCCGGGTGTGAAGGGTAAGTCTAGCGAACTCTTGGCTGTGTTTACTATGTATTTTGCTGCCAAGAGTTCGCCAGACTTTTTCCAACCCCTAGTACAGTATGATACTCGTGCCTCCGAGCCAAGAATTGGCATCCAGTTTGCCCATTCTATGGTCTGTAGTAGCTATTCCGAAAAGGGTGCCAATTCTTGGCGCGGAGACACGAGTACCATAAAATCTCTTGCGATTCGCTATCCCCGCAAGGCCTTTGATCTCCGGATTCAGGGGCAAATGCTCCCAAGAAGGATCAGTGCTTCCTCTCACGGTATAGCATGAGTCGTTTGGGCGTTTTGGATCTCATTGACTGGTTTTCGTGATTCTGTTAACTTGCCAAACTACTCGTACTGTAAACCTCTTGCGAGCTAATGCTGCGATCTGCAGCATGGTGGAGATAGCGAATCGCAAGAGATTTTACGGTACCCATCCCGCGGACGGGGAAAGATCCGCTGAATTTGTGGGCAGAGAGCGAGAGAGGGGTGTGTGGAAGCTGCGGGGTGGGGCTGAGAAGCTTGGCTTGTACCATGTACTCGTATGGTAGATTGTTCGGTATGATGTTTTTTTTTTTTCTGACCTCGTACAACTCAAATCTGGATATTCATGCATGTGCTCATCTGGCGAGAGAGTGGGCTAACTGCTGTAAGTCGTTAGGTAAAGTAGCAATGCCATCTTTTTTGGACACGGTAGTGATTCTACGTACGGGATCACGCTATGCTGGCAGTACATGGTGGGCGTACAACGCCATTTTCTTCCCCCTCTTTTACTGTGGAAACTGCTGAAATTCGCTACCCCCGTCTCGGGATGTCTTAATTCCGGTCCAGTAAGATATTGTATTGCTCGAGATTTTGGCGTAAACAATGGATTGTGATTGACTGGTGCTCGTTGGTATAAATTGGCCTATGGGAAACGCTCCCTGAGGTGGAATTCTACCGTCTAACTGGGCCGTAATTAACATATGCTGGGACGGACTTAGCGATTTTCAGCAGTTTCTACGGTACTTTCAGTCAAACGCACTCACACTCACACTCATCGCAGGTTCAGACTTTTCAGGCTGGCTATCCCTTCGTTCGTTCCCGTTTTTTAGGCCCAAGCACACCTTAAATAGTGTGTAGATAAGATCTTAGTCTTACGAGAATAGGTGAAGAAAGGTCAAGTCCGCCGTGACCGGGCCAATAAATTACCAGAGAATATCGACGACCCACGCTCGCCACTCACTACTAGCATTGAACCTCACCACCGAGTTAATAACTTAGGGTGTGTGTGGGCTCGAAAACGAACGAAGGGATGCTAATGAATCTCGTAAGGTGGTGCAATTTTTAATTCAGATCGAGGCAATGACCACCGTATAATCTGGCAAAAGTCGGATTAGAGCTAAGGGGAACTAAAGGGAAACTAAGGCAATCGAGCCAACAGGCGGGAACGAAGACCGCCGGCTTGCCATGGTTTAAACATATGGAGAGCGGCGATTAGGCAGGTTCAAGAAAATATACACTTTAGCGGTAGACCGTAGAAGTATAGAGTGCATAGAGGGAGGGAAAGAGGATAAATACCCAGATGTATCCCTCCATATCAACCTTTTCTTCACCACCCTTCCAGGTATCCAAATCATTCAACTACTACTGCTACCAATACTACCGAGCATCCTTACTTTTATATATCTACCACTTCCCAGACAAGAAAAACCAATTTTCACTTCCTATCAAACATGAAGTTCACTGCCATCGCGGCTATCTCTATCCTCTCTACCATTGCCTCCGGGTTGGTACTACCAGACCTCACCACGCGCGATGCCCCAATCCACCTAGAGATCGTGATCAAGGAAGACCCTCTAGCTACTGTCTACCACCCAGAGATCGCCATCGTGATCAAGGAAGACTATCCAATCACTGCCTTCCCCCCGAACACCCTCCCCAAGGTCTCCCGAAGCAACGGAGCCCACAACGTCAAGACCCTCCTCGGGTTCAATCTCCCCCCCTTCCCCCAGGGCAAAAAGTGCACCATCAGTTTCTCTGGTGCCTCCAGCACCAGCGGCAGTGGCAGAATGCAACTCTTCACTACCATCGGGTACCCCGCTTACGGGAACACCTGGTATTATAAGCCTTCCACAAATATTCACAAGGGCACCTTCCAGACTTCGGGCACCGGCCCGGGAACTGTGGTGGAGGACTTTGGCTTGACGTTCAATTGCCCTACAGCCCCTACTAAGTATGGCTGGGAGGTGCAACCGGTTTGGGATGATGATAGGATTACCTGGGGGTTTTCCTCCGGGTTTATCATTACTGTCGTCTAAGAGCATGTTTTGTTGAAGATGGGGTAGCCTAAGGGCAGGGAGGGGGAGACGTGAGGGGGGTTAAAGAGTTGAGATTCTCATTCAATGATTTTCTTCATCCATCACTATGGCATTCCTTTTCTTTTTCTTTTCTTCTTATTTATTTTCCTCTTACTGTTTGGCTATGACTCGGCCTCTCAACTTGGTATTCTTACATTCCTTCATGAACTTCTGGCACCCCCGGTTGACGCAAATGCTTAAAGGACTTTACTTATTTGTTAAAATCTAATTTAAATGCATATTTATGCAATTGCGGCATGGTCCATTATGTTTCTCATCCGGTGATCGTTTTATGCTTAATCCTGGGAGCTATGATACAAGTAATCGAGTATAGTTGTACATGTGGAACCTTTGAGAAGAGGTAAGCTAGGAGCACGGCAGGGGTTTTTCCAGAGTCAATCATTCTCGTTTTCGGCACAGGCATATAGAGGCCCATATAGGGTAGCAGCGGAAGTGACGTTGTTACTCATTGGAGAAGGAACAAACTTATCCTGAGTGCCTCCCCCCCTCAGGTTGTTGTTTTATCATCAGCGGTCTAACTAACACTACAGTCTCGCAACATAATGGCATTAGTGAATAAAGCAAACATGGGGTCATTGAGGCCGGGCTGTGCAGGGGGTAAGTAGATCAGCGGCCTTGCTAGAGGGGAGCGTGGGGGCAGCTGAAGGCTTCCAGTTTACCGAGACCAACGACATAGAATTAGTATTGCTATAGGAAATGAAGTTTCCATTTTTTTTCCCGTCGCCTCGCATTTGTGTTTTTTTTTTTTCGAACTGTGCAGCGGTGAATTTTGGTGTTTGAAGGGGGGAAGTAGTCCTAGGGAGATAGCATAAGAGTTAATTAACTTAAAATTATTATCAATTTGCACTACCCTCCTCTTATATACCTCTTGTTTACCTCCGTATCCCAGCCTAGATTACGCCAGGGATTTTACACTTTACTATTCTGGAGGTTGGAGATTGAGAAATATCCCTAACCCTGACAAGAGCACGGAACATCACTCGCTGGATACTGGTAGTACAGTAGGCTTGGAAAATTCACCGGACACAGGGCAAAACACACCAAAATTGGCATTTTTCAAGACGTCACCACCCAATTATCCTCTACAAAATGATAAAGAAAAATAATATAACAAATCCCCTAGCACATAAAAACTCAAGATACAAGATTTGGAATCTTTCGCTCTCACTCCCACAGAGTAGTGAAGTGTGAGATGTGCCTGACTTGAAGGTACCTGCCAAGCCAGGCTGTTTTGTATGTGAAAGATACATTGCAACAGACCTCACTGACTTTGAATGCACCTCACTCTATATACACGGCAGGCAAAGATAGGGGAAAAATATATAGAGTATTTCAGAGGCCTCAGCACCTCGTAAGCCTATTTTAAAGTTAATATCATGGTAATTTGTTGAGATCAGGAGACCCAAAAAACCCCAATTTTGGTGTGTTCTGCCCTGTGTCCGGTGAATTTTCCAAACCTACTGCTGGTTGCGTTGGGGCGGTATCCCGGCTGTGGTGGAAGCGTTAAATCTTCCTTTACCCGATGAATACAAATTGGTGCCAACCTAGCTGAAGTGATGCACCAAGAGATTTTGTGTTGATTGGCCTGGTCCAGAGGAATTTCAGCTACGTCGGGGGACTGGAAACAGGTCCGAGGAAATTCACTGGATCTACTTGCCGATTCCACAAGTATTCGGAAGCCTTGGCGTTTCCCAGGCCTAAACTGTGCCAAGATTTCCGGATACTTGTGGAATCGGCAAGTACTCTATTGCTGAGTTCTCCGTAGCTGGTAGCTAGACGGTTGATAGAAAAAAGGAATAATAGGCTTTCGTCTTTCAGTTCAGTTTGGTAATAATTTGCATACGTATCAACAATTTTCCAACCTCCGGAACGCGTGAACTGAGCCTCGGGATGTGATCGAATGGAATAAGGGGGAGGGTGCTCTGTAGAAGGTACTCTGTAGAGTCCTCCTTAAATCTGAAAAAAAAAATGTAGCGGTTTAGGAGAAGATGGGAGGGAGGTTTTTGTTTTTGTTTTTGTTTTTGTTTTTGTTTTTGTTTTTGTTTTTATTTTTATTTTTATTTTTATTTTTGTTTTTTATTATTTTTTATTTTTATTTTGATTGTTATTTTAATTGTTAAAAAAACATAAAGAGTGATAGTTTTCTCGTTTTGAAATAAATCGAGAGACAAAAAACATAAGAAATGACAGAAATGAGTTTGGCAATATGGAAAGGAGATAAAAGAAGAGACATCATACACTGTAACAACCTTTTTTTTTTTTTTTTGCGGAACCCGTACAGACCTCCAAATAGTCAATGAATACAACGGCCTACTTTCCACATAAGACAACTTTAAAACGCATACATAACATCCGCCTTCCCCCTTTTAGTAGCCGCAGCATAAGACTTCAAGGCCACCCTTACAGCAAAGAGGGGGGGCGGATGTCTGATCCTTCTGGCCCTCCTTCATAATTGGACCATAACAGAGCTCCATCGCTGGCGTGAACAATGGGAGGTTCTTCATTATTGTTTTGCATGGTGGCCATGGATGGCTCGCTAGTATTCCCTGCTTCCGTATCGGAGGAATCTCCTCTCAGGCATCGACTCGAGAGAGTTTTGGACGACATCGGTGTCCCCATCAACAAAGCTTTTCAAGCGGCCAAACTCGTCGATAGAGTTATTGGGGAGATTGCGAAGGCGAGAGAAGCAGAGTTTTTCCGCGTTTAGAAGATCGGTTTCCTGAGTTAGCTGAACTTGGACAGGAAATCGGATTTTCAGTCTCTCCAGTGCTCAAATGACTCAGCACTCTTGGCGAGTTTAAACCCTCTCCGTAAATCACAAGCACAAATCATTCTAGGATAGGCTTGGCACGTCTAGCTCCGAATTTGACTGTCTCAGACGGCCCAAGGGATACGGCACTCTTGACTTCAATTAGAGTTAAGTTAACTCATCAGGAAATCTAAGGCAGACCTAAGATCACTGAGCCAACAGTATCTGCAGACCTCGTACTGTACTTATCCGGTGGTTACTGGGGGGAAGTTGATCCAGAATTTAACAATTGATTTATGGTACGACAATGGCGGTGGGGCCAAGCACTGACTACCGTACCCCTGTCTACCTTGCCAACCTTGCAGTGGGTTAATTAACATTTATGATCCTGATGTCAGAGAAGATATATCCCCTGCACAGTGCGTGTGACTTGAGAAAGTAGGCACTCGAGTACTCGAGTACAGCCACTACTCGAGTAAGCAAAAGTCTTCGCGATTCAAGACATGTTTACTAGTAATTGCGTTGATGGCGCCATTGGTGTCTGTGCAGAGGGGTAGTGGGGTTACATGTACTCGAGTATGATACCGTGTTACAGTTCAGTGCAGTGCTGTGCAGCAACGATCAACGGTCAACAGGCAATCGTCAACGAGCGGTACCCAACGGGCAATAGTCAGATTGGCAATGGGTGTAGAAAAGTTAAATTAAATTAAAAAAATAAAGTAGACCACCCATTACATAAATTAATACTTTGTATAGTCCGGTGACATAATTCATCGTTGGTCGCCCATTGTACCTCGTCACAACACTCCAAAACCACACCAAATTGGAAAGAAAACCAAATATGATGCATCTTTCAAACTCAGGCCTATTTATTGCAATAGCAAGATCTATCGCTCAGCGAAAAAATAGGTTTAATTGAGCAACTTTTGCTTGTGTTCTAAAGCTAAAAAAAACAAAAGCAATGCTCCTAGTATAAAACGAATGCCCAATGGTGAACTACGTCAGCGAACTGTACATGCAACTACTTTGCGAATCATATTTTTAAGCCCTACTACTTGTACCTCTTGCCCTTCTGCGCTCTTTCGACCAATGGCTTAAGCACACTGCGATGCACGTACGATACCCCGTACCACATTCGGCCATCCCCGTCTTGAAAAATAATAATAATAAGCACATGAATAATACGGTACTCACTCACCTCGCGAACACGAAAAACCACGATCTTTTTTTTATTTTTTATCTCCTCTTTTTTTCCTCTCTGTTTTTTTCCTTCTTGCCTTGATCATGTTGTCTGATCGTCTCCGGCAACACTCGGGTACCATATTGAATAATAGAATTCTCGCTTTTGTTTTCTAATGACTTGGAGTCGCGTACAGTCTCACCTCGCTATAACGAATGCTAAGGGTTCCGAATTTTTCGTCCGTTATAGAGAGGTTTGAACGACATCCCTTGTAGCGAGAACCGTTTGAACGGGAACAGGGGGGTAAATTCCCAGAGGGTCTGTTCATAATCGCGAGGATTCCCGTACAAAGAGGGCCATTATAGCGAGGTGAAGCTGTACTCGTAATGTCCTGACGTTTGTGAACACAACTGCTATTGCATACGGGCAAAAAATCAGCCGGAGCCTCAGGATTTTGGTGGTATGCAATAGCAGTTGTGTTCACAAACGTCAGGACATTGCGAGTACGTGCGTGCTATTCATTCCTGCAGTCTTACTCGAGGGTCGTTCGGAGAGCACGCTAGTTGGGGACCATAAAGTGCAGAGTGCAGAATTGCAGGGGGAGGGTATGAGTGGCAGTACTGCTGTTATGAATGTACTCCTGCGGCCGAGTTGAAGTTGGACACCCACATAGAGTAGTGATTGCTGGGCGAATAACAAACCAATGCAGGGCAACACAATTAATGATCACATATGATATAAAAGAAAAACTCTACTCGAGTACACAATTCATCCTCGTACGTGACCTGGCAAACCATCACATACCCATATAACCTGGAATCTAGCCATTGGAATTACTATCTCCAGCGCATAGTATCACCCTTTGAAGCTTCCTCCCTCCCTTCCTCCCTTCTTCCTTTCTGCTGCTGCGGTTGGCTGTTCACTGACTTGAATTCCGTGTAACCAGCCCAGTCTGAAAAATTCCCCGTGTGTGTAACAATCCCTCATCATCCCACCGCACCACACCATGCTCGCGCGGCCGAGTTGCTGTTGGACACCCACATAGAGTAGTGATTGGTGAACCAATAACCAGGACATGACCAGCAACATAATTAATAATCATATACGATATAAGAAAAACTATAGTTCAACATATCTGTATGCCAGTTTAGGGTCAAAATAGCTGCTCTCTTAAGCAAATGAACTCGGGAAGTTGCTCCATATTCTATCTAAGATGCTAACTTTTTTTTTATCCAAATATATGTGGAGATATGGGCAGTCGCTAGATATACAGGTAGGTAGAGGTGTGGACAGGTTGTGAAGAACCATGAGTGCGATCGCTTGTTTTATACAGTATATCAAATTACATTGCTCAGCTTGGCATCATCGGATTGCCCATTTATTGGTTCACCGATCACTACCCTACCGTACTTCGCTTGTGTGGTACAATATAGATGTGGGTGTCCAACAGCAACTCGGCCGCGCGAGTCTTTTAAACCAAGCACTGCAAGTCGATTAATAACCACAACCGCACACCAAATCCCTTGCTCCCGGGGTCCAGCCCTATGAGACCATACCAAATTCAGCCTAGCCACCGCACACACACAAAGTAGGTGCAAAAATTGGACAACTCAAGCCGGGCCTGTGAGCGGAAAAGTGATTATGATAACTTACATACCGTAGAAACTGATGAAATTCGCTATCCCTGTACCATGATGTGTTAATTCCGGTCCAGGCAGACAGTGGGATTTCACCTTAGCGAGCGTTTCTCATAGCCCAATTTATATCAACGAGCACCAGTCAATCACAATCCATTGTTTACGCCAAAATCTCGGACAGTACTCCCGCGGCCGAGTTGAAGTTGGACACCCACAAAGCGTAGTGATCGCCGGGCTAATAAATGAGCATATCCAAAGTGCCGAGCTGAGCAAAGTGATTCCATGTACCGTACTAGAAAATAAGTGGGTAGGATACGAAATTCATCGCCACCTGATAACCTCTAGCTTAAAGTATACTCAGAGACCTACCTCTTTAACTCTATTGACCAATCACCCAATATGCCAGCACATGGGCAGTGGAAGGGCGGTGGTGGAGGGTGCTAAACACGTACTTGTGGAGACATGGGGGGCTCTTCCTCGGGCTGTGATTGATTGGGAGTGTCAATGATTTCATGAGGAGCTTCAAAGGGTGATACTTTGCGCTGGAAATAATAATTTCAATGGCTAGATTCCAGGTTATATGGGTACAGTATTCCACGGCAAAGCGAGCCCACGGCATAGCGAGAATGCTCATACAAATAATCACTGTCCTATACAATTAGTATGGGCGTTCTCGCTATGCCGTGGGCTCACTTTGCCGTGGATTACTGTATGTGATGGTTTGCCAGGTCACGCACGAGAATGAATTGTGTGGAGTTTTTCTTTTATATCGTATGCGATCATTAATTGTGTTGGCCTGCATTGGTTTGTTATCCGCCCAGCAATCACTACTCTATGTGGGTGTCCAACTTCAACTCGGCCGCGGGAGTACGGTATGTACTGTAAGTGAGCCGGAATTAAGACATCCTGGTCCGGGGAAAGCGAATTTCATCAGTTTCTACGGTATACCCAAACCAAATGTAATAATCTTTGTTCGGTAATTGTACCAACTCAATGCGGGAGGGCACACGGAGTTCGCATCGAATCGCATCGAATCGATGATGAATCAGGAAAAGAGGGGAAGTTCTCGAAAAGCCAGTCAGCGAAGGCTTGGTTTATCGAGTACTCTACCGGTAATATTGGGACCTTTATAGTAATTCAGAGCCAATGATTGGATTTGGACGTGTTGGATCTCATTGACTGGTTTTCGTAATTCCGTTAACTTGCCAAACTAAACCTATTGTGGGCTAGTGCTGCGATCTGCGGCATGGCGGAGATAGCGAATCGCAAGAGATTTTACCTTACCCGTCGCGTGGACGGAAAGATCCGCTGAATTTGTGGAGAGAGAGCAACAGAGGGGTGTGTGGAAGCTGCGGGGTGGGGCTGAGAAGCTTGGCTTGTATAGTATTCTATAATGGTGGGTCCCCCTAACAACGGACGGAACAAAAAAAAAAAAAAACGGAAACAAGGAGAATAGGTTTTAGGGCAAAGGACACTCACTGGCGGCGATGTGTGGTTCGCACACAGATTATTACTTGTCATGGTAGATTGTTCGGTATGGTGTTTTTGTTTTTTTTCTGACCTCGCACAACTCGAAACTGGATAATCTTTTTTTTGGACACGGTAGTGATTCCACGTCCGGGATCACGCTATGTTGACGGTATGATACGTGGTGGGCGTACCGGGTGTGAAAGGGTATCATACTGTAAGTCTGGCGAACTCTTGTCGGTGTTTACTATCTATCTTGCTGCCAAGAGTTCGCCAGACTTTTTTCCAACCCATACCGGTAGTATGATACACACCATTTTCTTTTCCCCTTCTCTTTTACTATCAGCCATACACACTCACGCTCATCGCAAATTCAGACTTTTCAGGCTGGCTATCCCTTCGTTCGTTCCCCTTTTTCAGGCCCAAGCACACCTCAAATAGTGAGTGGATAAGATCTTAGTCTTACGAGAATAAGTAAAGAAAGGTCGAGTCCACCGTGACCGGGCCAATAAATTACCAGAGAATATCGACGACCCACGCTCACCATTCACTACTGGTATTGAGCCTCACCACCGAGTTAATAACTTGGGGTGTGCGTGGGCTCGAAAACGAACGCAGGGATGCTAATGAATCTCGTGAGGTGAGTGGGTGGTGCAATTTTTAATTCAGATCGAGGCAATGACCACCGTATAATCTGGCAAAAGTCGAATTGGAGCTAAGAGGAACTAAAGAGAATCTAAGGCAATCGAGCCAACAGGCGGGAACGAAGACCGCCGGCTTGCCACGGTTTAAGCATATAGAGAGCAGCGATTAGGCAGGTTCAAGAAAATCTACACTTTAGCGCCAATCCCACTTTTACCAGATTATACGGTAGACCGTAGAAGTGTGGAGTTCATAGAGGGAAGGAAAGAGGATAAATACCCCAGGTGTATCCTCCATATCAACCTTTTCTTCACCCTTCCGGGTATACAAATCATTCAACTACTACTACTAATACTACCAATACCACCGAGCATCCTCCTCACTTTTATATATCCACCACTTCCCAAACAAAAAAAATCAATTTTCACTTCGTATCAAACATGAAGTTCACTGTCATCGCCGCTATCTCTACCCTCTCGACCCTTGCCTCCGGGTTGGCACAACCGGACCTCACCCCGCGCGATGCCCCAATCCACCTAGAGATCGTGCTCAAGGAAGACCTTCTAGCTATTTCCTACCGCCCAGAGACCTGCATCGTGATCAAGGAAGACTATCCAATCACTGCCTTCCCCCCAGCCACCACCTGCGTGGTCTCCCGAAGCAATGGAAGCCACAACGTCAAGACCCTCCTCGGGTTCAGTCTCCCCGCCTTCTCACCGGGCACAAAGTGCACCATCAGTTTCTCTGATGCCTCCAGCGTCAGCGGCAGTCACAAAATGCAACTCTTCACAACCATCGGGTACCCCGCTTACGGGGACACCTGGTACCATAAGCCTTCCACAAATATTCAAAAGGGCACCTTCCAGACTTCGGAGTCTGGTACCGGCAAGGCGACTGTGGTGGATGACTATGGCTTGACGTTCGACTGCCCTACAGCCCCTAGTGGGTATGGCTATGAGGTGCAACCGGTTGGGGATGATGATGGGGTTTCCTGGGGTTGTGCCACCTCCGGGTTTATCATTACTGCTGTCTAAAAGCATTTTTTGTTGAAGATGGGGTAAACTAAGGGCAGGGAGGGGGAGACGTGAGGGGGTTGAAGGGTTGAGATTTTCATTCAATGATTTTCTTCATTCATCATTATGGCATTTTTTTTTCTTCTTATTTACTTTCTTCTCCCTGTTTGGCTATGGCACGGCCTCTCAACTTAATCTTACATTCCTTCATGAGCTTCCGGCATTCCCGGTAGACGCAAATTCTTGAAGGACTTTACTTATTTGTTAAAATCTAATTTAAATGCATATTTATACAATCGCGACATGGCCCGTTATGCTTCTCATCCGGTGATCGTTTTATGCTTAATATTGGGAGCAACAAGCATGGTTATGCATATAGGACCTTTGGGAAGAGGTATGCTAGGAGCACGGCAGGGGTTTTTCCAGAGTCAATCATTCCCGTTTTCAGCACAGGTGTAAAGAGGCCCATATAGGGTAGCTACGAAAGTGACGCTGTTACTCATTGGAGAAGGAACAAACCTATCCCGCGTGCCTCCCCCCCTCAGGCTGTTGCCTTATCATCAGCGGTCTAACTACCGCTTCAGTTTCGTAACATAATGGCATTGGCGAATAAAGCAAACATGGGGTCATTGAGGCCGGACTGTGCAGGGCCAATAAATGGGCATATCCAAAGTGCCAAACTGAGCAAAGTGATTCCATATACTGTACTAGAAAATAAGTGGCAGGATATGAAATTCATCGCCACCTGATAACCTTTAGCTTAAAGTATACTTAGATACCTACATCTTTACCTCTATTGACCAATCACCCAATATGCCAGCATATGAGCGGTGGAAGGGCAGTGGTGGGGGGTGCTAAACACGGACTTGCGGAGACATGGGAAGCTCTTCTTCGGCTGTGGTTGATTGGGGGTGTCAATGATTTCATGAAAAGCTTCAAAGGGTGATACTTTGCGCTGGAAATAGTAATTTCAATTGCAAGATTCCAGGTTATATGGGTATGTGATGGTTTTCCAGGTCATGTACGAGAATGAATTGTGCGGAGTTTTTCTTTTATATCGTATGCGATCATTAGTTGTGTTGCCATGCATTGGTTTGTTATTTCCCCAGCAATCACTACTCTATGTGGGTGTCCAACTTCAACTTGGCCGCGGGAGTGCGGTATCTAACTGGGCCGGAATTGAGAAAGCCTGGTCCGGGGATAGCGAATTTCATTAGTTTCTACGGTATACCCAAACTAAATGTAATAATCTTTGTTCGCTAATTGCACCAACCCAACGCGGGAGGGTACACAGAGTTCGCATCGAATCGTATCGAATCGATGGTAAATCAGGAAAAGAGGGGAAGTTCTCGAAAAGCCAGTCAGCGAATGCCTGGTTTATCGTCTGCTGTATCGGTAATATTGGGACTTTTGCAGTAGCCTAGAACCAATGATGGGGTTTGTGCTTGGAGGGGAAGAGAACAAAAGAGAAAGAAAAAAAACTCCGGTGAGTTGGGGATTTTTTCTAAAGTAAAAGTACATTCCAGCTCTGTGGATGTGGGTAAGCTGAGCAACTAAAGAGAGAGAGGCAGGTCTAAGTTTGTATTGTTGTTGACAACTGTGATGTGAATGTATCTATGAGGAACAAGGTTGTAAAAATATGAATAAACGATCATTCAATTAGAATTTTTGTCGTGAAGCTTAATAAAATAACTCTATAGTGGAAGTGCCTGTTATCTTGCCAAGTGCCTTATGCCATGACCGCAAGCAAATCTCTTTCCTTGGAATAAAGGAAGAAAAGAGGAAAAAAGAAAGTAGGGAAGGCTTACCACGAAAGGGGGTTTCTTTCTTCTATTTCTCTAGAAGTATAAACAATTATTATTAGCACCCATAAAATGGGTAGTAATCACTCACCCTCTCCACTCTCAATGCCGTAATACTAATTTCCTCAGGGCTAATCCAGTCTTTGCCCTCCTCGCTAACGGCCATCCGAGGGAGGTTTAAATCTCTTTCCTTTCGTTGTTTTGTCTGAAAAAGCATTATTTTTATGCCTTGCGGGGTTTATCACATTACCGGGATAGCAGTGTAAGGTAAATACTGCTAGAAGTTAAGTGTAGTTCAAGCCACATACAGTTGTACTAGGGAGTGCATGTAGGTGATTAATATTCTGTGGCGCATGTGGCACCACATCAGAGTGCACTTTGAAGTATCATATAGGTACATGCTGCCATCACAGCCCTCAAGCGACCAGGCATGGAATTAATCAACTCTTCCAGCCTTTCCCATCCAATTTGATTCCGTGCCTCTCCAAGAGCCTATTTCAAAACCGTTAAATGATCAGGTGCCTTGAGCCTTCATGCGTAGGTAAATCATCCGGTGGGTTTACCAGTTAATTCCCACCTATTTAGCTATTTATTTCCAAGGAGTTGGTGTTCCTTTTTCGGTTAAGTGATCTCGGAGGCTCACTATACGAAGCCGCTCATCGCGGGTAGTCTCTTTGCGATACTTCGAGTGCCATGGGTCCTCATCGATAAATGGTATGATACTTTCGATATTGAGAGTCACAGTGAATGCTGGTAAGCGATTTCACCCTCAGGCTTTACATTGTTACGATACATAAACACTTTGGCCACACGGTGCCACACTACGCCACAAAATATTGATCACTTTCATGCACCCCCAAGTGCAGTACCGTAAAATCTCTTGCGATTTGCTATCTCCGCAAGGCCTTTGATCTCCGGATTCAGGGACAAATGCTCCCGAGAAGGATTAGTGCTTTCCTCTCACGGTATAGCATGAGTCGTTTGGACGTTTTGGATCTCATTTACTGGTTTTCGTAATTCCGTCAACTTGCCAAACTAAACCTATTGTGGGCTAATGCTGCGATCTGCGGCCTGGCGGAGATAGCGAATCGCAAGGGATTTTGCGGTACCCGTCCCGCGGACGGAAAGATCCGCTGAGAGAGCGCGAGAGCGGGGTGTGTGGAAGCTGCGGGGTGGGGTGCTGAGAAGCTTGGCTTATACCATGTGCAGTACGGTAGATTGTTCGGTATGATGTTTTTTTTTCTTTTCTGACCTCGCACAACTCGAATCTGGATAATCTTTTTTGTGATTCTACTTGTACGTCCGGGATCACGCTATGCTGGCAGTATGTGATGGGCGTACCGGGTGTGAAGGGTAAGTCTGGCGAACTCTTCGCGGTGTTTACTATGTATCTTGCTGCCAAGAGTTCGCCAGACTTTTTTCCAACCCCTAGTACACACCATTTTCTTTTCCTCTTCTCTTTTACTGTCAGCCATGTTGGAATATGCTGCTCGGCATGCTCGAGCATGATGGTTTGCTCTTGGGGTTCGTGATCGTTCGTTTGTTCGCCGGGAGCACACTTTGGCTTCGGGCGCAAGCGGCAGTTTAGCTTTCCGGGAAAGCATTAAGGCACCGGGAATGCACCGGGAATGCACCAGGAATGTGTGCAAGTTTGTGCGAGCGGAATGGCCATAAGGGCGAGCGGGAAAGGTGGACGTACGGAGGCAATATAGAGCTGGAGTTTGTCTTTCCTTTGTGTTTTCTTTTGTGTTAGCTTTTGTGTTTGCGAAAGGAAGGGGGACACACCTGAGAGAGAAAGTGTTCAGGAAGGACTGGAGGGCATTGTTGTTTTCCTATATCTATCCTGTCATTACCGTTAGTTTAGTTTGAGCAAGTTGTCGTTGAGTTGAAGAAGAGTTTTCCCCCCCTTTTCTTGTGATCGCTTATAGTGTGAATCTTGGCATTTTTCGTTTTGGATCGTTGTCGCTATTCGATCGTTGCCGTGTAAAAGGTTATGAGCCCGGCTTGACGCAAAATTCTGCTGCTCTGATTGACGATACCTGAGGGACCTTTGACGATTATCATTTCGGTTGACGTTGACGATACCTTGCGAAATACGAACTGTTGTCCACCACCAATTCACATTACACAGAACCCCTCTCGGTTACTCGGTCGCTCGCTCACGATGTCCAAAACCACCGGTCAAGAAGTTAACATTCTTGCTTCTCTTGGAATTAAGCCTCTCTCCAAAGCTGCCAACTATCGAGAATGGAGGTTAGCTGTGATAGATATCCTTGCCGAGAAGGGATATTGGCAAATCGTTTCTGGAAAAACTGAATGCCCAGATGATAACACCATTCCGGTAACTGAAGCAGCTGTGCTTTGGGGGGAGAAAGCAAATAAGGCCCAGGGAATGCTGGGCAGGCTCTTGGACAGTGCATATTGCGAGTTGTATGCGGAGGTGTGGGATCCAAAGGAGTTATGGGAGAAGTTAGAAAAGAGGTATGCCGGAAAGGATCAGGCTAGGATCTGGTTCCTGCGAGAGGAGTTGTCTAAGGTAGAGTATCGGGATGATAACCTTATTGACTATATTTCCAGTCTCGAGAAGCTGTTCCACCAGTTAGCTGCTGCTGGTGAAGTCCAAGCCGAGAAGGATAAAAAATACCTCCTACTATCCAAACTACCGTTGCCCTACCATCCCTTCCGGACCTCAGTTTGGAATAACTCTGACTATGATGGAATGGCATATGATGAGATATGTGACCGTCTGATACTCGAGCACCAGCAGTTGACAAAGGCAGAAGCTGCTGAGACTGGAGCGACAAATACCTTCTATGCTGATGGAGGAGGAAAGGAGAAGAGTTGGAAAAGAGATTGGAGGCAGGGAGGTCAGGAACAAAGTGTTGGGAAAGACAGTTGTTTCTATTGTAAAGAGAAGGGTCACTGGGCAAATAAATGTCTAAAGAAGCAGGTTGCAGTGAAGTCTCAGAGAAGAACCTTTGGTGGTAGGAAGCAGGGTCAGAACAATCAGAATAGTCAGAACCATGACACTCAGAGCCAGAGTGCAAACACAGCATCGGTAAAGGGATCACCTCAGGCATGGACTGCGATGGATGAAAAGTCAGCAAACATTTCACAGTCCAAGTGGGTTTTAGATTCTGGTGCCACTCACCATATGTCCTCCAATTGTGCTCAGTTCCAAAATCTTACCCCCGTTCATACCCAAATCCATATTGCAAATGGAAGTGCAATGACTGCTGAAGGTGAGGGTGATGTTCTTTTGACTCTAGCAACGGATGTTGAGGGAGTCAAAAATGAGGTTGTGTTAAAAAAAGTATTATTTGTTCCGGAGATGGGTAGTAGTGGGCTTGTGTCAGTCCGCTGTATCCAAGCTGCTGGGGGAAGAGTTTGCTTTGGTGTACCTACTGCCGATACTGTGAGTATCACACATGGGAAGAAACTCTTTGGCATTGCAAGAAAGGCTAGAGAGGTAAAACAAGACCACTCATACCCCGTCAGAAAAGTAAACTCTATGGTGTTAGTGCTTCTTTGAATCTCTTTTGGACTGGTCACATAAGGGGTGGTAATAGTGAAGAGTCTCGGAACTAAAAGGCCAACACTATCAAAAGATGGTTCCGGAATATAAGGACCTTGAACCTCTTCCAAACACTAAAGACGGCCTAACACATCTGTTGACACATAGAACATATCAGTAGCTATTTATCCTCTTTTATCGCTCGGGGACGGTCCCTCCCATAAAAGTATCCAGGTCGTTCTAGCCATACTTGATCCAGTTCACCACGTCACCATCGAGCTCATGGTCCCCTCCTCAAACTCAACGCATAAACGAAACGTCACTACGTTGACCGTGTCCATCCCAAGCTCGTCAACGGTAGTTAGTGTTAGAGACACACCAAGAGACGTTCGACAAACTGAAATAGTTTCGACTATACGGGATCCGCCACTACGGTTAGGTTGTTACTGGGTACGAACCAGTGACGATAACGACCTAAACGAAGCTGTAAAAGACTCAGACTCACCCAGACCTCTTGTATCCGTAAAACGAGTTC